>CP136068.1:36406066-36761750 GCA_032622095.1 Siphonodentalium dalli
GGCTCTCCTCAAATGGCTTCGACCGGGATTCAACCTGTTCGTCATATGCATGGTGATTGCCAACTGAGTTTGATCATCAAAAACAATCTCCACACAAATCGATTAAAACCAGCAAACAACAGCACCAAATGGTAAACAGAGAAGACGTATTCACCAGTGTCTTAATATGTGTCCCCAAGTGACGTCACGCACAAGAGTTGGCTGGATTCACTGTGACGCCGTTTTAGTTTCAGGCGCGCTTTCTGAGCGACGTCATACTGGAAATTTCAGTTCGCACTTTGCTTAGGTTGCGGGCTAATGTCGCAAGAGCTATACTCGTCCTTGACCTCAATAAATTGTATACTCGTAGGGCGCGCATCTATAATCTCAAATCGACTCAATTCCACCCGCATATGCAATTCGACTTATATATCAAGATGTTCCACCCACTTTGGTGTTCTAGAAACCACCCGAGAAAGACCCATTAATTAGTTTAGTATAACGTGACTGCAAATTCTGTGGTGAAGGTCGGGTATAGCTCTTGCGACATTACCTCTCCACCCTTTGCTTAGGTCTTTGCGTTGCGATCGTTTTGAGGGTATAAATGAGTGATTTTGAACAAAAAGGTGACGATTTTGCGAGTTGCGTCTATCTCTTTAATTATTAATTATTTTCAGAAACATTAGCTTGTACATATCACTCAATAGCTTATAATTCAAACAGTTCCTTTATTGAAATGCAGAAATTTTGTATTATTTGGTAATTTTGACCGTAGATTCGTACCAGTAAACTATTTTCCCTGTTATTCGCGGTAGTACAAAACACATTTCGAATTTTTTTTCAAACCAGTAAAATAAATTATATTCCCCAAAGGCCATGGCAAGTTATCACCATATAATCATTTCTCACCTAACGATGATAATCAAGCGTACAGCATAAAGTGACAATTTTTGCATCTTTTTTATTCAATTTTATTGAAGCATTTTAGCTTATATTATTTTGAGTTGTAACTGTCACGTGGGCGCGCGTGCACGATCAGGGCATTATTTCTGAGTATAGAGAGTGCCAACCAGATCCGTCTTTCAACCACTTCGAATTTAAATCCGATGATCCATTATTGCATATACGATAGTTAGGGATTTCATTTCGAACTGTCTTTCAATTACACTGTTGGAGGACCATTTGTTGATACCATGCTAATTATAATTGTATAGGTTAACTAATACAGGTAAGTGGGTGCCTGACAAGGTAACACATCTGCCCGGGTAACGGAAATCACACCTGCCCACTCCCGGAATGACAATAACAAGTCAGAATGGATCACTGGCTGACGGATCTTGCGGCCTTTCCGTAAACTTTGTCAGCATAAGTGAAGTGAAAGATATAATAACTTACATTTTATCCGTCATATATTTCCTCACATAATGAAGGTGGTGCATAAATGTATGGATGTCAAAGGAAAGGGGATGTTGTCTGCTAGGCATATTAAAGAAGATTCGAGGCTAAATATGATGATACCATGGTCCCAATGTCTCGAAGACAAATTGCTCCTCGTTCTGATGACATGAATTTTGAGGTGGAAGCTGGATCCTGGAGCGGTTTATTGTAATTTTGAAAATAGTTTTAGAACGTACCCAACAAAAACAAGATTTCATTTAATGCCAAAAGTAGAATTTATAAATTTTTGAAAAATACTCCCAATGAGTTACAAAGATGCCAAAATGTTTTGATAAGATCATCATCAGTTGCAGTTTGCTGACTATATGCCATGCTAAGCGCATGTCACATAACGTTTCGACTCGTTACATGAAAGACGTTGTACTAAGCCAGATGTGCCCTTTAAATCAGTTAGAATTAAAATCCGACGATCCATTATTACATATACCATAGTTACGGATTTCAATTCGAACTGCCTTTCAATTACACTGTTGGAGGACCAGGTTGTTAATGTCAGAAATATTCATTCACATACATAATAACTTGTGATATCATTTTGAAATATATATCAGTTAGCTTGGGATATCAAGCGTGATCTACAAGTGTAAATTAAGAAACATGGTATGTACATGTATGCAAGTTGGACTGAAATGTGATATTTCTAACCAACTTGCATAAGTACTTCATGGAACATAACCAAATACACCAGAAATTCACTAGAAAGGTGGATGTTTTCTTGAATATAACAGTTCGAAACGTGACGTAAAAAAGCATGCTACTCATTCTGTTCAGACTATTTTGAACCTGGGAGCCCTTTTATCCTATGGATCTATTGGCAATACTGCTATACTAATAATAGTAACGGCCCACTTAATATTTGATTGCCCAGATAACATTATATACAACTTATTCCATATTATATACCATTTGGAAGAGAGTCTGACTATGCCACCCCTCGAATATACAATGTAATATTTGTCAAATGTATCATGCATTAATATGTATATTGAAATAAAATATCCTATCCTAAATAAAAAATATCCTATATATATATATATATATATATATATATGTATATTCCACCAGAAGACAAAACAGTTGTGGTATAGGAGTGTTCACCAAGTGATAGATATTCTCAGATTCATTCCAAGACTTCCACCGTTGTCAACCCACAAAGCATCACAATCAAAAATTAAGAGATAGAGTTATTCCCCTTCAATTGTGAATAACAGACTTGATAGTACAGTCCGAAACAAACTTAAGCACATAACACACCTCGACAAAAAACATGTTACCAGTTTAACATTAGTTGATAATACAATGTTTTGGAGCTTCCTGTTTCAAATGGTATATAAGATGGAATATGTTGTACAAAATGTGATCTGGTGATTCGAAAATAAAGTGAGCCTTTAAAACACAGTTAATCCCTGTCCACGCATAAATTATTAGTTTTGTTTCAAAATTGCCGTGCTCACATTTCATGGCAAAGCAAAATTAATCGGTTGATGTCATCAATATTTTGATGTTGAATTTGTGGTTGGTCCAGTATGTCTCATGTGTTATCATAGTATACGTCATTAGACCTGACAGGACCATGTATATCTGATATGATTGAACTAGCAATTCGGAGACCGTGGAGAATTATTTATTGATCTCCGTGATAGGAGAGTATATAACTGTACATTATTTCAAGTATTTACATGCAAGGAGTATGATTATAACACAACATTGTGGTATAGAAATATGTATAAATACATGAATGTTACAAATATAGTATGATATATAGTACGAACACAGAATTACTGTAGAGGTTTGATGTCACACGCAGCCAATTAGCATTAGAGACCTTTCGCAAAATAACAATCACGATTAAGGATAGGATATATTGTTGTAGTAAGGCGGATATCATCACAATTTACCTACGATGGCTAATTGGTGAGACGGCATATGCCCCACTATATTCAGTTATACATATAGTTGATGGAAAACGTAATGTCTGCCTCTTTCAGATCCCATGTTCTTATCCGCGTTTTATACACCACACGGATAATATTAGAGTACTCCAAGCAGAACTGGTGGCACAACCTTGACATATCTGCACATACTATATTTTACGTTTCGGGTACGTGCGGAAAGTAAAATATGGGCTATGTATAGGTTGTATCATGGTAGGAATTGTAAACGAGAAATATCCACGAGTCTTTGGCGAGTTGCTATTTCGAGTAAACGATTCTCACCATGATATAGATATTTTCAACAAAACTCAAAATACATGATATAGCAAATAAGTTCGCGATGGTTTCTCAGCTCCTCAATGTGGGAGATGACTCTGAGATAATGTCTTTAAATTGTGATCGCCATGTGGCCTTCTTTTTATCTATTAGTGGCAATCAAATCATTCGTCGTCGTGAAACACGAGATTCGCGAGATGTTTGCGAAACACAAAACGCTAAGCTATGACCTGGTAACAGCATAATTTAGTACAAAATAATCACGATACGCAGTCCTATGATCCCCTTACTAGCAATCATGAATGTCTCAAACGGACGTGTAGTCGTCAAATCTGCGAAAAAAGTTTTTGGACCGTCCGAAAAAAATTCCGACGACAAAATAGCTATTCGTAATAATATTTGTCGTCTTTCAAAATGCGAAAGGTGACTACTGCCGACGTTTAATGTGAATGTGCGCGCGTTTATGACAAATGAAAAATGAAACATAACTAGTACATGGAGAGCGATTTTAGTGGGGCAAACTGCGATTCATATCAAGTAGGATATCGTGATCGATGATACATAGAGGATATCTACACTTTTTGGTTGGATATGGGAATAATCTCATGAGAGATGAAAAAATATTTCCACTAGTGGCTCTCCAATTAGTGGAATTTCATTTTTTGTTTGTCATCACGAATGTGATAATTACCATATTCAACCAAAAAGTGTAGATGTTCTGTTTATTATATGCAAAGTTCATTTGGCCCATGGCTAAACTCAAAAGAAGAGTACAAATTGTAAATGTGTAAACCCAAGAACACCCATGACAATGAGCCTGTGCATATACAAATAGTTCCAATTTTTCAGACAGATTGGTTGAGAGATAAAGGGGCAAACAGCATAGTATTTAGAAAAAATATTTAATTGATCACATGTTACAATTTTTCAATTTGAACACTCAGGGACTTTCAGCACTGTCTTCCATCAAACACCGAATGACTTTTAATTTTAGCGCGGAAGGATGCGAATGAGATATCGAGATCTCACTAGACGGATAACGGTTTTTATTATATTTTCAGTAACTTTTTCTGCCAAAATAATAATCGTATCCCCACTCCCGGAAGTGCCACGATGTTATCCTACTATCAGAGGTTTATCCTACTCCCAGCGACGACGGACTATTTATCCCAACCTCGCACATTCCGAATTACGTAATTCGAAGTGCACGTTTTGGGTTACTCCCCTTATACCAAAATAATTGTCTCAGTTCCAGTGCATAGTCAGATAACACAAATTACATAAAAAACACAGACCACCAATGAGTTATCGACATCAAATTCCAGCTCAGTGAATTTGCAGGATCAACACCAACTGGGAAACATTTTTGGTTACGCTACACTTCGGAATCCAAAGATCGAAATCGTGATAAACAATTGTTCCCACAAGTGCATTCGCACCAAGAAAATGAAAACAGCGTTGAGATCCACTTCAGTATCTTCAAGCAGTTCCACTATAAATTCCACTGACATTCGAGTGCATATTCCAAACGAAAGTGAGCAGTGATATCCCATAGAACTAGGAAGGCTTATCCACACAATGACATTCCAAACAGTTACTAATTTAATCAATAAAGTTTGTTATTTGTTTGAAAAATTCCTCGGAAAAATCCCCTTGAAGTTGGTGGCAATAGGAGAAATCAGTCAATGAAATGACGTCACGTTCCTTGTACGGGGTAAAATACTATGGCGCGCGCGGCTATAGTAAAAAATTCATGAATGAGTGACGTAATCGATTTACCTTATTTGGGTTGTTATCTTATCATTGCGCGTAATTTAACGGAAACATTTAGGTCAATATTCAGAATCGGAACATCTTCTCAATGCATTTTATTAGAGTTGTGTCGTGACAAACTGTTGTGGAAAATATAATAAAAACAATAGTTAACTGTCATCAGCGACGAACGAAGTTTCTCCTCTCGTGAGATGCGAGGATTATTTTTCACTCGGCTAACGCCTCGTGAAAAATAATCCTGCGCATCTCACGAGAGGAGAAACTTCGTTCGTCGCTGATGACAGTTAACTATTGTCTATTTATCTTATGCAAAACTACTACTATTTGATTGATTAGCATATAATAAACGTCGTTAGACCTGACATGAGTCATATGACCACGGAATGTTGATGAGTTAGGGCCCTGCGATTCGATGAGATTCGATGAGATTCGGAATAATTCATCTGATTCGATTCGATTCGAATTCGGCTGTCCTGATTCGAATTGTATTGAATCATTGGCACCAGTTCTCATAACTTCAACAGACCACGTTGCTTTTTCGCGCAGATATATTATCTACCAACGCACATAAATAACATTTCCGTCGACTTAGCTATACTATAGACCACCGCAACAGTGTAAGACGTATATATGTCACTGATCTAGCAAAATGTTATATCTATATCAAACTTGTGAACGTGATTGCTTTCTGGTTTCAATATTGCTTCTGATACTGTTTCAGTATTGTATAACAGAGACGGCCACCAAAAAGCCACTTAATTGGTTAGACATGCATTTGATTCATTTGTAGATAATATTTACATTGTATACTGACGTATCGTCGTTACGAAGTGAGCAAATTGATATTGGTACGGCCTCGGAGTCGTTTATTATCTTCATCTTCACCATTGTTATGCCATCGTTCAATGATTCGATTCGACATATGTGATGATTCGGAATCATTTGGCTGATTTGATTCGAAATGAAAAATCCCGATTCGCAGGGCCCTAATATGAGTGAACTAGCAGTGTGCAGACCGTAAGTGTGCTACTCCTCACATTCTCTTAGATTTCGAGATTTGGCGTTCCTACTACTTGCACCATTAGTTTTTCTAATTGAACGGAAAACGGCTCCAACATAATAACAATATACTTCATGGGTTATACCATGGACTTAAAACAAAGTGACAATATAATTTCAGGTTCACTGGCTTTTTTTTTTTACTTTTTTTTTTAACCAAAACGTGTCAATGCTACTGTTAGCAACCACCCCCTGATTATTAACAGATTTCTACTCAAAGGTGACCGCTATAACCAGTATAGCCTGTTGTGCTTGACGTGCGAAGTTAGAAGTTTCTTTCAATATAAGCCTACTTTTTTAAATAATTGAACAATCAAACCAGTAATGTCAAATATAACACAACATACACTGGAAGTTAAGCCCCCCCCCCCATATAATTATTTTGTTATTTTTCAGACCTACTACATTATGAGCCGTGAAATTGTGTACTGCTATCTCATAACAATTTTGGGAACCTGGTTAAATTGATCAGAAAAATATCGACGGCTGTGACAAAATTAATTCAGCTACATTTATGTCAATTCAATTCAATTCACTCGATGATATTGCAAATTCAGCTATAGTTATGTCATTAAATTCAATAACTTAATTTGTAGCATGGAGTGCAATTTAAAAAAGGAATATTAAAATATTATTGATTATTTTGTATAAACAAATTCATAAGATTAATATATCTTATGAACAAATAGTACACATTTGTTTGGTGGATCGAGTACCATCTGAAGGAAGTAGTCACCCAAATATCATTGTTGCAATATAATACTTACACATATACATATATCTGATACCTTCTTTTGATCGTATGCAATTGATAATCCCATCACTGGTGCGCACAGTATTATAATAATACTAATCATTATCCTGTCCAACCTTTTGTAAAACTTTTCATTTTCACACTCCTGCACTCATTCTTTACTGCCTGTTTCTCATGCTCGTCTAATCACTATTTTTCGACTTTATAAGATTCAAAACTTCAAAAAGTTCCCATGTTTTGTATTGGTGGAATATGATCTCTACGGGCGTTAGCCAGAGTAGAAACTCATGGCATGATCTAACTAAATACTTGCTGGAAATATCAAAATGGAAGAAAAATTTCAACTAATTTAGGTGTAAAGTTTCTAAGTAATATTATCAGGTGTGAAATATCCAACTATTGAAAAGTTTGACAAAAGTTCGGGGGGGGGGGGCGAAATACACAAAAAAACACATCTGTCGATGCATACCCAGTACTACCTACATGTACATTAAACACATTTATTTTCTGAAATTTATCGACATATGGCAACGACAACGACGAGATTTGCTGCAGCAGCAAAACACACAGCAACACATTGAGATGATGATGACACAAAGAATTACCGAGCCAGCAATGATCAGAGCTTCATAGTCAACTGAAAAATATAACATACCGGGCTGATTAGAATACCATCAATATATAACATACTAGCAGATTAGCCCGCCACTGGCGGGATTCGTCCCAATGCTTTGGTCGATCCATTAGTTTTTGTTTTTCAAGGTACCCGTCCCGAGTTGACCATTTTTGATCATTACATTCACACTCCAACTCTCACATTGTAGAATATCACGGACATGTCACATTCGAATATGTTAACCAATACTGAAGTTATCAATCAGAAACCATCTCGGACGAACGGAAGGACAGACAGAAATGCCACTGGCGGAATTGGTCCCATGGCTTTGGTCGATCCATTAATTTTTGTTTTTCAAGGTAACCCCGTACAGGCACTACCCACACGTCTTACATGGTCAATGACGTCACCCATTAAAGCAGCACCCTTATGACGTCATACAGATAAAGCCTCTCGGCGTTGACGTCATTAACGGTATGATTACAGACAAACTCAAAAATTACCAAATTATGCTCGTTTTCGTGATCATAGGTTATATAGGGCTTATATGACCACGAAAACGAGTCGAGTCGCGATACATCCATCGGTACAAACAAATTGTGTATACGATACAATTTTGACTTGATGACCAGAAAATAAAAGATGGCGGTTAATCCAAGTCTCCAACATAAAAGACATGCGCGCTCCAATTCAAATTACCCATAATTCACTTCACTACACCAGGGGTTCCCAATGGGTTATACATTATTTTCAGGCTATCAGATTATTTATATTTACCATCAAAATATAACATATCGGGCTGATTAGAATACCATCAATACATAACATATCGGGCTGATTAGAATACCATCAAAATATAACATATCGGGCTGATTAGAATACCATCAATACATAACATATCGGGCTGGTTAGAATACCATCAATATATAACATTTCGGGCTGATTAGAATACCATCAAAATATAACATATCGGGCTAATTAGAATACCATCAAAATATAACATATCGGGCTGATTAGAATACCATCAATACATAACACATCGGGCTGGTTAGAATACCATCAATATATAACATACCGGGCTGATTAGAATACCATCAATATATAACATATCGGGCTGATTAGAATACCATCAAAATATAATATATCGGGCTGATTAGAATACCATCAATATATAACATATCGGGCTGATTAGAATACCATCAAAATATAACATTTCGGGCTGATTAGAATACCATCAATATATAACATACCGGCTGATTAGAATACAATCAAAATATAACATATCGGGCTGATTAGAATACCATCAATATATAACATTTCTGGCTGATTAGAAATATACCATCAATATATAACATATCGGGCTGATTAGAAATATACCATCAATTGACTTACTCATCAATTACCGGAGCCTCAATGTTAACTGAAAAGTGTAATCAAGCCTGATTATAGCGTGTCTGTCATATCTAGAATGAGGTCCCCAGAGGGTGCATTTATTGATGATATACCGCATAGCGGGTTAGCATCACTAAATTCACCATCTGTGGACCTCATTCTGCTTATGCCTCATCTTCTCTGGAAAGTCTCTTTATTGTCAAATTTCTATAGAAACTTCTTCACATAAATTATATTTATGTTTTAGTTTAGTTTCTCTATATCCCCAAATAGGCTCACGACACATTGCATAATGGAGGTATGCAATGGGTATACATCACATTATTCACCATTTGGGAACCTCAATGTGAGTCTATGTCTCCAATAGTAGGTGAGGCCATGCAGAATGAGGTTCACATATGGTAAATTTGGTGATGTTAGCCCGCTAAATTCCCCCTCTGGGGGCCTCATTCTGTAAATGACAGACACCATAAACTCAGGCTTTGGTATAATGTTGAGATAATAAGAATACCTCCATGATTACTTGCAGGACTAATTTTTTGGTTTTGGTTTTGTGATACCCATAATATATTATCAGATGAAATCCCAACGAAAAGGGGGCCGTAACTATATATAGTGGAAGTTGGCCGGTGGTCCCCGACTACGGACCCGACCTGCACTCTGTGTTATAGTATACCCAAATACTAAATTACATGTTATCCGGGTGATACTATCTAAAGTTATTATCCATAAACCAAAATCGAGTGGATGGACGGACGGACCGACAGATGGTCGGACAGATCAATAACATAATGCGTACGTTTTAATAGAAAAATGTGGCGTAAAACTATTCCATATTACTTATTTTAAATTTAAACATATCATGTTGCACGGGGAGTTGGAGTTCCCGATAATATGCATCACATCCAATGGTATTAAAACAATACACACCCATATATTTGTATGCGTGTTTAGGGCGGGAGTTCCAGATAATAATAGTAACAATCATGCTTAACACATACTTTGCATGTTAACCACCGAAGAAACGCTTTTTGTGTGAATGTTTATGATTATGGAGCTAATTATCAGAGAGCAACCAGAGGTAAACATTGCGTTGTTGAATTCCGCACACAATCGTGGCAAGGTTATTTTGTTTATCTGGTCATCGGAGGTACCGTAGTGTATATGGGGAGCAGAGACGTGGCGACAGGGGTGGTTTGGGGGTGTCTCACCCCCCCCCAACTTTGGTCAAAATTTTCAACAGTTGGAAATTTCATACCTGCAAAAAACATTAGTTGGAAATTTCACACCAACAATAGGTTAAAAATGTAGTTTGATTTTCAAACAATTTATTGGGGGGAATTAATTGTTTTTGGACCAATATTTGCACATTTTCCTATTTTTTGTCAAAATGTTTTGACTGAAATGGTCATCAGTTGAAATTTTCCAACCTTATCGGGTGACAGGTTGGACATTTCTAACACTTGCAAAGCTTGTGTCCCGGTCCCTCCCCCGTGGCCTGTCAAAATCTGCTAGTTAATTTAAGAAAACAACATTGTCATACATTTGGTTAACATTGCCATTGGAATTGTCATCAGTTGGAAATTTTCCAAACTAAGTGGGTGTGTCAGGTTTTAAATTTCCAACTCTATGAAGGCTTGATACTAGCCTAGATGCTAGGATTTTGCGATTTTCTTGTTCAAATTAAAATAAAAATTCCCACACCGGGTTGAACCATGGTCGGCCCGGTTTGTCATTGTTCCTCCCCGTGGCCAATTCAAAACTGCTAATTATTTTCGTTTTTTAAATCAACAATTTTACTACATTTGGTCCACCTTGTGGACTGAAATGGTCACCGGTTGTAGAATTTTCCAACCTGAGGGGGATCATGAGGTTTGAAATTTCCAACACTATAGCAAAGCTTCAGTTGACGCAAGTCTTGATGCTAGGATTTGTGATTTTCTTGTATAGTTTTCAAACTTTTCTCACACCGAGCCGAACAACCATGGTCAGCCGGTTTGTCCTAGTCTCTTGTCCATAGCCGTGTGCATTTGTCTGGATTTAGACCACTAGATGTTAGAATTTCTGCAATTTTTCAGATTAAAATATCTTAAACTGAATGTTTTCATACCGGGAATATAGAAGATGAATATATAGGATATTAGGCCTGAGCACTGAGGTGCAAGGGGAGCGGTGCAAATGGAATTATGCAAAACTTGTGTTTGGTCTGATTCTGATTCGAGGGCGGGGGTGCAGTTGGAATTTCCCAAGGTGGACCCCCCCCGCCCCACGAACGGAGACCCTCTAGCCACGTCCCCGATGGGGAGGATAGCCCATATAATATACCTATTATTGAAACATGGCACTTAAATAATTAAGAACCGTTTGCATACAATATTATATGGGGAAAGACCCAAGACGATAATATAAGTGTAACGGAGGGACTTAAAACAATGGAACCTAAACTACTAAACAGTTAGTATTGTCTAGATATATACATATAAACATTAAACAGCACAATGTAACGCTCTTTATCAATGGGTTTCCATTATATTTTACATACATATACTGTATTCTCTACACATTATATAATAGGTTATAGATATTAAACAATATCGTGATTTAGCCTAATGTGTGATTGTCAGCGTGGCTTGATAACATGGAGGAAACATATAATTATATAAATTGGAAAAGGTTTACTACGATCATGCCGAAAATGGTCATTAAAATGTTGGGAATAGAAAAAATAATAACCAGATTGTGTCATCAGGAGAGTATTTTCTAAGTAATAGTATCAGGTATGAAATATCCAACTATTGAACAGTTTGATCGAAATTCGGGGGGGGGGGGTGAAATACACAAAAAAACACACCTGTCGATGCATACCTTGTACTACCTACATTAAACACTTTTATTTTCTGCAATTCATCGAAATAAAGCAACGACAACGACGAGATTTGCTGCAGCAGCAAAACACACAGCAACACATTGAGATGATGATGACACCAAGAATTACAGAGCCAGCAATGATCAGAGCTTCATAGTCAACTGAAAATATATAGCGTATCGGGCTGATTAAAATACTATCAAAATATAACATATCCGGCTGATTAGAATACCATCAAAATATAACACGTCGGGCTGAATAGAATACCATCAAGATATAACATATCGGGCTGATTAGAATACCATCAAAATATAACATATCGGGCTAATTAGAATACCATCAATAGATAACATATCGGGCTGATTAGAATACGATCAAAATATAACATATCGGGCTGGTTAGAATACCATCAATATATAACATATCGGGATGATTAGAATACCATCAATATATAACATATCGGGCTGATTAGAATACCATCAATATATAATATATCGGGCTGATTAAAATACCATCAATATATAACATACCGGGCTGGTTAGAATACCATCAATATATAACATACCGGTCTGGTTAGAATACCATCAATATATAACATATCGGGCTGATTAGAATACCATCAATATATAACATATCGGACTGATTTAGAAATATACCATCAATTGACTTACTCATCAATTACCGGAGCCTCAATGTTAAATGAAAAGTGTAATCAAGCCTGATTATAGCGTGTCTGTCATATCTAGAATGAGGTCCCCAGAGGGTGCATTTATTGATGATATCCCGCATCACTAAATTCACCCTCTGGGGACCTCATTCTGCTTAGTCTTCATCTTCTGGAAAGTCTCTTTATTGTCAAATTTCTATAGAAATATCTTCACATAGATTCTATTTATTTTTTAGTTTAGTTTCTCTATATCCCCAAATTGGCTGACGACACATTGCATAATGGAGGTACACAATGGGTATACATCACATTATTCACCATTTGGAAACCTCAATGTGAGTCTATGTCTCAAATAGCAGGTGAGGCCATGCAGAATGAGGTTCACATATGGTAAATTTGGTGATGTTAGCCCGCTAAATTCCCCCTCTGGGGGCCTCATTCTGTAAATGACAGCACCATAAACTCAGGCTTTGGTATAATATTGAGATAATAAGAATACCTCCATGATTACTTGCAGGACTAATTTTTTGGTTTTGGTTTTGTGATACCCATAATATATTATCAGATGAAATCCCAACGAAAAGGGGGCCATAACTATATATAGTGGAAGTTGGCCGGTGGTCCCCGACTACGGACCCGACCTGCACTCTGTGTTATAGTATACCCAAATACTAAATTACATGTTATCCGGTTGATACTATCTAAAGTTATTATCCATAAACCAAAATCGAGTGAATGGACGGACGGACCGACAGATGGTCGGACAGATCAATAACATAATGCGTACGTTTTATTAGAAAAATGTGGTGTAAAACTATTCCATATTTTAAATTTAAACATATCATGTTGCACGGGGAGTTGGAGTTCCCGATAATATGCATCACATCCAATGGTATTAAAACAATATACACCCATATATTTGTATGCGTGTTTAGGGCGGGAGTTCCAGATAATAATAGTAACAATCATGCTTAACACATACTTTGCATGTTAACCATCGAAGAAAGGCTTTTTGTGTGAATGTTTATGATTATGGAGCTAATTATCAGAGAGCAACCAGAGTAGACCCCGAAGCCACGACAACTAGTTTTCACGGCTGGCTCAACCAATTTTCGTGGCTGGTTATCTAGCTAAGCCGGCTCAATCGTGAAGTTCGTGGCAGACGAAATATGGCGGCTCATCCGGCTGAGACGTTATCATTCAGCGTATTTCGTTTCCGAATTTTTACTAATTCCCGGTTATAGACACCCGCTTGTTTTGGCGTTTGTTGTGAACCCGTAGAATTCCAGACCACGCGTATTATTTTGGTGTTGGGCTTTTCCATTATGGCGAAATAAACGAAGGACTAAGTAAAGGACTGGCAGGGATGTACAGTACACTCAGAGTGTGGTATAAGGAAAACACTCAACACGGTGGGAACTCCTCTAAGCCCACCGTGAATCACCGGCATTCGCGGTGATTTTTCCACGGTGATCCACGGTGAACTCGAGTGGATCGGATTAAGTTGAATAAACAAACGTCCGGGTGACTTGACGGTGATCACTGAGAATCACTGGGAATCACCGCGAATCGCTTCAAAACGCCAACAGCTATATTGTATCACGTCATGCATAGCCGAAACCCTTTACTGTAGTTTATTCTAAAGCATACACTCAGTGGGCCATGCATTGTATGCTGTTGTACGTTATATTTATATTATGGTTGATATTTTCAAAAATTCCAGAATGATTAACTAGCTACAAGTATAGGTAAAATAAATAAACAATTTGTTATTGTATTGATTGATTTCTTCCGCCCCTCGATCACTTATTTCAAATTTTAAGCGCAAATTTCGTATTATTTACACACATGCACACATATATATGTATAATATAATGATCCAAGTCCATTAAACAATTAAATTTGTTTTAATTTATTTTTAATAATGCTATCTTGTTTAGCAATATGTTTAAAAGATCGAAATATGCGCGAAACGCAAATATGGATAACATTCCCTAGCTCTCTCATTTGGTCAGGCCCCTACATAAATGCATGCATAAACGTTCCGAGGGAAGACTGATTCAGCTACCGTATATGTTTTTTTTATTTATTGGGGTTTGGGATTTAACCCTGGATGATTTGGAAGGGGCGGAACTACTTCCCTACAACCCACTTTTGAATTTTAATGATTATCATGCTATGGGTGTATAATAACATGAAGTGGATGAAACGGGTGTATAGTGTAAATATATATACTAGCTAAAATAATAAAACAAAATGTCGGTGACCACTAGGATTCACATATACATAGTTATGTTTATATATAGCGTGCGTCTGTGTTCGTGTTATTTCAGACAATGTTAGTATAATGGGAGCCAGTTAGCTCTTACATAACCTTTGACAGTTCAGCCAAGTCTGTAAGAGGTGTCAAAATTAATTGTCCCCATTGCAGCGCCGCGCATAAGGTGCGAGTTTCAATCATAACCATGTGAGCTACATTTACATGTAGCGGCCACAATTAAACCGTACGCCGGTACTGTCGCATGCAATCAGACTCAGGTGTTTCCTCTAGTTCGTATGACAAATGCTCTTTATATTTACCATATACATATAAGTACCATTGCTATTAGTCACGTTGGAACAATAAAGAGCGTTCACTGTTAGTCTATTCATATAAATGGTAAAAATAAACTTTCTCTTCAGTACGAATGAAAACACATTTAAAAAATGCTGTATGTGTATATGCTATATTTATTTATCCCGAATAAATGAAACCTCCGGGATTGTGATCTATATTAAGTTACCGTATTATCTTTCCTAATTCCGACAACGTACCGTTATGTGGCAGTTCATATGAAATGATTGAATGCTTTATTGCGAAGACACACATTAATGGGCAACATACGTTTGATGTTGGGGAATACTGAGGTCTATCCAGAGTAAAATATAGTTAATTCATATTTTAAACTAATTTATGCGTGTATAAGCCTCTGCTGACTCGAACGCGATGAATACATATCCAATATTTAAATAATAAAATGCCCTTTATCATGACTCAACAATTGCATTTTCCATACTATCGTGTCTACAATATGGTTATGTGGAGGTATATATATCGTTATTGGTTAAAAACATGTTAACCAATTTAACATCGGATTGACCCTGCAACATATCATTTGGATACCACGAAATCAGTCCGTCGCGATTCGGAATTTAAACCCTTCAAATATATAGCTTTTAATATCTCATGAAAATCAGATAGGAATTAAAAACACACAGTTGCGATCCGCAATGCGCAATATTACATAACAACGGTCAAATTCATTTCGCTGAATACCCGAGCATCCTGTAGTTTTCTCGTGTGCTCTCTTTGTGTAGACATAATGACGTAATGATGGTGAACGAGTAATCCGAAACCACACAACTTCCACATTAGACACAGGCATGCAATTTATAAATGTGCATACATACAGATAAAAAGTTAAAACAAAGCTTATACAACAAGTATATAGTTGCATACGCGATATATTTAGTTGCACCTGCTCGGAACAAAACATATATTTGATAATGTCAGAGATATTTACGAGCTGTCCTCAGATAAGTGAAATAAACGCTCTTTATTTGTACCATGTAATGACTAGAATACTGGGAATTATCTGTATGCCGAAGAACGTTCGGGACCCAAACGTTCTTCGATCACAATAATTAATACAACCAGAAAGAGGCCGTTCATGTATATCATTTTTAGCGTACTTATCGGCATATGCTGATCCATGATCCGCGATGTATCAAAATCGATCATAATTTGGACTTTCAAACCAACAAGTGCCTTTAAATTGAGCAAGAAGTTGAAACTGAAAACATTATGGTTGTTTTTTTTCTCAAGTCAACATGTCAAAAAGTTTAAAAGATAAAAATGTGCGCGAAGCACACAAACGGACCACAGTTTAATAAAGCGTTCCCTACAGCTAATTTTAATTTTACATTACTATGTTGTCTTTTTCATTTTTTAAATATGAAAACAAATAAAAAGTAAATGGTGGAAAATGCAATGCTTTGAAGGTTGCGAATATAATGGTTTCGCAGTGATTGTCTCCATGATTACTTGCAGGACTAATTTTTTGGTTTTGGTTTTGTGATACCCATAATATATTATCAGATGAAATCCCAACGAAAAGGGGGCCATAACTATATATAGTGGAAGTTGGCCGGTGGTCCCCGACTACGGACCCGACCTGCACTCTGTGTTATAGTATACCCAAATACTAAATTACATGTTATCCGGTTGATACTATCTAAAGTTATTATCCATAAACCAAAATCGAGTGAATGGACGGACGGACCGACAGATGGTCGGACAGATCAATAACATAATGCGTACGTTTTATTAGAAAAATGTGGTGTAAAACTATTCCATATTTTAAATTTAAACATATCATGTTGCACGGGGAGTTGGAGTTCCCGATAATATGCATCACATCCAATGGTATTAAAACAATATACACCCATATATTTGTATGCGTGTTTAGGGCGGGAGTTCCAGATAATAATAGTAACAATCATGCTTAACACATACTTTGCATGTTAACCATCGAAGAAAGGCTTTTTGTGTGAATGTTTATGATTATGGAGCTAATTATCAGAGAGCAACCAGAGTAGACCCCGAAGCCACGACAACTAGTTTTCACGGCTGGCTCAACCAATTTTCGTGGCTGGTTATCTAGCTAAGCCGGCTCAATCGTGAAGTTCGTGGCAGACGAAATATGGCGGCTCATCCGGCTGAGACGTTATCATTCAGCGTATTTCGTTTCCGAATTTTTACTAATTCCCGGTTATAGACACCCGCTTGTTTTGGCGTTTGTTGTGAACCCGTAGAATTCCAGACCACGCGTATTATTTTGGTGTTGGGCTTTTCCATTATGGCGAAATAAACGAAGGACTAAGTAAAGGACTGGCAGGGATGTACAGTACACTCAGAGTGTGGTATAAGGAAAACACTCAACACGGTGGGAACTCCTCTAAGCCCACCGTGAATCACCGGCATTCGCGGTGATTTTTCCACGGTGATCCACGGTGAACTCGAGTGGATCGGATTAAGTTGAATAAACAAACGTCCGGGTGACTTGACGGTGATCACTGAGAATCACTGGGAATCACCGCGAATCGCTTCAAAACGCCAACAGCTATATTGTATCACGTCATGCATAGCCGAAACCCTTTACTGTAGTTTATTCTAAAGCATACACTCAGTGGGCCATGCATTGTATGCTGTTGTACGTTATATTTATATTATGGTTGATATTTTCAAAAATTCCAGAATGATTAACTAGCTACAAGTATAGGTAAAATAAATAAACAATTTGTTATTGTATTGATTGATTTCTTCCGCCCCTCGATCACTTATTTCAAATTTTAAGCGCAAATTTCGTATTATTTACACACATGCACACATATATATGTATAATATAATGATCCAAGTCCATTAAACAATTAAATTTGTTTTAATTTATTTTTAATAATGCTATCTTGTTTAGCAATATGTTTAAAAGATCGAAATATGCGCGAAACGCAAATATGGATAACATTCCCTAGCTCTCTCATTTGGTCAGGCCCCTACATAAATGCATGCATAAACGTTCCGAGGGAAGACTGATTCAGCTACCGTATATGTTTTTTTTATTTATTGGGGTTTGGGATTTAACCGGCCTGGATGATTTGGAAGGGGCGGAACTACTTCCCTACAACCCACTTTTGAATTTTAATGATTATCATGCTATGGGTGTATAATAACATGAAGTGGATGAAACGGGTGTATAGTGTAAATATATATACTAGCTAAAATAATAAAACAAAATGTCGGTGACCACTAGGATTCACATATACATAGTTATGTTTATATATAGCGTGCGTCTGTGTTCGTGTTATTTCAGACAATGTTAGTATAATGGGAGCCAGTTAGCTCTTACATAACCTTTGACAGTTCAGCCAAGTCTGTAAGAGGTGTCAAAATTAATTGTCCCCATTGCAGCGCCGCGCATAAGGTGCGAGTTTCAATCATAACCATGTGAGCTACATTTACATGTAGCGGCCACAATTAAACCGTACGCCGGTACTGTCGCATGCAATCAGACTCAGGTGTTTCCTCTAGTTCGTATGACAAATGCTCTTTATATTTACCATATACATATAAGTACCATTGCTATTAGTCACGTTGGAACAATAAAGAGCGTTCACTGTTAGTCTATTCATATAAATGGTAAAAATAAACTTTCTCTTCAGTACGAATGAAAACACATTTAAAAAATGCTGTATGTGTATATGCTATATTTATTTATCCCGAATAAATGAAACCTCCGGGATTGTGATCTATATTAAGTTACCGTATTATCTTTCCTAATTCCGACAACGTACCGTTATGTGGCAGTTCATATGAAATGATTGAATGCTTTATTGCGAAGACACACATTAATGGGCAACATACGTTTGATGTTGGGGAATACTGAGGTCTATCCAGAGTAAAATATAGTTAATTCATATTTTAAACTAATTTATGCGTGTATAAGCCTCTGCTGACTCGAACGCGATGAATACATATCCAATATTTAAATAATAAAATGCCCTTTATCATGACTCAACAATTGCATTTTCCATACTATCGTGTCTACAATATGGTTATGTGGAGGTATATATATCGTTATTGGTTAAAAACATGTTAACCAATTTAACATCGGATTGACCCTGCAACATATCATTTGGATACCACGAAATCAGTCCGTCGCGATTCGGAATTTAAACCCTTCAAATATATAGCTTTTAATATCTCATGAAAATCAGATAGGAATTAAAAACACACAGTTGCGATCCGCAATGCGCAATATTACATAACAACGGTCAAATTCATTTCGCTGAATACCCGAGCATCCTGTAGTTTTCTCGTGTGCTCTCTTTGTGTAGACATAATGACGTAATGATGGTGAACGAGTAATCCGAAACCACACAACTTCCACATTAGACACAGGCATGCAATTTATAAATGTGCATACATACAGATAAAAAGTTAAAACAAAGCTTATACAACAAGTATATAGTTGCATACGCGATATATTTAGTTGCACCTGCTCGGAACAAAACATATATTTGATAATGTCAGAGATATTTACGAGCTGTCCTCAGATAAGTGAAATAAACGCTCTTTATTTGTACCATGTAATGACTAGAATACTGGGAATTATCTGTATGCCGAAGAACGTTCGGGACCCAAACGTTCTTCGATCACAATAATTAATACAACCAGAAAGAGGCCGTTCATGTATATCATTTTTAGCGTACTTATCGGCATATGCTGATCCATGATCCGCGATGTATCAAAATCGATCATAATTTGGACTTTCAAACCAACAAGTGCCTTTAAATTGAGCAAGAAGTTGAAACTGAAAACATTATGGTTGTTTTTTTTCTCAAGTCAACATGTCAAAAAGTTTAAAAGATAAAAATGTGCGCGAAGCACACAAACGGACCACAGTTTAATAAAGCGTTCCCTACAGCTAATTTTAATTTTACATTACTATGTTGTCTTTTTCATTTTTTAAATATGAAAACAAATAAAAAGTAAATGGTGGAAAATGCAATGCTTTGAAGGTTGCGAATATAATGGTTTCGCAGTGATTGTCTCCATGATTACTTGCAGGACTAATTTTTTGGTTTTGGTTTTGTGATACCCATAATATATTATCAGATGAAATCCCAACGAAAAGGGGGCCATAACTATATATAGTGGAAGTTGGCCGGTGGTCCCCGACTACGGACCCGACCTGCACTCTGTGTTATAGTATACCCAAATACTAAATTACATGTTATCCGGTTGATACTATCTAAAGTTATTATCCATAAACCAAAATCGAGTGAATGGACGGACGGACCGACAGATGGTCGGACAGATCAATAACATAATGCGTACGTTTTATTAGAAAAATGTGGTGTAAAACTATTCCATATTTTAAATTTAAACATATCATGTTGCACGGGGAGTTGGAGTTCCCGATAATATGCATCACATCCAATGGTATTAAAACAATATACACCCATATATTTGTATGCGTGTTTAGGGCGGGAGTTCCAGATAATAATAGTAACAATCATGCTTAACACATACTTTGCATGTTAACCATCGAAGAAAGGCTTTTTGTGTGAATGTTTATGATTATGGAGCTAATTATCAGAGAGCAACCAGAGTAGACCCCGAAGCCACGACAACTAGTTTTCACGGCTGGCTCAACCAATTTTCGTGGCTGGTTATCTAGCTAAGCCGGCTCAATCGTGAAGTTCGTGGCAGACGAAATATGGCGGCTCATCCGGCTGAGACGTTATCATTCAGCGTATTTCGTTTCCGAATTTTTACTAATTCCCGGTTATAGACACCCGCTTGTTTTGGCGTTTGTTGTGAACCCGTAGAATTCCAGACCACGCGTATTATTTTGGTGTTGGGCTTTTCCATTATGGCGAAATAAACGAAGGACTAAGTAAAGGACTGGCAGGGATGTACAGTACACTCAGAGTGTGGTATAAGGAAAACACTCAACACGGTGGGAACTCCTCTAAGCCCACCGTGAATCACCGGCATTCGCGGTGATTTTTCCACGGTGATCCACGGTGAACTCGAGTGGATCGGATTAAGTTGAATAAACAAACGTCCGGGTGACTTGACGGTGATCACTGAGAATCACTGGGAATCACCGCGAATCGCTTCAAAACGCCAACAGCTATATTGTATCACGTCATGCATAGCCGAAACCCTTTACTGTAGTTTATTCTAAAGCATACACTCAGTGGGCCATGCATTGTATGCTGTTGTACGTTATATTTATATTATGGTTGATATTTTCAAAAATTCCAGAATGATTAACTAGCTACAAGTATAGGTAAAATAAATAAACAATTTGTTATTGTATTGATTGATTTCTTCCGCCCCTCGATCACTTATTTCAAATTTTAAGCGCAAATTTCGTATTATTTACACACATGCACACATATATATGTATAATATAATGATCCAAGTCCATTAAACAATTAAATTTGTTTTAATTTATTTTTAATAATGCTATCTTGTTTAGCAATATGTTTAAAAGATCGAAATATGCGCGAAACGCAAATATGGATAACATTCCCTAGCTCTCTCATTTGGTCAGGCCCCTACATAAATGCATGCATAAACGTTCCGAGGGAAGACTGATTCAGCTACCGTATATGTTTTTTTTATTTATTGGGGTTTGGGATTTAACCGGCCTGGATGATTTGGAAGGGGCGGAACTACTTCCCTACAACCCACTTTTGAATTTTAATGATTATCATGCTATGGGTGTATAATAACATGAAGTGGATGAAACGGGTGTATAGTGTAAATATATATACTAGCTAAAATAATAAAACAAAATGTCGGTGACCACTAGGATTCACATATACATAGTTATGTTTATATATAGCGTGCGTCTGTGTTCGTGTTATTTCAGACAATGTTAGTATAATGGGAGCCAGTTAGCTCTTACATAACCTTTGACAGTTCAGCCAAGTCTGTAAGAGGTGTCAAAATTAATTGTCCCCATTGCAGCGCCGCGCATAAGGTGCGAGTTTCAATCATAACCATGTGAGCTACATTTACATGTAGCGGCCACAATTAAACCGTACGCCGGTACTGTCGCATGCAATCAGACTCAGGTGTTTCCTCTAGTTCGTATGACAAATGCTCTTTATATTTACCATATACATATAAGTACCATTGCTATTAGTCACGTTGGAACAATAAAGAGCGTTCACTGTTAGTCTATTCATATAAATGGTAAAAATAAACTTTCTCTTCAGTACGAATGAAAACACATTTAAAAAATGCTGTATGTGTATATGCTATATTTATTTATCCCGAATAAATGAAACCTCCGGGATTGTGATCTATATTAAGTTACCGTATTATCTTTCCTAATTCCGACAACGTACCGTTATGTGGCAGTTCATATGAAATGATTGAATGCTTTATTGCGAAGACACACATTAATGGGCAACATACGTTTGATGTTGGGGAATACTGAGGTCTATCCAGAGTAAAATATAGTTAATTCATATTTTAAACTAATTTATGCGTGTATAAGCCTCTGCTGACTCGAACGCGATGAATACATATCCAATATTTAAATAATAAAATGCCCTTTATCATGACTCAACAATTGCATTTTCCATACTATCGTGTCTACAATATGGTTATGTGGAGGTATATATATCGTTATTGGTTAAAAACATGTTAACCAATTTAACATCGGATTGACCCTGCAACATATCATTTGGATACCACGAAATCAGTCCGTCGCGATTCGGAATTTAAACCCTTCAAATATATAGCTTTTAATATCTCATGAAAATCAGATAGGAATTAAAAACACACAGTTGCGATCCGCAATGCGCAATATTACATAACAACGGTCAAATTCATTTCGCTGAATACCCGAGCATCCTGTAGTTTTCTCGTGTGCTCTCTTTGTGTAGACATAATGACGTAATGATGGTGAACGAGTAATCCGAAACCACACAACTTCCACATTAGACACAGGCATGCAATTTATAAATGTGCATACATACAGATAAAAAGTTAAAACAAAGCTTATACAACAAGTATATAGTTGCATACGCGATATATTTAGTTGCACCTGCTCGGAACAAAACATATATTTGATAATGTCAGAGATATTTACGAGCTGTCCTCAGATAAGTGAAATAAACGCTCTTTATTTGTACCATGTAATGACTAGAATACTGGGAATTATCTGTATGCCGAAGAACGTTCGGGACCCAAACGTTCTTCGATCACAATAATTAATACAACCAGAAAGAGGCCGTTCATGTATATCATTTTTAGCGTACTTATCGGCATATGCTGATCCATGATCCGCGATGTATCAAAATCGATCATAATTTGGACTTTCAACCCAACAAGTGCCTTTAAATTGAGCAAGAAGTTGAAACTGAAAACATTATGGTTGTTTTTTTTCTCAAGTCAACATGTCAAAAAGTTTAAAAGATAAAAATGTGCGCGAAGCACACAAACGGACCACAGTTTAATAAAGCGTTCCCTACAGCTAATTTTAATTTTACATTACTATGTTGTCTTTTTCATTTTTTAAATATGAAAACAAATAAAAAGTAAATGGTGGAAAATGCAATGCTTTGAAGGTTGCGAATATAATGGTTTCGCAGTGATTGTCGGCAATCCACCGTGTTTCACGGTGATTCGCGGTGTTTTGTAGTGTGGTGGTAATACACTGCCATCACTTTGTTGATTAGACAAAAGCGCCTTGCTAATCCTCTCCACTAAGGCCCACGCTGGTAAGTGGGCCACCGTGAATCACTCTCCCAAAAATATCCCCACCGTGTTGAATGTTTTCCTTACAGCACACGATGAGTGTACTGTACTATGTAGTTTCCCATCTATATATAATCGGTATAAGTTACATTGGGACCTCTGTCGACTTCAGACGGCTATCATCACTGGCATCTTGCGATATATGCATGTATCATTGAATGCTGAAACCGATAGTATTGGTATATCATATTTCAAACTATTTTATATTCTCGTCTACAGGCTATGTGCATATATTGACAAATGTCAGCGATGTCTGAGACTGAGTCGTGTCGAAATAAACAATTTATACTTTAAACCCTTTCAATACTGAATGGATGCTCCCATTCCGTTATATAAAAGCATGCATTGGAATAGTCTATTCCACAATGAGAGCCACCGGGTGTTCTGATAGTGTAACAACCATACCGTGTCCATACGAGTGTGCCAATATTAGGCAATGCGGTTTAGTTATATGCAATTCGCAGTACAGTTGTCCTTAACACATATATAAGTTCATGCACACGGCTCAGCCATTTCACAATTCCGGCGGCGGAGATGTTATCATGCGGCTGGCGTTAGAGATAATATGGCTGGCGGCGGCGGCGTGCGATGGCGGCTTCGGGCTCTAAACCAGAGGTAAACATTGCGTTGTTGAATTCCGCACACAATCACTGTCGGATACCCGTTTAGGTTCGGACATTCCAAGATGGCGGCGCCGAGTAAAGAAGATAAACGGTAAGTGTATATATTGTCTTCAGGCATCAATTAACGACATCTTTCGGTGTTACACCTTTAAACAGTTATGTAGGAATTTGTATGCCCAACACATACGTAACACGGCTTTCTCGTGACAGACATGTAAATTGTTGTATTTGGCGTGTCAAGTCGTCATAATTTTTAGAAATTTTATCGAGGCGGCGAAATGTTCGCTTGTTCGTATTTTTCTGGCCCTGGGCTCATGCATCCGCAAATTTATGTATTGTTGTGGGTAGATTAGGTCACCACACATCTTCGGAATGCAAAACCGGCGATATTTTTATTGTCTAACTCCGAAAAACGACCTTTGAAAATTTCAAAATGTTCAGGTTCGGATTCGCAACATTCGCGATGATTTTGTTCAGGTTCAGACACAATTTTCGTTCAGGTTCGGACAAATTTGGTTCAGGTTCGGACAATTTTAGTTCAGGTCCGGACGCAACAAAACCTTACCTATAAATGACATGCCGAGGTGCAGTCGCGATCTTATTGTGCGTGTTATTAACGAACATGCATTGTTAATTTGTTATATCTAAATATGTCAGCTGAAATTTCCAAATATAGGTGGTAAATTCTCCGAATTAATGGGATAAAAGCCACAGTTGAATATGCTCGAGCAATGTCTACTATAAACCAGCTAGTGGGGCTTATTACATTTTACATATGAGCAACAGTGGTATTATTACTTATCTTCTGAAATATCGGGGACACGTGGATATTTAATACCTGGTTCTCGATTTTGAACCCCGAGGCGGAGCCAAGGGGTTTCAAAAAGAGACATCCGGTTATTAAATCTCCTAGTATCCCACGATGTTGGCGGAGCTAACGACTTTGTCCCACATCAATAGATACCATGTGGTGAGCTTTTTATAGGTTATCAGATAAATTCACACCAATCAGCACCAATAAGAATAATTCAGTAGCAGACCTATCGATCCTGTTTTAGGTGACGTCAATTAAGCTCAGCGCGCTAGAACAATGTCACGATTGGTGAAACTGCTAGTTCAAGGGTAATTCATAACCACGATGTTTCACGTGCTTTTATACGCTCACTGTCAATAGTTACGGGGACATGGTGCATGATTTAAACGTGACGTTGTTGTCAATCAGATTGTTAGTTACAACCTGGTGTGGGGACAAGCGTTGTTTGTTATATGTGTCCCTATGAAATAGCTGTAATTTTAAATGACATACGATGTGCTCTCTTTCGTCAGGACCTTTGCGTGGATAATAATTTTCAAACGTTATCTCACTGTAGATACTTCTGTTTAAAAAAGGGTACACAATTATTGACGCGTGTATTATCAATGGAACTACGCGAAATTCCGCGGAAGACTGAAAATAGTTTATTACAGCGATAAGTTCTAAAGAAAAACAAATGATCCCGTTTTATTACGTATTCAGTTATTTGCGTTTCTGTGTGTAATATTTAACCATTGGGTAGGCACTATTCTCTTAAGCGCATGATGGAAATTTTCCACCAAAATTTAGAGATGCTTAATTTGCCAACGGAACAGCTGATATTGTTTGCATAAGTTTCGCTACTTCGGCGTCTAAATTCTTGTTTCGATAAACAATACTTGCAGTTTTGCAGAATTGCTTACAATAAGGATAACATAAAGAGAACACATATGGTTTCTCGAATAATATATTCCTGAAATATCGCCGCTCGTGAAGATTCGCATATTGCAGGTATTATTCGGCAAACTATAGGTATTCTCTATGTTCGCATAGTGCTGAATAGAACGCAACATGTTCGGGCTCTAATTAATAGTCCTGCATAATATTCGTGTAACAAATGGTTAACTTGTAACTGGATTCAACATTTAGAAATGAGGCAAAACACATAAGGCTTATATTGAAAAGAATACGTTTCGTGTGAATACCCAAATATATCATCCAATTATTGATACAAAACATGGTATATATTGTCTATCTATCAGCAAGTATTTATGGGCAAATTGTGGGAACAGCTATATAATCACATTAATCGTATAAGCAGTCTAACACAATAGAGTTACTGTCCGTGGCTCGTTTCTGCGCTTTATGTCTGGGAATATATTGTTAATAGAGACTGGGGGTAAATACATCATTACACGGCTTGTTGAGGGGGGGGGGGGGTCGCCTCGGGGGATACGAGCCTCTGCCGGGGCATACCACACAGTATCCCCCCTCAAAAAGCCGTGTAACTTATATTATGGACAGTTATCTGCGTGCGGCGACCTTCCTGGCATCGTATGTGGATGTGGAGTGGAATCACGTGATCGCATACATCTCACACGCATAAAATAAGAAAGTCCGCCCAAATTATTCACGAGTGGGCTAAAATCAAGCCTCGTGTTTCCCATTTATCGTTTCTTTTACGAATGGAAGATAACCAAATGCACACAAAACGCAATAAGAACGCGACTGTAACTCGGCGTGTCATTTTTATGCAAAGTTTTTGATGCGTCCGAACCTGAACCAAATTTGTCCGAACCTGAACGAAAATTGTGTCTGAACCTGAACAAAATCATCGCGAATGTTGCGAATCCGAACCTGAACATTTTGAAATTTTCAAAGGTCGTTTTTCGGAATTAGACAATAAAAATATCGCCGGTTTTGAATTCCGAAGATGTGTGGTAACATAATCTACCCACAACAATACATAAATTCGCGGATCCATGATCCCAGGGCCAAAAAAATGCGAAAAAGCGAACATTTCACCGCCTCGATAAAATTTCGAAAAATTATGACGACTTGACACGCCAAATACAACAATTCACATGCCTGTCACGCGAAAGGCGTGTTACGTATGTGTTGGGCATACAAATTCCTACATAACTGTTTAAAGGTGTATCACCGAAAGATATCGTTAATTGATGCTTGGAGACAATATACACACTTACCGTTTATCTTCTTTACTCGGCGCCGCCATCTTGGAATGTCCGAACCTAAACGGGTATCCGACAGTGACAATCGTGGCAAGGTTATTTTGTTTATCTGGTCATCGGAGGTACCGTTGTGTATATGGGGAGCAGAGACGTGGCGACAGGGGGTGGTTTGGGGTGTCTCACCCCCCCCCCAAACTTTGGTCAAATTTTTCAACAGTTGGAAATTTCATACCTGCAAAAAACATTAGTTGGAAAGTTCACACCAACAATAGGTTAAAAATGTAGTTTGATTTTCAAACAATTTATTGTGGGGAATTAATTGTTTTTGGACCAATATTTGCACATTTTCCTATTTTTGTCAAAAGTTTTTGACTGAAATGGTCATCAGTTGGACATTTTCCAACCTTATGGGGTGACAGGTTGAAAATTTCCAACACTTGCATAGCCTGTCAAAATCTGCTAGTTAATTTAAGAAAACAACATTGTCATACATTTGGTTAACATTGCCATTAGAATTGTCATCAGTTGGAAATTTTCCAACCTAAGTGGGTGTGTCAGGTTTGAAATTTCCAACTCTATGAAGGCTTGATACTAGTCTAGATGATAGGATTGTGCGATTTTCTTGTTAAAATTAAAAAAACATTTCCCACACCGGGTTGGACCATGGTCGGCCCGGTGTGTCATTGTCCCTCCCCGTGGCCAATTCAAAACTGCTAAAAAAAAAAATTTTTAAATCAACAATTTTACTACATTTGGTCCAACTTGTGGACTGAAATGGTCACCGGTTATAGAATTTTCCAACCTGAGGGGGAGCATGAGGTTTGAAATTTCCAACACTATAGGAAAGCTTCAGTTGAGGCAAGTCTAGATGCTAGGATTTGTGATTTTCTTGTATAGTTTTCAAAATTTTCTCACACCGAGCCGAACAACCATGGTCAGCCGGTTTGTGCTGGTCTCTTGTCCATAGCCGTGTGCATTTGTCTGGAGTTAGACCACTAGATGTTAGGATTTCTGCAATTTTTCAGATTAAAATATCTTAAACTGAATGTTTTCATACCGGGAATATAGAATATGAATATATAGGATATTAGGCATGTGCACTGAGGTGCAAGGGGAGGGGTGCAAATGGAACTAGATGTGCGACTGTCCCAATGTGACTACGGATACGCCCTGTTTTTAAAATACTAAGATGTTTCACATGTCAGTAAACATTTAGTTAAAATAATAAAATAACAGTTCCCATTGCAGGTGTACAACCATAACCCTAATCTTAAACCTAAATTGACCGAAAAATGTAGGAATAAAAGCTTGGACAAAATTATGTATGTTGCGAAAATATTTCTAAGTCGAAAAAGGGGAATAACTCCACACAAAAAATGTCGGACAGACGTCATAATCGCAGGTGCACAGGTTCCCATGGTACTAAATATCAGTGCCAAGATTGAAAACAATTGACCGAAAAATGTAGGAATAAGAGCTCGGACAAAATTATGCATGTTGCAAAAAAAAATTCTAAGTCGAAAAAGGGGAATAACTCACCAAAAAGGTCGGACAGACGTCATAATCGCAGGTGCACAATTTCCCACGGTACTAAATAGCTGTGCCACGTTTTAAAAAAATTGACCGAAAAAGTCGAAAAAGGGGGGATGCTTCCACCAAAAAAAGTCCGACAAACGTCATAATCGCAGGTGCACAGGTTCCCATGGTGGTTGATGTCTGTGCCAAGTTTCACGGAAATTGATCAAAAAACGACTGAGAAAAACTCCGGACAAATTTGTGTCCACGGACGAACGACGGACGGACGACGAACGAACGGCTGGACGGACAAGCTGACTCCAGTATACCCCCCCCCCCCAACTTCGTTGCGGGGGGTATAATTATGCAAAACTTGTGTTTGGTCTGATTCCGATTCAAGGGTGGGGTGCAGTTGGAATTTCCCAAGGTGGACACCCCCCCGAACGGAGGTCATCTACCCACGTCCCCGATGGGGAGGATAGCCCATATAATATACCTATTATTAAAATATGGCACTTAAAGAATTAAGAACCGTTTGCATACAATATTATATGGGGAAAGACCCAAGACGATAATATAAGTGTAACGGAGGGACTTCAAACAATGGAACCTAAACTACTAAACAGTTAGTATTGTCTAGATATATACATATAAACATTAAACAACACAATGTAACGCTCTTTATCAATGGGTTTCCATTATATTTTACATACATATACTGTATTCTGTATATACTGTATAGCCCTGTGTGTTATATATTGATGGTATTCTACTCAGCCCGGTATGGTATATATTGATGGTATATTTATAATAGCCCTGCATGTTATATATTGATGGTATTCTAATCAGCCCGATATGCTATATATTTTTCAGTTGACTATGAAGCTCTGATCATTGCTGGCTCTGTAATTCTTGGTGTCATCATCATCTCAATGTGTTGCTGTGTGTTTTGCTACTGCAGCAAATCTCGTCGTTGTCGTTGCTTTATTTCGATAAATTGCAGAAAATAAATGTGTTTAATGTAGGTAGTACTAGGTATGCATTGACAGGTGTGTTTTTTCACCCACTGACCGACGCGCGAAGCGCGTCCAGTGGTGTCTATAATCGTAGGACTTATGCGTTTCTGCTGAATTGAACTAGTGCCTATGCGTTTCTGCTGAGCTGCACTGACGTTTGATCGCAAAATAAAATTATAATCATTATCAAAGCACACCTTTGGATAACACCGCCATAAACAGTGACATATTTTGATGTTGAGCTCGTATCGTCAATAAAATTAGAGTTATAACTTATAAAACTAAGAATTACTGCTAAAGTATTTCTACCAATTGGGTAACTAGATTCGTGTTGAGCTGGAACTAGAGAAATTTCAATTTCAACCAATTGAAATGCCGTTGAAAACCGAAGGGTTAAGCGATTATCGCAATATGATATGGGAACACCGTGTGCGTAACGTAACTATCACAAGTATAACGTACTCTGATGACAACTTATCGCCAAATTCATGCTTCAAACATGTCATCTTCGGTTTTTTTATTTTATTTTTATGAAAATGAATAATAAATGGGGTGATAAATATGTATAATATGTATATAACGACAAAAAAAAAATAGAGTAAAATTAGCCATTTCCCCGTGAAACTTATAGTCCGGTCGCCAAACACCCGGAATTCACGAATGCTTGTTTTCGCGATAGGATAGGCAAGCCAGGTACAAAAATTGGTGAAATATGAGTACGATCGTCAAAGTGTTCCCCTATCGTATTGCGATAATTGTCAACCGTCACTGCGAAGCGAAGCCTTCAATGGCGATTATTAATTAATTCATTTCGGCTGTTCAGTCTTCTAAGCTATTAAAACTTTCTTGGATATCTTGGAAGGTGTTTTGGAAGGAGTGTTCTGATATATAAATGTTGGATTAACCTTCCAAAAAGATGAGTTTGACGCCTGCATTTCTTGGCATGAATATTAACGAGCGCTCGTCTGCAAGTACAGTCATTGCCGAATCGGCATTTTTTTGTGAAAATGTCACCAAGATTTCTCCACTCGATTCTCTTAAACTGCACCCTAATCGGTCAAATTCTTTTGATAATTCTATCTAAATACATCTTAGCTCGAAGTCTCAGCTCAAAATTTAGAAAAATGACAGTTTTATCGACATAAATAGATTTTAATGGCAAATGCCATGTTAAATGTTATCATTGAAAAAAGTTCATTTCTTCCAACTAAAACATAAATACGTATTGTACCCTGTCATTTTAGGAATATATAACTATCCCACACAGACACACCAAGTCTCAGCTTAAAAATTTGAAAAATAAGAGATTTATCGACATAAATCGATTTGTAATTGTATGGCAGATCCCATTTTAATTTAAATAAATTTTAGGGCCCTGCAAATGTTTTCTGAGCTGTTCCATATTGGGCACCAGAGTCCATATTTGACCGGTTCGACCTGATAATTGTGCGACAGTACAGTCGCGTTACTTTATACGTCAACATTGGTCATTATCACCCGACAAATTTATTTCGGTCTATCGTATCAACCCCTATTTTCCCCTGCGTAGCCTGACTAAGGGTCAACATTGGTCTTTATCGCTCCACTAATTCGTATCGTTTCATCGGTATGAATTCCATATCTAATAATCCACATAAAACCAACCCAACCTCTAATCCCGGTCCAATTTATTAATTATTTTCATCGCTATAGTCACGTTACGTAATATTTTATCGCGTGATACTTGTACTTATATGTTTATGGTATTACTATAGTATACCATATATCAATTGCTATTCCTTTCTATATAATCCTGGTGCCATCTATAGAGATAGAGATAATTTCATACCCCCCCCCTTCCCAATTTTATATCATTGCTGCTTTAGTACAGTCGCGATGCATTACATGGCAACATCGCTCCACTAATTTATGTAAGTTCATCGGTACGAACCCCTTTTTCTCCGAGTCCATATAAACAACCTAACATCTTATCCCATAGAAGTCCATAAATGACTATTCTGACACTATATAGAGATGACTAAGATTCTGACCACCCCCTATTTTATAGCCTTGTTGCAACAGTAGAGTTGAGATGCGTAATATGTCAACATTGGTCGTTATCGCTCTACAAATTTATATCGGTTCAACCCTTAGTTCCCTGTATCACCCACCCTCAGGCTCCCTCAATTTATTTTGTCATTTGTATTATAGTCTCGTTACGTACACATTTTATCTCTTGTAACTTTTGCTTCAACACGCCGAGTTCCACTGCAGACAATACAAAACTGACAACATTTTGAAATGTAAGCAGGCTTCAAACTATTATATATTTTGGAAGATCTGTCTGTGTGTGTGTGTGAGGGTGTGTGTGTGTGTGTGTGTCTGTAATCGATGGACTCGAAAACGGCCGACCCGATTTCGATGAAACTTGGTATGTGGGGGTATTTTCGGCCGAGGAGTTACATGGGGCTATTAATTTGCCCGTGCGACGTGACCTTGAAATCTGGTAATTTCAAGGTCAAACGCCCGAATATCACGGGATTTCGATGAAACTTGGTATGTGGGAGGTACCTTCGGCCGGGGAGTGGCATAAACCTATTAATTTGCCCGTGCGACGTGACCTTGACCTTGAAATTGTGTGATTTCAAGGTCAAACGCCCGAATATCACGGTATTTCGATGAAATATGGTATGTGGGGTACTTTCGTATGGGGAGTCTCATAAGCATATTCATTTGCCCGTGCGACGTGACCTTGAAATCGGGTAAATTCAAGGTCAAATCGCCTATTTTGATGGGATTTCGACGAAATTTGATACATAGGGTTACTTTTGTCCACTGAGTGTTTTGGACGGGTCAAATAGTGAACCCGACCTGACCTTGACCTTCAAAATGATCAATTCAAGGTAAAATCGGGTAAACCGGATGGATTTCGGTGGGCACGTTTGTCGGGTACTTTTGTCCGGGCAGTGTTTTTGGACTGGTCAAATCGTGACCCCACTTGACCTTGACCTTAAAAATGGACAATTCAAGGTCAAAGCCCGGACGAAGTCGGGTCACCTTCTAGTCTATTATATATTTTGGAAGATCTGTCTGTGTGTGTGTGTTTGTCTGTAATCGATGGACTCGAAAACGGCCAAGCCGATTTCGATGAAACTTGGTATGTGGGGGTACTTTCGGCCGCCGAGTGACATGGGCCTATTAATTTGCCCTTGCGACGTAACATTGACCTTGAAATCGGGTAATTTCAAGGTCAAACGCCCGAATATCACGGGATTTCGATTAAACTTGGTATGTGGGGTTGGATTCGGTCGTGGAGTGGCATAAACCTATTAATTTGCCCGTGCGACGTGACCTTGACCTTGAAATCGGGTCATTTCAAGGTCAAACGCCCGAATATCACGGGATTTCGATGAAACTTGGTATGTGGGTTACGTTCGTATGGGGAGTCTCATAAGTATATTCATTTGCCCGTGCGACGTGACCTTGACCTTGAATTCAAGGTCAAATCGCCAATTTCGGATGGATTTCGACGGGCACGTTTGTCGGGTACTTTTGTCCGGGCAATGTTTTGGACTGGTCAAATCGTGACCCCACTTGACCTTGACCTTCAAAATGGACAATTCAAGGTCAAAGCCCGGACGAAGTCGGGTCACCTTCTAGTATAATATATTCCTTATTAAGAGATACCTTATTGAGTTTTATTATCTAAGCGCAATGTGAAAATTCCATCACTGCACTTAACCCTTTAGCGTTCAGAACACCCCAGAGCGCCCTGCCGTGTAGCGTCCATAAAGCCCTAGACCGCCCTGCCGCGTAGCGTCCATAGAGCCCCAGAGAGCCCGGAGTTTTGCGTTTTTTTCAGTCATAGTTTACAACAAAACTATTGCATTATAACACAACAAATTGCTTTCATTGTTAATGTAAATAATAAAATATATGTTACATTATTAATTGTTAAGTTTTTGTGGGGTTTTGTGGCAGATTTTGTACAATTTAATCAATAGTTGTCAATAAAATCGCAATAAAACGAAAAGTGGAATGCGGCGGTGCTATTTTTTGAAGTCGACTAGAGAAATCAGCGTACTCAGGTAACTGTGTACGGTCGTCTAACTGACATTTATTTATTTTTTAACTTTATTTTTATTTCCAATAAAATATTCACTTGACTTGTTTATGTTTTTATATCATATGCATCCAAATATAAAACAATCACTACCATTAATTTGACTAACGAAGCTACGGTAAGAGCAAGACGACATGCTGATGTTAGTTTTTGTTACTAAGGACGCCGTGTTTGTTCTTACTGCTGTGTAGGCCTATTCCCAAATAAAACTGTTTCCAATTATTATTTTATTTTTCCTAATTCTTCACATGATCATATTGACAATATTATATTTTTTATAGAGTGTATAAAATGTATAGAATAGCAATGCGAGGAACTAATTAGAAGCTTCCAGCAAACAGCGCGTTCGCGTTTACCAATTTCTGAACACGTGGCTTCCATCCAAGCTGGGCGCGAATTTCAATCTTATAGTTATCAATAATTTTTCAAGAGATATTTATCATTTAATCGAACAAAATTGCACTATTAGTATGTCCTTTGTTACAAGTTGAACATAGGCCAAACAATATATCGATTACCGGTAGTTTAACTGTGTACACACCTTGTGTTTTGGCACTAACTGTGATATACATTGCATCATCATTACATCAAGGTCAAGGTAACGCCTGTGTCTCAATGTGATTTTTTTTTAGTATATTTCGTCATCCTTATTCAATACGATGTCTTGCTAACTATTATTTAGTTTGGCATCTCATATATTCACGAAGAGAAAAGCACTGTTATCGACCTTAATGGCCATTCAATCTTTTTCAAATGACAATATGTGATGGACATGATCTACGCATGTAAATGTGACAAGATATATCGTAATAAACTGGGTCAAGTACGTACGCATTACGTTCGTGAGGTACACAGAAGGAGTTGTTGTCAGCGCTGAATATATAGTTCTTGCGATATATATTTCAATTCCGACATATTAAACATTATATTGTTACTGAATAGCATTTCAACTTCTAACCTATGATTTAAAAAATTGAAATTTTAGTCTATTAATGCTGTTTTTATGTCTTTTTTTATACATGACACACGGAGTAATTGTCCAAGTATTTACGTCGACGTTGCATCTTATTTTTGTACCCTCACGATCATGGCTTGTGTTTTGTTTACATTGGTTACTATCTGTGATCACGTGTCAACAACAGTTAATCAGATTTTTACAATGCTGGAATAAATTTCACAATGCATTTCCACATTTTATTGAATTTCGTTGGTACATTATTAAATGCAAATAAATAGAAGTTGGTTAACACTTTGCTAGTGATTGTGGAAAAGTGAAGGTAATTCTGGAAATCGAGGTTACAACGTCAAACTTCATACAAAATCTTCGCGGTGTTTTTGTTGATAAAATATTGGGGATAATTTTATTAAACGATGTCAAAGTATGGTACGCATTCATATGGACATGAACTAGAGTGATTGGTGCACATGTAGATGTGAAAATTTAAAGGAATGCACGCGTAAAACGATCTCATTATTTTATTAGTAAGTGATTGCTAACAGTAAAGAAAGTACGGCAACTGTGTTTCCTTGCCGTCTTACGTAATACACAACTCAATCGACGACGTTTTCTGTTTTGCAAATTTATATATGCAATATATAATGGGGGATAATTTTGTTTAACGATGTCAAATTATGGTACGCATTCATGTGGACATGAACTAGAGTGATTGGTGCACATGTAGATGTGAAAATTTAAAGGAATGCACTGCAAAACGATCTCATTTGTTTTATTTGAAAGTGATTGCTAACAGTAAAGAAATTATGGCGACTGTGTTGTCTCACGCAGTACCGTACACAACCAGATCTCCGGATGTTTTTGTTTTGCAATATTTCTGTTGATAAATTGAACACAATAATACGATAAATTTTCGGAAATTACCAGCTGAAATGACAGCAATAAAATTCAGAATCTGATACATTTCAATGTGAAATTGATTTTAATTCTATGCAACGAATCAGGGTCAAGAAAAATCCGGAAAGATACCTACCAACTCCATAGTGTCTCCTTGTTCTCCATCGCCAGATGGAATATATGATCAAACAAATCATCTTACCTGCTCTTCCCATACTAAGGATGTAGTATGAATTAAATAAAAACAAATTGCACATTGCCAATGGGGGGGGGGGGACTTGACTTTCATAAATATGAAAATCAATTGTTACCAATTAATTAAAATAAAATAAACCATCCTTGCAGATAAACAAGAGCCACCATAAGATTTAATAATACATTTTTTCCTATAACTTTGACGTTACCAGAAAGTTATGTTGGCTGGGGTGACGACGTTCTCTCCTATCAGTATTGGTGTGGGTAATGACGTTACACATATTACTGTTGGGTAAAGGGTTAAACACAGTTAAATACTTCCATATTGCGCTTAAGCACAATAGAGATTCCCATATTGCACTTAAGCGCAGTTAGCTCTTCTTGCCCTTAATTAAAAACAATTGTTATAATTGTATTGTAACTATTGTTTTGTCCTTTAATATTTCCCATACATCATGTAGGCCCTACACTTATATTATGCTAGCAAAGTAGTAATATTGTTACTAATAGTACTCGTAGTAGTTAATACCACCTTACTGTCAATATTCTATCATGTTAGTTTCAAAATCATAACGTTAATACATGTAGTTATTACTATTTGTGTGTACTGTACATGTACATCCGTCATCAATTAACAAACTTAAGCAGAGCCTGGTTGAATATCTACCATCTTCAAGCTGTTGATGTCATTGAGACATTCAATGTTATTATGCTATTTTGCATGCGAAGTAGTTGACCCTCCAATAGCTTATCATTACCACTCGGGACAGTGGGTGTTTTTCCTCAATTAATTTAATTTCTTGTTGTGTATTTCACCCCCCCCCCCCCGAAATTCGGTCAAACTGTTCAATAGTTGGATATTTCATACCTGATACTATTACTTAGAAAATACTCTCCTGATGACCCAATCTGGTTATTATTTTTCGATTCCCAACATTTCAATGACCATTTTCGACATGATCGTAGTAAACCTTTTCCAAATTATATAATTTTATGTTTCCTCCATGTTATCAAGCCACGCTGACAATCACACATTAGCTAAATCACGATATTGTAAAAGATTTATAACATATGGTATAATGTGTAGAGAATATAGTATATATAAGGTAACCCATTGATAAAGAGCGTTACTTTGTGTTGTTTAATGTTATATTTATATCTCTAGACAATACTAACTGTTTAGTAGTTTAGGTTCCATTGTTTAAGTCCCTCCGTTACACTTATATTATCGTCTTGGGTCTTTCCCCATATAATATTGTATGAAAACGGTTCTTAGTTCTTTAAGTGCCATGTTTCAATAATAGGTATATTGTATGGGCTATCCTCCCCATATAAACAACGGTACCTCCGATGACCAGATAAACAAAATAACATTGCCACGATTGTGTGCGGAATTCAACAACGCAATGTTTACCTCTGGTTGCTCTCTGATAATAGCTCCATATTCATAAACACTCACCCAAAAAGCCTTTCTTCGGTGGTTAACATGCAAAGTATGTGTTAAGCATGATTGTTACTATTATTATCTGGAACTCCCGCCCTAAACACGCATACAAATATATGGGTGTGTATTGTTTTAATACCATTGGATGTGATGCATATTATTGGGAACTCCAACTCCCCGTGCAACATGATGTGTTTAAATTTAAAATAAGTAATATGGAATAGTTTTACACCACAGTTTTCTAATAAAACGTACGCATTATGTTATTGATCTGTCCGACCGTCTGTCGGTCTGTCAGTCCATCCACTCGATTTTGGTTTATGGATAATAACTTTAGATAGTATCAACTGGATATAACATATCGGGCTATTAAAAATATACCATCAATTGACTTACTCATCAATTACCAGAGCCTCAATGTTAAATGAAATGTGTAATCAAGCCTGATTATAGCGTGTCTGTCATTTGCATAATGAGGTCCCCAGAGGGTGCATTCAGTGACGCTATTCCGCATAGCGGGCTAGCATCGCTAAATTCACCCTCTGGGGACCTCATTCTGCTTATGCCCCATCTTCTCTGGGGAGTATCTTTATTGTCAAATTTCTATAGAAACTTCTTAACATAGATTATATTTATTTTTTAGTTTAGTTTCTCTATATCCCCAAATTGGTAGACGACACATTGCATAATGGAGGTACACAATGGGTATACATCACATTATTCACCATTTGGGAACTTCAATGTGAGTCTATGTCTCCCATAGCAGGTGAGGCCATGCAGAATGAGGCTCACAGAGGGTAAATTTGGTGATGCTAGCCCGCTAAATTCACCCTCTGGGGGCTTCATTCTGCAAATGACAGACACCATAAACTCAGGCTTGTGTATGATGTTGAGATAATAAGAAAACCTCCAATGATTACTTGCAGAACTAATTGTCACTGTGTGAAAGACCAAAACAACATAAAACAACATAAATATTATTCAACTATTGTAATAATCTGACAGACATAAACACTCAATCCTGATTCATCTGATCAGACATTATGTTGTTTTATGATGATTTTTCTTCCAAAAAAATAGTTCTGGAAATGGTATACAAAATCGGAATTATTCAATGAAAAATGTTTGATTTATTTTCTCGCAGATAATATTTCAGATAGTTGGATTCCTAAGCGAGATATTGCAGTACGCTTTTTTTGCAAATATTTCCTGTTAAAATGAACGTGTCAAAAAATCTAGCTTTTTTTGTTATTTAAAACCAATTTGTTGTTTGCAAAATTGGAATTTATCTCTCATAGTGTTAGGGTTAACAGGTGTTATAGTAAAAAAAATATTGTACTACATGTAGTAGCATATATATTAGTTATAAATGATTATGATTTTTTCCTTCAAATTGATAGCTTGAAATTGAGATTATTTTTTTGTGAATTTATTAAAACAAAAAACAACACGCCTTTCCGGTACGTTGGTGAAGATATAACCAATCATTGTGTTAACAACAACAACAGAGCCTCGAAGTCAACCAATACGCCCATAAGGCATATCCATTAATTCCTAGAATTTTTATAGGGAAAAAATATGTAAAGGCCCACTTAATTTTCGAACCCCCCAGATCACATTATAAAAAATATATGCCACATTATATACATTTGAAAGAGTAAGCTCCAAAACATTGTATTTTCAACTTATTCGATGTGATAAACTGTGAACATGTTATTTTTATTGAGAAACTGGCGTCTGTTCTGTTATTAAATTTATGCACAGAGTCAATTATTTTCAATGGAAGGAGAATAACTCTATATATTTAGATATAGTTTTATTCCCCTTCCATTGAAAATGCATCTTTAGTTTAAATTCTGTTGCATTCTGGGAGTCAAAGGGGGAAATGATTTTATGATTTCAGCTATTTTATATTACTCTGTGGACACCTTATGGGGCCTAGACGTCCCAAATGGTGATGCATTATAGTATTTTAATTATATTTTATGGCATATATTAGTATTAAAACCGTATATCAACGCACTATAAAAATAATAATCGCTGACTCGAAAATTAAGTGGACCTTTAAGGATGTAAGGCCACAAACCTATTTCGTTTATTTTTAGAGTTCCAGTTTTGAACCATTTATGGTACATGCATTAGGGACTATTGTGTTTGACATTTCTTTCCATGATTTAGATGTTTTGATAAGAAGATGATAGTAGCACGATGGGGAATCACGTAGTTTCGAGGTTGGTGAGTACCACGCATATAAAATGACCGAGGAACTGACACAAAACATTATACAGTTGTCGCCCGTTGTCGAGGGAGACATTGAGATTTGTCACCCGCTCCTCGGGAGACATTCCGTTCTCGAGCGGGTGACAAATCTCAATGTCTCCCGAGGAGAAGGGCAACAACTGTTTTGTTATCCGATTATACCACAGAAAATATCCTTGCCATCCACACGCACGATGTTGCACTGAGTCACGAGTGCTTTCTTTCCCGATTATGTATATTTTCAGTAACTACTTATCGTCCCATAGGGTTTCTGTTCAATAAACGATAGTCAAGCTGTCAAGCGTGTGATAATCCGCGTTTAATTACGATCATTTTGGTGGTCAAATCGTCAATATCGGTCCATGCAATGTAAACCAATAAGCCATATAGGTATGTTCTCGTCTTCTACCTTCTACAATGTGGCATATTGAATGTCGTCTTGTGCGCGCAATTTACTCGCGATGTTCATTTCATAACGGTCTTCCCCGAAAGCTATTGGGAAGTTGTCAATTTCATTAATGTACATTCATATGTGTCAGTGCTCATGGCGATCCTCACATAAAATACTTCTATGATCACATTCCAGACATCACGGAGGATAAGCGAACAGTACCATTCATTCGCAACAAGCGTATGTATTACGTTGTCTACCAGCGAACATTTATAACCAACCAACCTCAAGGGATCCTCTCTTTCAATCTTGCATCATAATGTCGACATGAACAAATTGAATCACCGAGATGTTTCGATGTAAAAAGTAAATAATAACGCTTGTCCCATAAAAGTATCAACTTTAAAGTTCGAATATTGGTGTTCACTAAATATATGCAAATTAGCTAACACCACAACTGGTGTGTTTTGCGAATCTGTGGGGTATATAAGATCTATGATTTTTAAGTACGTCGTAGTGATGTGAAATAGATGAGTTACTGCAGTGTGTGTTTGGAGATATTCTTGCAATATAACATCAGGCGGGCGACAAAAACAATGTCCCCCGGGTCAGCGGGCGAGAGTGTGATTTGTCGCCTGGCACGTGACAGCACATGGGCCAATCAAAAGGGTGGAAAATAGGGAGGCGGATAACAAAGCATATTGACTGGTAACGAGCAAATGCTTGTTTGAAAAATAATATAGCATCTGCTCATTGCTGGCAAAATGCTATGTATCATGTCATATCTTAGTTTATTACCTTTTTCCTCGATTTTGGTCTCGTTTTAGATCGCCTCGGCAATTCTGAATGCATGATACTCATCAACTCTAAACCACGTGATTCCACACGTGATTCTTTAGTATATATAGGTTTAGTTTATATGTCGAATTTTCTACATCAAGAATAAAAACTACGTTAGGTTTTAATGTTGTAACAAGAGGTTTGGAACCTCGAATTCATTTTAAAAATAATTAACACCACTGGTCAAGTGGTTCTGCAAAGGTGATGCGGCTGGTCCTGTTGAATTGCTATGCAAATATGACGCAGTTGGGTCATGTTGAATTGCTATGATGCGGTTGGGTCCTGCTGAATTGCTATGATGCGGTTAGGTCATGCTGAATTTGGCGTCAAAGAGAGGACAATCGACTCACCCCAAAAAACACCCCATTTGGCGTCAGAGAGAGGACAATAGACTCACCCCAACAAACACCCCATTTGGCGTCAGAGAGAGGACAATAGACTCACTCCAACAAACACCCCATTTGGCACCAGAGAGGACAATAGACTCACCCCAACAAACACCCCATTTGGCGTCAGAGAGAGGACAATCGTCGGGGAACAAACTGCCATCCGGGTAGACTTTACATTTGTTGTCAGCTTTGCAGTAAAAGCACTGAAATAAAAATAACAATGTATTAACAAAAATAACAATGTATTAAAAAAAATAACAATGTATTAACAAGAGAGCACTCCATGGACCAGTACTATTTATAAAACAAATTAAAGACACGAGACTAAGGTACAAGTCAATCAAGCAGGGGCGTGGCTACAGGGCGGGGATTTGAAGTCGGTGCGTGGGGGGGGGGGGTCTCACCCCGGAAACTGTGGTCAAATGTTCAACATTAGTTGGAAATTTTACACCACGTATATTATTATAGGTTTAAATTTTACACCACGTATATTATTATGGGTTTAAATTATTCTCATTTATCGATATTTTCCAATCAGTAATTAGTGACGAATGTGTTGTTTTTAAGACCAACAGCAACATATTTTTCTACTTTTGGTCAAACAAATTCTTTGAAAAGGCCATCACTCGGTAAGAGTTTCGTATGGTTGACATATGAGTTTCGTTTGGTTGAACTATGAGTTTCGTATGGTTGAACTATGAGTTTCGTACGGTTGAACTATGAGTTTCGTATGGTTGAAATATGAGTTTCGTATGGTTGACATATGAGTTTCGTATGGTTGAACTATGAGTTTCGTATGGTTGAACTATGAGTTTCGTATGGTTGACATATGAGTTTCGTATGGTTGACATATGAGTTTCGTATGGTTGAACTATGAGTTTCGTATGGTTGAACTATGAGTTTCGTATGGTTGACATATGAGTTTCGTATGGTTGAACTATGAGTTTCGTATGGTTGAACTATGAGTTTCGTATGGTTGAACTATGAGTTTCGTATGGTTGAACTATGAGTTTCGTATGGTTGAACTATGAGTTGCGTATGGTTGAACTATGAGTTTCGTATGGTTGAACTATGAGTTTCGTATGGTTGAATTATGAGTTTCGTATGGTTGAACTATGAGTTTCGTATGGTTGAAATATGAGTTTCGTATGGTTGAACTATGAGTTTCGTACGGTTGAACTATGAGTTTCGTATGGTTGAATTATGAGTTTCGTATGGTTGAACTATGAGTTTCGTATGGTTGACATATGAGTTTCGTATGGTTGAACTATGAGTTTCGTATGGTTGAACTATGAGTTTCGTATGGTTGAACTATGAGTTTCGTATGGTTGAACTATGAGTTTCGTATGGTTGAACTATGAGTTTCGTACGGTTGAACTATGAGTTTCGTATGGTTGAAATATGAGTTTCGTTTGGTTGAACTATGAGTTTCGTATGGTTGAACTATGAGTTTCGTATGGTTGAACTATGAGTTTCGTATGGTTGAACTATGAGTTTCGTATGGTTGAACTATGAGTTTCGTTTGGTTGAACTATGAGTTTCGTATGGTTGAACTATGAGTTTCGTATGGTTGAACTATGAGTTTCGTATGGTTGACATATGAGTTTCGTATGGTTGAACTATGAGTTTCGTATGGTTGACATATGAGTTTCGTATGGTTGAACTATGAGTTTCGTATGGTTGAACTATGAGTTTCGTATGGTTGAACTATGAGTTTCGTATGGTTGAACTATGAGTTTCGTTTGGTTGAACTATGAGTTTCGTATGGTTGAACTATGAGTTTCGTATGGTTGAACTATGAGTTTCGTATGGTTGACATATGAGTTTCGTATGGTTGAACTATGAGTTTCGTATGGTTGAAATATGAGTTTCGTATGGTTGAACTATGAGTTTCGTATGGTTGAACTATGAGTTTCGTATGGTTGAACTATGAGTTTCGTATGGTTGAACTATGAGTTTCGTTTGGTTGAACTATGAGTTTCTTATGGTTGAACTATGAGTTTCGTATGGTTGAAATATGAGTTTCGTATGGTTGAACTATGAGTTTCGTATGGTTGAAATATGAGTTTCGTATGGTTGAACTATGAGTTTCGTATGGTTGAACTATGAGTTTCGTATGGTTGAACTATGAGTTTCGTATGGTTGAAATATGAGTTTCGTATGGTTGAAATATGAGTTTCGTATGGTTGAACTATGAGTTTCTTATGGTTGAAATATGAGTTTCGTACGGTTGAAATATGAGTTTCGTATGGTTGAACTATGAGTTTCGTATGGTTGAACTATGAGTTTCTTATGGTTGAAATATGAGTTTCGTATGGTTGAAATATGAGTTTCGTATGGTTGAACTATGAGTTTCGTATGGTTAAAATATGAGTTTCGTACGGTTGAAATATGAGTTTCGTATGGTTGAACTATGAGTTTCTTATCGTTGAACTATGAGTTTCTTATGGTTGAACTATGAGTTTCGTATGGTTGAACTATGAGTTTCGTATGGTTGAACTATGAGTTTCGTATGGTTGACATATGAGTTTCGTATGGTTGAACTATGAGTTTCGTATGGTTGAACTATGAGTTTCTTATCGTTGAACTATGAGTTTCTTATGGTTGAACTATGAGTTTTGTATGGTTGAACTATGAGTTTCGTATGGTTGAACTATGAGTTTCGTATGGTTGACATATGAGTTTCGTACGGTTGAACTATGAGTTTCGTATGGTTGAACTATGAGTTTCGTATGGTTGACATATAAGTTTCGTATGGTTGACATATGAGTTTCGTATGGTTGACATATGAGTTTCGTATGGTTGAACTATGAGTTTCGTTTGGTTGACATATAAGTTTCGTATGGTTGAACTATGAGTTTCGTATGGTTGAACTATGAGTTTCGTATGGTTGAACTATGAGTTTCGTATGGTTGAACTATGAGTTTCGTATGGTTGAACTATGAGTTGCGTATGGTTGAAATATGAGTTTCGTATGGTTGAACTATGAGTTGCGTTTGGTTGAACTATGAGTTTCGTATGGTTGAACTATGAGTTTCGTATGGTTGAACTATGAGTTTCGTATGGTTGAAATATGACTTTCGTTTGGTTGAACTAAGAGTTTCGTATGGTTGAACTATGAGTTTCGTATGGTTGAACTATGAGTTTCGTATGGTTGACATATGAGTTTCGTATGGTTGACATATGAGTTTCGTATGGTTGAACTATGAGTTTCGTATGGTTGAAATATGAGTTTCGTATGGTTGAACTATGAGTTTCGTTTGGTTGAACTATGAGTTTCGTATGGTTGAAATATGAGTTTCGTATGGTTGAACTATGAGTTTCGTATGGTTGAAATATGCCAACATTTGGAAACGCTCCTTTCTGTGCATGATTGTTCTGCACTGAACGTTCAATAAGCATTTAGGTTTACATATATTATATGTATGTATAACGGTGACGGTGAATAGTTAACGCTTACTTTAAATCTTAATGCGTGACTGAAGGTGACTTTCATAAGCCCAAAATACAACGATTTACATGTTTCTGAACGGGTCCAAAATAAATTGGGGCGGTTGGGCAGATTTTCATCTTATTTTTATTTTTCATTGTATTTTGTTTTAATTAAACTACATTGCTAACTGGCAAAATGAACCCGGCGAAATCAGAAATTCAACAAAGTATCCATTAAATAAGTCCCCATACGCTCCTTGGTTTTGCATGTTTTGCACTAACCGTTCATGAAACATTTATGCCTCTTACAGTTTGCAAAATACCTTCGTAACTGGAATAATCAGACTTCTCAACGGTACCAATTCACATTTATGGGAGTTAACTACATGTATGGGAGTTAACTACATGTATGGGAGTTACCTACGTGTATGGGAGTTACCTACGTGTATGGGAGTTACCTACGTGCATGGGAGTTACCCACATGTATGGGAGTTACCTACGTGTATGGGAGTTACCCACATGTATGGGAGTTACCTACGTGTATGGGAGTTACCTACGTGTATGGGAGTTACCCACATGTATGGGAGTTAACTACGTGTATGGGAGTTACCCACATGTATGGGAGTTACCTACGTGTATGGGAGTTAACTACATGTATGGGAGTTACCTACGTGTATGGGAGTTACCCACATGTATGGGAGTTAACTACGTGTATGGGAGTTACCCACATGTATGGGAGTTACCTACGTGTATGGGAGTTACCCACATGTATGGGAGTTACCTACGTGTATGGGAGCTACCTACGTGTATGGGAGTTACCCACATGTATGGGAGTTACCCACATGTATGGGAGTTACCTACGTGTATGGGAGTTACCTACGTGTATGGGAGTTACCTACGTGTATGGGAGTTACCCACATGTATGGGAGTTAACTACATGTATGGGAGTTACCCACATGTATGGGAGTTACCTACGTTTATGGGAGTTACCCACATGTATGGGAGTTACCCACATGTATGGGAGTTACCTACGTGTATGGGAGTTACCCACATGTATGGGAGTTACCTACATGTATGGGAGTTACCCACATGTATGGGAGTTACCTACATGTATGGGAGTTACCCATATGTATGGGAGTTACCTACATGTATGGGAGTTACCCACATGTATGGGAGTTACCCACATGTATGGGAGTTACCCACATGTATGGGAGTTACCCACATGTATGGGAGTTACCTACATGTATGGGAGTTACCCACATGTATGGGAGTTACCCACATGTATGGGAGTTACCTACATGTATGGGAGTTACCCACATGTATGGGAGTTACCTACATGTATGGGAGCTACCCAGTAATTTTCTTTGTTGCACTAATTGAAATGTTTCATATTTATATTTATTTTTTTCCCCACATTATACCTGGCCACAACTACCACCACACATCAGACCATTAACCCAGTACTTGTCACGCCCCCTCGGTAATCAAGATTTCATTGTTGGCTCCAATCTATCTATAATTTCCTTTAGAAGTTGGGATATGAACACCTTATCCAGAAACCCGATTCTATTACTCCGAAAGTCATGCGCTCTATTCAGATCACTCGGAAGAAAAAGTTCACTTATAAATGGAAACTGGATTTGGAGACAAGTTCAAAATTAAGAACATATAGGCTATTAAAAAATTATTTCAAATATGAAGAGTACCTTGGCCAGATAAAGGATATTAATGACAGAAAATGTTTGTCTAGATTTCGTATCAGTGCGCATAGATTACAAATAAAATAGGCAGATACTCATCGAAAGAGAATGATGTCAAGGACCGAGTTTGTACAAATTGCAATCTTGGAGTAACCGAGGATGAGGCCCACTTCCTATTACAATGTCCCAAACTTGATATGCTACGTAATAACTTAATTGTCCCACTTCTTTCTCAAAGTATCCAAACTGAAGCTTACTACACACAACTCATTTGGCTAATGAACAAAACAGAGCCCAAATATATAAAAAAAAAGATTGCCAGGTTTTGTTCACTTTGCTATTAGCAGGGCTCTCTCAAGCATGATGGTCTTCTTACGCCCATAGGAGTAAGGATAGGATAGGATAGGATATTTTATTTCAATATACACACATTAATGCATAATACATTTGACAAATATTACATTGTATATTTGAGGGGGTGGCATAGTCAGACTAGACTGTCTTACTGCCACCCCCTTAAAGAAGAAAAAATGTTACGATAGGCGGTCAAGATATCTTGTACAATGCACGGCTATATAATTATGTATCACACAATGGTTGCATTTAACTGGGTTATATACATGGAGGGTATACGTCTAGATAAATCGCTTATTGGTTACTCGATGGTCTGTCTCTTTCTTGTCAGTGGGATGTTCCTTGAAAGTCGAGTAGGAATGTGCTGAGTGAGGTTGAGGATTGCGATATAGGGGAAGTCACTAGTAATCCTAGTACTGCCTCTATTACTGCTCACAGTCGCTGCATATAAACTTCTCATTTATATTTACACCAATCTTAAGGCTCACCACTACTATTCCGTTGGATACTAGGATTTAATTATTTTCATACAGGTTATTATGTCACAAATTAACATGTTTGGAATAGGATGAGTCATTTTGGTATTTATATTTTAAACTTATATTTAAATGCTGTTGTAACTGGAGCTCTGAAACCATGATTACATCTTTAATATATTACACAGTTTATTATAAATCTGATATTAACTTAAAGTACCTAGCTCCATGTAAGGGTAATACCATATAACCCTAGTGTAGATATAACTTTATTCAATGATGTAATTAACTAATTTTAAGGAATCTACTCATTTAGAATTTCATACTGTACTAGCGGAATCAGCACATGGCCATTGGAAATTCATAATGAGCATTATTAGAGTAACTCCCCATCATACAGTAAACTGGTGCTCGTTATTATTATAGTTATATTATTTATTATTTATTGTTATATTTTCTTCCCTTCTACTATTGACAAATTTGATGTTCCGACATGGAGCTTTCGTTATCGAATAAAATCTTGAATCTTGAATCTGGAATCTTTATATTTTATAAGATGGACCAAATGACATAGCAGATTATTGCTTTGCATACAATTCCCCATCGTTGTCCAATCAGCCCCAAGAGTACAAACATAAATACAGTTACACCCAGCAATATATTATAAATACGCCCAGCTATATATTATAAATACACCCAGCTATATATTATAAATACACCCAGCTATATATTCGGTGCGTCTCTAACATTATAAATACACCAGGCTATATATTCGATGCCTCTCTAACATTATAAATACACCCAGCTATATATTATAAATAAACCCAGCTATATATTATAAATACACCCAGCTATATATTCGGTGCCTCTCTAACATTATAAATAAACCCAGCTATATATTATAAATACACCCAGCTATATATATTCGGTGCCTCTCTAACATTATAAATACACCCAGCTATATATTCGGTGCCTCTCTAACATTATAAATACACCCAGCTTTATATTATAAATACACCCAGCTATATATTATAAATACACACAGCTATATATTATAAATACACCCAGCTATATATTCGGTGCCTCTCTAACATTATAAATACACCAGCTATATGTTCGGTGCCTCTCTAACATTATAAATACGCCCAGCTTTATATTATAAATACACCCAGCTATATATTATAAATACACCCAGCTATATATTCGGTGCCTCTCTAATATTATAAATACACCCAGCTATATACTATAAATACATCCAGCTATATATTCGGAGCCTCTCTAACATTAGAAATACACCCAGCAATATATTCGGTGCCTCTCTAACATTATAAATACACCGAGCTATATATTATAAATACACCGAGCTATATATTATAAATACACCCATCTATATATTATAAATACACCCAGCTATATATTATAAATACACCCAGCTATATATTATAAATACAACCAGCTATATATTATAAATACACCCAGTTATATATTCGGTGCCTCTCTAACATTATAAATACACCCAGCTATATATTCGGTGCCTCTCTAACATTATAAATACACCCAGCTATATACTCGGTGCCTCTCTAACATTATAAATACACCCAGCTATATATTCGGTGCCTCTCTAACATTATAAATACACCCAGCTATATATTCGGTGCCACTCATAACATTATAAATACGCCCAGCTATATATTCGGTGCCTCTCTAACATTATAAATACACCCAGCTATATATTATAAATACACCCAGCTATATATTATAAATACACCCAGCTATATATTCGGTGCCTCTCTAACATTATAAATACACCCAGCTATATATTCGGTGCCTCTCTAACATTATAAATACACCCAGCTATATATTCCGTGCCGCTCTAACATTATAAATACGCCCAGCTGTATATTATAAATACACCCATCTATATATTATAAATACACCCAGCTATATATTATAAATACACCCAGCTATATATTCGGTGCCTCTCTAACATTATAAATACGCCCAGCTATATATTCCGTGCCTCTCTAACATTATAAATACGCCCAGCTATATATTCGGTGCCTCTCTAACATTATAAATACACCCAGCTATATATTCGGCGCCTCTCTCACATTATAAATACACCCAGCTATATATTCGGTGCCTCTCTAACATTATAAATACACCCAGCTATATATTCGGTGCCTCTCTAACATTATAAATATACCCAGCTATATATTCCGAGCCTCTCTAACATTTTAAATACACCCAGCTATATATTCCGTGCACCTCTAACATTTTAAATACACCCAGCTATATATTCCGTGCACCTCTAACATTATAAATACGCCCAGCTATATATTCGGTGCCTCTCCAACATTATAAATACACCCAGCGATATATTATAAATACACCCAGCTATATTTTATAAATACACCCAGCTATATATTCGGTGCCTCTCTAACATTATAAATACACCCAGCTATATATTCCGTGCCTCTCTAACATTATAAATACACCCAGCTATATTTTATAAATACACCCAGCTATATATTCGGTGCCTCTCTAACATTTTAAATACACCCAGCTATATATTCCGTGCACCTCTAACATTATAAATACACCAGCTATATATTCGGTGCCTCTCCAACATTATAAATACACCCAGCTATATATTATAAATACACCCAGCTATATTTTATAAATACACCCAGCTATATATTCGGTGCCTCTCTAACATTATAAATACACCCAGCTATATATTCGGTGCCTCTCTAACATTATAAATACACCCAGCTATATATTATAAATACACCAGCTATATATTCCGTGCCTCTCTAACATTATAAATCCGCCCAGCTATATATTCGGTGCCTCTCTAACATTATAAATACACCAGCTATATATTCCGTGCCTCTCTAACATTTTAAATACACCAGCTATATATTCGGTGCCTCTCTAACATTATAAATACAACCAGCTATATATTCGGTGCCTCTCTAACATTATTAATACACCCAGCTATATATTCGGTGCCTCTCTAACATTATAAATACACCAGCTATATATTCGGTGCCTCTCTAACATTATAAATACACCAAGCTATATATTCCGTGCCTCTGTAACATTATAAATACGCCCAGCTATATATTCGGTGCCTCTCTAACATTATAAATACACCCAGCTATATATTCCGTGCCTCTCTAACATTTTAAATACACCCAGCTATATATTCCGTGCACCTCTAACATTATAAATACACCCAGCTATATATTCGGTGCCTCTCCAACATTATAAATACACCCAGCTATATATTATAAATACACCCAGCTATATTTTATAAATACACCCAGCTATATATTCGGTGCCTCTCTAACATTATAAATACACCCAGCTATATATTCGGTGCCTCTCTAACATTATAAATACACCCAGCTATATATTCGGTGCCTCTCTAACATTATAAATACACCGAGCTATATATTATAAATACACCCAGCTATATATTCCGTGCCTCTCTAACATTATAAATACGCCCAGCTATATATTCGGTGCCTCTCTAACATTATAAATACACCAGCTATATATTCCGTGCCTCTCTAACATTTTAAATACACCCAGCTATATATTCGATGCCTCTCTAACATTATAAATACACCCAGCTATATATTCGGTGCCTCTCTAGCATTATAAATACACCCAGCTATATATTCGGTGACTCTCTAACATTATAAATACACCAGCTATATATTCGGTGCCTCTCTAACATTATAAATACACCCAGCTATATATTCGGTGTCTCTCTAACATTATAAATACACCCAGCTATATATTCCGTGCCTCTCTAACATTATAAATACGCCCAGCTATATATTATAAATACACCCAGCTATATATTATAAATACACCCAGCTATATATTATAAATACACCCAGCTATATATTATAAATACGCCCAGCTATATATTCCGTGCCTCTCTAACATTATAAATACACCCAGCTATATATTATAAATACACCCAGCTATATATTATAAATACACCCAGCTGTATATTATAAATACACCCAGCTATATATTCGGTGCCTCTCTAACATTATAAATACAACAAGCTATATATTCGGTGCCTCTCTAACATTTTAAATACGCCCAGCTATATATTCGGTGCCTCTCTAACATTATAAATACACCCAGCTATATATTATAAATGCACCCAGCTATATATTATAAATACACCCAGCTATATATTCCGTGCCTCTCTAACATTATAAATACGCACAGCTGTATATTATAAATAAACCCAGCTATATATTATAAATACACCCAGCTATATATTATAAATACACCCATCTATATATTCCGTGCCTCTCTAACATTATAAATACGCCCAGCTATATATTATTAATACACCAGCTATATATTATAAATACGCCCAGCTATATATTCGGTGCCTCTCTACCGTTATAAATACACCCAGCTATATATTCGGTGCCTCTCTAACATTATAAATACACCCAGCTATATATTCGGTGACTTTCTAACATTATAAATACACCCAGCTATATATTATAAATACGCCCAGCTATATATTATAAATACGCCCTGCTATATACTCGGTGCCTCTCTAACATTATAGATACACCCAGCTATATATTCGGTGCCTCTCTAACATTATAAATACACCCAGCTATATATTATAAATACACCCAGCTATATATTATAAATACACCCAGCTATATATTCGGTGCCTCTCTAACATTATAAATACACCCAGCTATATATTCCGTGCCTCTCTAACATTATAAATACACCCAGCTATATATTCGGTGCCTCTCTAACATTACAAATACACCCAGCTATATATTCCGTGCCTCTCTAACATTATAAATACACCCAGCTATATATTCGGTGCCTCTCTAACATTTTAAATACACCCAGCTATATATTCCGTGCCCCTCTAACATTATAAATACGCCCAGCTATATATTCGGTGCCTCTCTAGCATTATAAATACACTCAGCTATATATTCGGTGCCTCTCTAACATTATAAATACGCCCAGCTTTATATTATAAATACACCCAGCTATATATTATAAATACACCCAGCTATATATTTGGTGCCTCTCTAACATTATAAATACACCCAGCTATATATTCGGTGCCTCTCTAACATTATAAATACACCCAGCTATATATTATAAATACACCCAGCTATATATTATAAATACACCCTGCTATATACTCGGTGCCTCTCTAACATTATAGATACACCCAGCTATATATTCGGTGCCTCTCTAACATTATAAATACACCCAGCTATATATTATAAATACACCCAGCTATATATTATAAATACACCCAGCTATATATTCGGTGCCTCTCTAACATTATAAATACACCCAGCTATATATTCGGTGCCTCTCTAACATTATAAATACACCCAGCTATATATTCGGTGCCTCTCTAGCATTATAAATACACCCAGCTATATATTATAAATACACCCAGCTATATATTCCGTGCCTCTCGAACATTATAAATACGCCCAGCTATATATTCGGTGCCTCTCTAACATTATAAATACACCAGCTATATATTCCGTGCCTCTCTAACATTATAAATACACCCAGCTATATATTCGGTGCCTCTCTAACATTATAAATACACCCAGCTATATTTTCGGTGCCTCTCTAACATTATAAATACACCAGCTATATATTCGGTGCCTCTCTAACATTATAAATACACCCAGCTATATATTCGGTGCCTCTCTAACATTATAAATACACCCAGCTATATATTCCGTGCCTCTCTAACATTATAAATACGCCCAGCTATATATGATAAATACACCCAGCTATATATTATAAATACACCCAGCTATACATTATAAATACACCCAGCTATATATTATAAATACGCCCAGCCATATATTCCGTGCCTCTCTAACATTATAAATACACCCAGCTATATATTATAAATACAACCAGCTATATATTATAAATACACCCAGCTATATATTCGGTGCCTCTCTAACATTATAAATACACCCAGCTATATATTATAAATACACCCAGCTATATATTCCGTGCCTCTCTAACATTATAAATACGCCCAGCTATATATTCGGTGCCTCTCTAACATTATAAATACACCAGCTATATATTCCGTGCCTCTCTAACATTATAAATACACCCAGCTATATATTCGGTGCCTCTCTAACATTATAAATACACCCAGCTATATTTTCGGTGCCTCTCTAACATTATAAATACACCAGTTATATATTCGGTGCCTCTCTAACATTATAAATACACCCAGCTATATATTCCATGCCTCCCTAACATTATAAATACAACAAGCTATATATTCGGTTCCTCTCTAACATTTTAAATACACCCAGCTATATATTATAAATACACCCAGCTATATATTATAAATACACCCAGCTATATATTCCGTGCCTCTCTAACATTATAAATACGCACAGCTGTATATTATTAATACACCCAGCTATATATTATAAATAAACCCAGCTATATATAATAAATACACCCAGCTATATATTATAAATACACCTAGCTATATATTCGGTGTCTCTTTAACATTATAAATACACCCAGCTATATATTCCGTGCCTCTCTAACATTATAAATACGCCCAGCTATATATTATTAATACACCCAGCTATATATTATAAATACGCCCAGCTATATATTCGGTGCCTCTCTAACGTTATAAATACACCCAGCTATATATTCGGTGACTCTCTAACATTATAAATACACCCAGCAATATATTCTGTGCCACTCTAACATTATAAATACACCCAGCTATATATTCGGTGCCTCTCTAACAGTATAAATACACCCAGCTATATATTCGGTGCCTCTCTAACATTATAAATACACCCAGCTATATATTCGGTGCCTCTCTAACATTATAAATACACCCAGCTATATATTCCGTGCCTCTCTAACATTATAAATACACCCAGCTATATATTCGGTGCCTCTCTAACATTATAAATACACCCAGCTATATATTATAAATACACCCAGCTATATATTATAAATACACCCAGCTCTATATTCGGTGCCTCTCTAACAATATAAATACACCCAGCTATATATTCGGCGCCTCTCTCACATTATAAATACACCCAGCTATATATTCGGTGCCTCTCTAACATTATAAATACACCCAGCTATATATTCGGTGCCTCTCTAACATTATAAATATACCCAGCTATATATTCCGAGCCTCTCTAACATTTTAAATACACCCAGCTATATATTCCGTGCACCTCAAACATTTTAAATACACCCAGCTATATATTCCGTGCACCTCTAACATTATAAATAAGCCCAGCTATATATTCGGTGCCTCTCCAACATTATAAATACACCCAGCTATATATTATAAATACACCCAGCTATATTTTATAAATACACCCAGCTATATATTCGGTGCCTCTCTAACATTATAAATACACCCAGCTATATATTCCGTGCCTCTCTAACATTATAAATACACCCAGCTATATTTTATAAATACACCCAGTATATATTCGGTGCCTCTCTAACATTTTAAATACACCCAGCTATATATTCCGTGCACCTCTAACATTATAAATACACCCAGCTATATATTCGGTGCCTCTCCAACATTATAAATACACCCAGCTATATATTATAAATACACCCAGCTATATTTTATAAATACACCCAGCTATATATTCGGTGCCTCTCTAACATTATAAATACACCCAGCTATATATTCGGTGCCTCTCTAACATTATAAATACACCCATCTATATATTATAAATACACCCAGCTATATATTCCGTGCCTCTCTAACATTATAAATCCGCCCAGCTATATATTCGGTGCCTCTCTAACATTATAAATACACCAGCTATATATTCCGTGCCTCTCTAACATTTTAAATACACCAGCTATATATTCGGTGCCTCTCTAACATTATAAATACAACCAGCTATATATTCGGTGCCTCTCTAACATTATTAATACACCCAGCTATATATTCGGTGCCTCTCTAACATTATAAATACACCAGCTATATATTCGGTGCCTCTCTAACATTATAATTACAACTTCTTTCGTTTTCGTCGAAATGCGGGTATTTGATTGGTCGAGAGGCTACCGCGTGACCTGCGTCTATCAGTGCATAGACATTGCAGTAGACGAGTCACATCGCGTAGTGACACTTTAAGAAAATTGGGCGAGTCTATAACCGTCGCCCCACACGACGTCCCCGCATGACGCGAAAGCGCGGAACGAGAATCCCATTAGAATTTCAGTGAAAAAACAACTCGAAAACTCAATGTTAGAAACATTTGAACAAGTAGTCTATGTCTATAGTCCATGTCTCTGCTTCTTGTATACACTATACTATACTTATGTCTGTTCATTTCAGCCGTATTCATGTTTTTGTAAAGCTCGATTGAACACTCGAAGTTCGTGCCGCGTTTTTGATTTGTCCAATTTTCGAAAAAGCGTCTATGACAACGTGTATAGTTACTGCGGTGAACACAACTTATCATAAATCAGGCTGATCAACATGGCAAAATTTATTGGAAATAAATAAATTGTGTTACCCGATTACAACCCTTTTAACATTTTGCAGCCTTATTACAATGCTAATGACATGACATTTGTCACGAGCACATTATATATGATCAGGGCATTTGTTTACAAATTACATCGGCCGTGATCGGACTGGAGTCTGGACTGGTCTGGAGTTAATTTTACCGGAGATCGCGGATTCGACTCTGTGTGTGTTGATAATTAGTGGGTTGTTGTTGAGTCATTTTAAACGTAAATCGTAGCCAAACAAGTAATTCTTTTTATCATGGATTGTTTATTGCTGATAATTGAAGTTGAAGCGTAAATATTTATTTTCTGAAAGTTTGCTTGACGAAGATGCTCGTTGACAATTTCGGCCAATTTATTTTCGGCCCATCAACCAAATTTTGAGATCGTCCAACGGAAAATCATGTTTTGGCAATTAATTTTCTGAGATGGATTAATAGTAGATAGCTGAAAATAAAGTGTTATAGTTGTAATTATAAGCCATCAACGTCGTTTTTCGGTTGATCTATGAGCGTATAGACCGATCAGTAGACGAATAACATACTTAGTATAATCCGCTTCGCGGAATTATACAGTATGTTATTCGTCTACTGATCGGTCTATACGCTCATAGATCAACCGAAAAACGACGTTGATGACATATATAAATACACCAAGCTATATATTCCGTGCCTCTGTAACATTATAAATACGCCCAGCTATATATTCGGTGCCTCTCTAACATTATAAATACACCCAGCTATATATTCGGTGCCTCTCTAACATTATAAATACACCCAGCTATATATTCGGTGCCTCTCTAACATTATAAATACACCCAGCTATATATTATAAATACACCCAGCTATATATTCCGTGCCTCTCTAACATTATAAATACGCCCAGCTATATATTCGGTGCCTCTCTAACATTATAAATACACCAGCTATATATTCCGTGCCTCTCTAACATTTTAAATACACCCAGCTATATATTCGATGCCTCTCTAACATTATAAATACACCCAGCTATATATTCGGTGCCTCTCTAGCATTATAAATACACCCAGCTATATATTCGGTGCCTCTCTAACATTATAAATACACCAGCTATATATTCGGTGCCTCTCTAACATTATAAATACACCCAGCTATATATTCGGTGTCTCTCTAACATTATAAATACACCCAGCTATATATTCCGTGCCTCTCTAACATTATAAATACGCCCAGCTATATATTATAAATACACCCAGCTATATATTATAAATACACCCAGCTATATATTATAAATACACCCAGCTATATATTATAAATACGCCCAGCTATATATTCCGTGCCTCTCTAACATTATAAATACACCCAGCTATATATTATAAATACACCCAGCTATATATTATAAATACACCCAGCTGTATATTATAAATACACCCAGCTATATATTCGGTGCCTCTCTAACATTATAAATACAACAAGCTATATATTCGGTGCCTCTCTAACATTTTAAATACGCCCAGCTATATATTCGGTGCCTCTCTAACATTATAAATACACCCAGCTATATATTATAAATGCACCCAGCTATATATTATAAATACACCCAGCTATATATTCCGTGCCTCTCTAACATTATAAATACGCACAGCTTTATATTATAAATACACCCAGCTATATATTATAAATACACCCAGCTATATATTCCGTGCCTCTCTAACATTATAAATACGCCCAGCTATATATTATTAATACACCAGCTATATATTATAAATACGCCCAGCTATATATTCGGTGCCTCTCTACCGTTATAAATACACCCAGCTATATATTCGGTGCCTCTCTAACATTATAAATACACCCAGCTATATATTCGGTGACTTTCTAACATTATAAATACACCCAGCTATATATTATAAATACGCCCAGCTATATATTATAAATACGCCCAGCTATATATTCGGTGAATTTCTAACATTATAAATACACCCAGCTATATATTCGGTGCCTCTCTAACATTATAAATACACCCAGCTATATATTCCGTGCCTCTCTAACATTATAAATACACCCAGCTATATATTCGGTGCCTCTCTAACATTGCAAATACACCCAGCTATATATTCCGTGCCTCTCTAACATTATAAATACACCCAGCTATATATTCGGTGCCTCTCTAACATTTTAAATACACCCAGCTATATATTCCGTGCCCCTCTAACATTATAAATACGCCCAGCTATATATTCGGTGCCTCTCTAGCATTATAAATACACTCAGCTATATATTCGGTGCCTCTCTAACATTATAAATACGCCCAGCTTTATATTATAAATACACCCAGCTATATATTATAAATACACCCAGCTATATATTTGGTGCCTCCCTAACATTATAAATACACCCAGCTATATATTCGGTGCCTCTCTAACATTATAAATACACCCAGCTATATATTATAAATACACCCAGCTATATATTATAAATACACCCTGCTATATACTCGGTGCCTCTCTAACATTATAGATACACCCAGCTATATATTCGGTGCCTCTCTAACATTATAAATACACCCAGCTATATATTATAAATACACCCAGCTATATATTATAAATACACCCAGCTATATATTCGGTGCCTCTCTAACATTATAAATACACCCAGCTATATATTCGGTGCCTCTCTAACATTATAAATACACCCAGCTATATATTCGGTGCCTCTCTAACATTATAAATACACCCAGCTATATATTATAAATACACCCAGCTATATATTATAAATACACCTAGCTATATATTCGGTGTCTCTTTAACATTATAAATACACCCAGCTATATATTCCGTGCCTCTCTAACATTATAAATACGCCCAGCTATATATTATTAATACACCCAGCTATATATTATAAATACGCCCAGCTATATATTCGGTGCCACTCTAACGTTATAAATACACCCAGCTATATATTCGGTGACTCTCTAACATTATAAATACACCCAGCTATATATTCTGTGCCACTCTAACATTATAAATACACCCAGCTATATATTCGGTGCCTCTCTAACAGTATAAATACACCCAGCTATATATTCGGTGCCTCTCTAACATTATAAATACACCCAGCTATATATTCGGTGCCTCTCTAACATTATAAATACACCCAGCTATATATTCCGTGCCTCTCTAACATTATAAATACACCCAGCTATATATTATAAATACACCCAGCTATATATTCCGTGCCTCTCTAACATTATAAATACGCCCAGCTATATATTCGGTGCCTCTCTAACATTATAAATACACCAGCTATATATTCCGTGCCTCTCTAACATTATAAATACACCCAGCTATATATTCGGTGCCTCTCTAACATTATAAATACACCCAGCTATATTTTCGGTGCCTCTCTAACATTATAAATACACCAGCTATATATTCGGTGCCTCTCTAACATTATAAATACACCCAGCTATATATTCGGTGCCTCTCTAACATTATAAATACACCCAGCTATATATTATAAATACACCCAGCTATATATTATAAATACACCCTGCTATATACTCGGTGCCTCTCTAACATTATAGATACACCCAGCTATATATTCGGTGCCTCTCTAACATTATAAATACACCCAGCTATATATTATAAATACACCCAGCTATATATTATAAATACACCCAGCTATATATTCGGTGCCTCTCTAACATTATAAATACACCCAGCTATATATTCGGTGCCTCTCTAACATTATAAATACACCCAGCTATATATTCGGTGCCTCTCTAACATTATAAATACACCCAGCTATATATTATAAATACACCCAGCTATATATTCCGTGCCTCTCTAACATTATAAATACGCCCAGCTATATATTCGGTGCCTCTCTAACATTATAAATACACCAGCTATATATTCCGTGCCTCTCTAACATTATAAATACACCCAGCTATATATTCGGTGCCTCTCTAACATTATAAATACACCCAGCTATATTTTCGGTGCCTCTCTAACATTATAAATACACCAGCTATATATTCGGTGCCTCTCTAACATTATAAATACACCCAGCTATATATTCGGTGCCTCTCTAACATTATAAATACACCCAGCTATATATTCCGTGCCTCTCTAACATTATAAATACGCCCAGCTATATATTATAAATACACCCAGCTATATATTATAAATACACCCAGCTATACATTATAAATACACCCAGCTATATATTATAAATACGCCCAGCCATATATTCCGTGCCTCTCTAACATTATAAATACACCCAGCTATATATTATAAATACAACCAGCTATATATTATAAATACACCCAGCTATATATTCGGTGCCTCTCTAACATTATAAATACACCCAGCTATATATTATAAATACACCCAGCTATATATTCCGTGCCTCTCTAACATTATAAATACGCCCAGCTATATATTCGGTGCCTCTCTAACATTATAAATACACCAGCTATATATTCCGTGCCTCTCTAACATTATAAATACACCCGGCTATATATTCGGTGCCTCTCTAACATTATAAATACACCCAGCTATATTTTCGGTGCCTCTCTAACATTATAAATACACCAGTTATATATTCGGTGCCTCTCTAACATTATAAATACACCCAGCTATATATTCCGTGCCTCCCTAACATTATAAATACAACAAGCTATATATTCGGTTCCTCTCTAACATTTTAAATACACCCAGCTATATATTATAAATACACCCAGCTATATATTATAAATACACCCAGCTATATATTCCGTGCCTCTCTAACATTATAAATACGCACAGCTGTATATTATTAATACACCCAGCTATATATTATAAATAAACCCAGCTATATATAATAAATACACCCAGCTATATATTATAAATACACCTAGCTATATATTCGGTGTCTCTTTAACATTATAAATACACCCAGCTATATATTCCGTGCCTCTCTAACATTATAAATACGCCCAGCTATATATTATTAATACACCCAGCTATATATTATAAATACGCCCAACTATATATTCGGTGCCACTCTAACGTTATAAATACACCCAGCTATATATTCGGTGACTCTCTAACATTATAAATACACCCAGCTATATATTCTGTGCCACTCTAACATTATAAATACACCCAGCTATATATTCGGTGCCTCTCTAACAGTATAAATACACCCAGCTATATATTCGGTGCCTCTCTAACATTATAAATACACCCAGCTATATATTCGGTGCCTCTCTAACATTATAAATACACCCAGCTATATATTCCGTGCCTCTCTAACATTATAAATACACCCAGCTATATATTCGGTGCCTCTCTAACATTATAAATACACCCAGCTATATATTATAAATACACCCAGCTATATATTATAAATACACCCAGCTCTATATTCGGTGCCTCTCTAACATTATAAATACACCCAGCTATATATTCGGCGCCTCTCTAACATTATAAATACACCCAGCTATATATTCGGTGCCTCTCTAACATTATAAATACACCCAGCAATATATTATTAATACACCCAGCTATATATTATAAATACGCCCAGCTATATATTCGGTGCCTCTCTAACATTATAAATACACCCAGCTATATATTCTGTGCCTCTCTAACATTATAAATACGCCCAGCTTTATATTATAAATACACCCAGCTATATATTATAAATACACCCACCTATATATTCGGTGCCTCTCTAACAGTATAAATACACCCAACTATATATTCGGTGCCTCACTAACATTATAAATACACCCAGCTATATATTATAAATACACCCAGCTATATATTCCGTGCCTCTCTAACATTATAAATACGCCCAGCTATATATTCGGTGCCTCTCTAACATTATAAATACACCAGCTATATATTCCGTGCCTCTCTAAAATTTTAAATACACCCAGCTATATATTCGATGCCTCTCTAACATTATAAATACACCCAGCTATATATTCGGTGCCTCTCTAGCATTATAAATACACCCAGCTATATATTCGGTGCCTCTCTAACATTATAAATACACCAGCTATATATTCGGTGCCTCTCTAACATTATAAATACACCCAGCTATATATTCGGTGTCTCTCTAACATTATAAATACACCCAGCTATATATTCCGTGCCTCTCTAACATTATAAATACGCCCAGCTATATATTATAAATACACCCAGCTATATATTATAAATACACCCAGCTATATATTATAAATACACCCAGCTATATATTATAAATACGCCCAGCTATATATTCCGTGCCTCTCTAACATTATAAATACACCCAGCTATATATTATAAATACACCCAGCTATATATTATAAATACACCCAGCTATATATTATAAATACGCCCAGCTATATATTCGGTGCCACTCTAACGTTATAAATACACCCAGCTATATATTCGGTGACTCTCTAACATTATAAATACACCCAGCTATATATTCTGTGCCACTCTAACATTATAAATACACCCAGCTATATATTCGGTGCCTCTCTAACAGTATAAATACACCCAGCTATATATTCGGTGCCTCTCTAACATTATAAATACACCCAGCTATATATTCGGTGCCTCTCTAACATTATAAATACACCCAGCTATATATTCCGTGCCTCTCTAACATTATAAATACACCCAGCTATATATTATAAATACACCCAGCTATATATTCCGTGCCTCTCTAACATTATAAATACGCCCAGCTATATATTCGGTGCCTCTCTAACATTATAAATACACCAGCTATATATTCCGTGCCTCTCTAACATTATAAATACACCCAGCTATATATTCGGTGCCTCTCTAACATTATAAATACACCCAGCTATATTTTCGGTGCCTCTCTAACATTATAAATACACCAGCTATATATTCGGTGCCTCTCTAACATTATAAATACACCCAGCTATATATTCGGTGCCTCTCTAACATTATAAATACACCCAGCTATATATTATAAATACACCCAGCTATATATTATAAATACACCCTGCTATATACTCGGTGCCTCTCTAACATTATAGATACACCCAGCTATATATTCGGTGCCTCTCTAACATTATAAATACACCCAGCTATATATTATAAATACACCCAGCTATATATTATAAATACACCCAGCTATATATTCGGTGCCTCTCTAACATTATAAATACACCCAGCTATATATTCGGTGCCTCTCTAACATTATAAATACACCCAGCTATATATTCGGTGCCTCTCTAACATTATAAATACACCCAGCTATATATTATAAATACACCCAGCTATATATTCCGTGCCTCTCTAACATTATAAATACGCCCAGCTATATATTCGGTGCCTCTCTAACATTATAAATACACCAGCTATATATTCCGTGCCTCTCTAACATTATAAATACACCCAGCTATATATTCGGTGCCTCTCTAACATTATAAATACACCCAGCTATATTTTCGGTGCCTCTCTAACATTATAAATACACCAGCTATATATTCGGTGCCTCTCTAACATTATAAATACACCCAGCTATATATTCGGTGCCTCTCTAACATTATAAATACACCCAGCTATATATTCCGTGCCTCTCTAACATTATAAATACGCCCAGCTATATATTATAAATACACCCAGCTATATATTATAAATACACCCAGCTATACATTATAAATACACCCAGCTATATATTATAAATACGCCCAGCCATATATTCCGTGCCTCTCTAACATTATAAATACACCCAGCTATATATTATAAATACAACCAGCTATATATTATAAATACACCCAGCTATATATTCGGTGCCTCTCTAACATTATAAATACACCCAGCTATATATTATAAATACACCCAGCTATATATTCCGTGCCTCTCTAACATTATAAATACGCCCAGCTATATATTCGGTGCCTCTCTAACATTATAAATACACCAGCTATATATTCCGTGCCTCTCTAACATTATAAATACACCCGGCTATATATTCGGTGCCTCTCTAACATTATAAATACACCCAGCTATATTTTCGGTGCCTCTCTAACATTATAAATACACCAGTTATATATTCGGTGCCTCTCTAACATTATAAATACACCCAGCTATATATTCCGTGCCTCCCTAACATTATAAATACAACAAGCTATATATTCGGTTCCTCTCTAACATTTTAAATACACCCAGCTATATATTATAAATACACCCAGCTATATATTATAAATACACCCAGCTATATATTCCGTGCCTCTCTAACATTATAAATACGCACAGCTGTATATTATTAATACACCCAGCTATATATTATAAATAAACCCAGCTATATATAATAAATACACCCAGCTATATATTATAAATACACCTAGCTATATATTCGGTGTCTCTTTAACATTATAAATACACCCAGCTATATATTCCGTGCCTCTCTAACATTATAAATACGCCCAGCTATATATTATTAATACACCCAGCTATATATTATAAATACGCCCAGCTATATATTCGGTGCCACTCTAACGTTATAAATACACCCAGCTATATATTCGGTGACTCTCTAACATTATAAATACACCCAGCTATATATTCTGTGCCACTCTAACATTATAAATACACCCAGCTATATATTCGGTGCCTCTCTAACAGTATAAATACACCCAGCTATATATTCGGTGCCTCTCTAACATTATAAATACACCCAGCTATATATTCGGTGCCTCTCTAACATTATAAATACACCCAGCTATATATTCCGTGCCTCTCTAACATTATAAATACACCCAGCTATATATTCGGTGCCTCTCTAACATTATAAATACACCCAGCTATATATTATAAATACACCCAGCTATATATTATAAATACACCCAGCTCTATATTCGGTGCCTCTCTAACATTATAAATACACCCAGCTATATATTCGGTGCCTCTCTAACATTATAAATACACCCAGCAATATATTATTAATACACCCAGCTATATATTATAAATACGCCCAGCTATATATTCGGTGCCTCTCTAACATTATAAATACACCCAGCTATATATTCTGTGCCTCTCTAACATTATAAATACGCCCAGCTTTATATTATAAATACACCCAGCTATATATTATAAATACACCCACCTATATATTCGGTGCCTCTCTAACAGTATAAATACACCCAACTATATATTCGGTGCCTCACTAACATTATAAATACACCCAGCTATATATTATAAATACACCCAGCTATATATTCCGTGCCTCTCTAACATTATAAATACACCAGCTATATATTCCGTGCCTCTCTAAAATTTTAAATACACCCAGCTATATATTCGATGCCTCTCTAACATTATAAATACACCCAGCTATATATTCGGTGCCTCTCTAGCATTATAAATACACCCAGCTATATATTCGGTGCCTCTCTAACATTATAAATACACCAGCTATATATTCGGTGCCTCTCTAACATTATAAATACACCCAGCTATATATTCGGTGTCTCTCTAACATTATAAATACACCCAGCTATATATTCCGTGCCTCTCTAACATTATAAATACGCCCAGCTATATATTATAAATACACCCAGCTATATATTATAAATACACCCAGCTATATATTATAAATACACCCAGCTATATATTATAAATACGCCCAGCTATATATTCCGTGCCTCTCTAACATTATAAATACACCCAGCTATATATTATAAATACACCCAGCTATATATTATAAATACACCCAGCTGTATATTATAAATACACCCAGCTATATATTCGGTGCCTCTCTAACATTATAAATACAACAAGCTATATATTCGGTGCCTCTCTAACATTTTAAATACGCCCAGCTATATATTCGGTGCCTCTCTAACATTATAAATACACCCAGCTATATATTATAAATGCACCCAGCTATATATTATAAATACACCCAGCTATATATTCCGTGCCTCTCTAACATTATAAATACGCACAGCTGTATATTATAAATAAACCCAGCTATATATTATAAATACACCCAGCTATATATTATAAATACACCCAGCTATATATTCCGTGCCTCTCTAACATTATAAATACGCCCAGCTATATATTATTAATACACCAGCTATATATTATAAATACGCCCAGCTATATATTCGGTGCCTCTCTACCGTTATAAATACACCCAGCTATATATTCGGTGCCTCTCTAACATTATAAATACACCCAGCTATATATTCGGTGACTTTCTAACATTATAAATACACCCAGCTATATATTATAAATACGCCCAGCTATATATTATAAATACGCCCAGCTATATATTCGGTGACTTTCTAACATTATAAATACACCCAGCTATATATTCGGTGCCTCTCTAACATTATAAATACACCCAGCTATATAGTCCGTGCCTCTCTAACATTATAAATACACCCAGCTATATATTCGGTGCCTCTCTAACATTACAAATACACCCAGCTATATATTCCGTGCCTCTCTAACATTATAAATACACCCAGCTATATATTCGGTGCCTCTCTAACATTTTAAATACACCCAGCTATATATTCCGTGCCCCTCTAACATTATAAATACGCCCAGCTATATATTCGGTGCCTCTCTAGCATTATAAATACACTCAGCTATATATTCGGTGCCTCTCTAACATTATAAATACGCCCAGCTTTATATTATAAATACACCCAGCTATATATTATAAATACACCCAGCTATATATTTGGTGCCTCTCTAACATTATAAATACACCCAGCTATATATTCGGTGCCTCTCTAACATTATAAATACACCCAGCTATATATTATAAATACACCCAGCTATATATTATAAATACACCCTGCTATATACTCGGTGCCTCTCTAACATTATAGATACACCCAGCTATATATTCGGTGCCTCTCTAACATTATAAATACACCCAGCTATATATTATAAATACACCCAACTATATATTATAAATACACCCAGCTATATATTCGGTGCCTCTCTAACATTATAAATACACCCAGCTATATATTCGGTGCCTCTCTAACATTATAAATACACCCAGCTATATATTCGGTGCCTCTCTAACATTATAAATACACCCAGCTATATATTATAAATACACCCAGCTATATATTCCGTGCCTCTCTAACATTATAAATACGCCCAGCTATATATTCGGTGCCTCTCTAACATTATAAATACACCAGCTATATATTCCGTGCCTCTCTAACATTATAAATACACCCAGCTATATATTCGGTGCCTCTCTAACATTATAAATACACCCAGCTATATTTTCGGTGCCTCTCTAACATTATAAATACACCAGCTATATATTCGGTGCCTCTCTAACATTATAAATACACCCAGCTATATATTCGGTGCCTCTCTAACATTATAAATACACCCAGCTATATATTCCGTGCCTCTCTAACATTATAAATACGCCCAGCTATATATTATAAATACACCCAGCTATATATTATAAATACACCCAGCTATATATTATAAATACGCCCAGCCATATATTCCGTGCCTCTCTAACATTATAAATACACCCAGCTATATATTATAAATACAACCAGCTATATATTATAAATACACCCAGCTATATATTCGGTGCCTCTCTAACATTATAAATACACCCAGCTATATATTCCGTGCCTCTCTAACATTATAAATACGCCCAGCTATATATTCGGTGCCTCTCTAACATTATAAATACACCAGCTATATATTCCGTGCCTCTCTAACATTATAAATACACCCAGCTATATATTCGGTGCCTCTCTAACATTATAAATACACCCAGCTATATTTTCGGTGCCTCTCTAACATTATAAATACACCAGTTATATATTCGGTGCCTCTCTAACATTATAAATACACCCAGCTATATATTCCGTGCCTCCCTAACATTATAAATACAACAAACTATATATTCGGTTCCTCTCTAACATTTTAAATACACCCAGCTATATATTATAAATACACCCAGCTATATATTATAAATACACCCAGCTATATATTCCGTGCCTCTCTAACATTATAAATACGCACAGCTGTATATTATTAATACACCCAGCTATATATTATAAATAAACCCAGCTATATATAATAAATACACCCAGCTATATATTATAAATACACCTAGCTATATATTCGGTGTCTCTTTAACATTATAAATACACCCAGCTATATATTCCGTGCCTCTCTAACATTATAAATACGCCCAGCTATATATTATTAATACACCCAGCTATATATTATAAATACGCCCAGCTATATATTCGGTGCCTCTCTAACGTTATAAATACACCCAGCTATATATTCGGTGACTCTCTAACATTATAAATACACCCAGCTATATATTCTGTGCCACTCTAACATTATAAATACACCCAGCTATATATTCGGTGCCTCTCTAACAGTATAAATACACCCAGCTATATATTCGGTGCCTCTCTAACATTATAAATACACCCAGCTATATATTCGGTGCCTCTCTAACATTATAAATACACCCAGCTATATATTCGGTGCCTCTCTAACATTATAAATACACCCAGCTATATATTATAAATACACCCAGCTATATATTATAAATACACCCAGCTCTATATTCGGTGCCTCTCTAACATTATTAATACACCCAGCTATATATTCGGCGCCTCTCTAACATTATAAATACACCCAGCTATATATTCGGTGCCTCTCTAACATTATAAATACACCCAGCAATATATTATTAATACACCCAGCTATATATTATAAATACGCCCAGCTATATATTCGGTGCCTCTCTAACATTATAAATACACCCAGCTATATATTCGGTGCCTCTCTAACATTATAAATACGCCCAGCTTTATATTATAAATACACCCAGCTATATATTATAAATACACCCACCTATATATTCGGTGCCTCTCTAACAGTATAAATACACCCAACTATATATTCGGTGCCTCACTAACATTATAAATACACCCAGCTATATATTATAAATACACCCAGCTATATATTATAAATACACCCAGCTATATATTCGGTGCCTCTCTAACACCATAAATACACCCAGCTATATATTCGGTGCCTCTCTAACATTATAAACACACCCAGCTATATATTATAAATACACCCAGCTATATATTCCGTGCCTCTCTAACATTATAAATACGCCCAGCTATATATTCGGTGCCTCTCTAACATTATAAATACACCAGCTATATATTAGGTGCCTCTCTAACATTATAAATACATCCAGCTATATATTCGGTGCCTCTCTAACATTATAAATACGCCCAGCTATATATTATAAATACACCCAGCTATATATTATAAATACACCCAGCTATATATCATAAATACGCCCAGCTATATATTCCGTGCCTCTCTAACATTATAAATACACCCAGCTATATATTATAAATACACCCAGCTATATATTATAAATAAACCCAGCTATATATTCGGCGCCTCTCTAACATTATAAATACGCCCAGCAATATATTCGGTGCCTCTCTAACATTATAAATACGCCCAGCTATATATTCGGTGCCTCTCTAACATTATAAATACGCCCAGCTATATATTATAAATACACCCAGCTATATATTATAAATACGTCCAGCTATATATTATAAATACGCCCAGCTATATATTCGGTGCCTCTCTAACATTATAAATACACCCAGATATATATTATAAATACACCCAGCTATATATTATAAATACGCCCAGCTATATATTATAAATACGCCCAGCTATATATTCGGTGCCTCTCTAACGTTATAAATACGCCCAGCTATATATTCGGTGCCTCTCTAACGTTATAAATACGCCCAGCTATATATTCGGTGCCTCTCTAACATTATAAATATGCCCAGCTATATATTATAAATACGCCCAGCTATATATTCGGTGCCTCTCTAACGTTATAAATACGCCCAGCTATATATTCGGTGCCTCTCTAACATTATAAATATGCCCAGCTATATATTATAAATACGCCCAGCTATATATTATAAATACGCCCAGCTATATATTCGGTGCCTCTCTAACGTTATAAATACGCCCAGCTATATATTCGGCGCCTCTCTAACATTATAAATACGCCCAGCTATATATTCGGTGCCTCTCTAACATTATAAATACGCCCAGCTATATATTATAAATACACCCAGCTATATATTATAAATACGCCCAGCTATATATTATAAATACGCCCAGCTATATATTCGGTGCCTCTCTAACATTATAAATACACCCAGCTATATATTCGGTGCCTCTCTAACATTATAAATACGCCCAGCTATATATTCGGTGCCTCTCTAACATTATAAATACGCCCAGCTATATATTATAAATACGCCCAGCTATATATTATAAATACGCCCAGCTATATATTATAAATACGCCCAGCTATATATTATAAATACGCCCAGCTATATATTATATATACGCCCAGCTATATATTATAAATACGCCCAGCTATATATTATAAATACACCCAGCTATATATTATAAATACGCCCAGCTATATATTATAAATACGCTATATATTATAAATACGCCCAGCTATATATTCGCCGTGTCGGCTCGCGGATCGGTCGGTGCCTCTCTAACACTTCGTTGTTTGTCTAGGGACGGGACTTATGTATTATTACATGTATATATGGCAATACAATATGTTTAAACCAAAATAAACCAACCGGTCTCGCAATCCAATTCAATTACTTATTCACTCAAATCGTCAAATATGACACAATAGAGCGTGGTGAAACAGTGCATATAAGACCCCCTTCTTACTACAATGTCGGGCGGAGAACATCAAATATTTTGCAATGTAGGCTCCGAAACAACTGCAGCGATCTCAACTTCGATAAATTTAAAAATTACATATCCTCAAGCCCGTGTTGCTCCTGCGGTAACCAATGTGAAGACGCAAGCCATTTTTTCTTCGAATGTCCTTTCTACACAGAAGCAAGGAACCGTATGTGGACACGACTAGATGAGCATAAAGTGGTCATCACCAGTATTAAAGATATTCTCTTTGGCATACCCGAAATTAGCGACACCTTGAACAGGCGATTATTCGAGACAGTACAATCATTCATCATTTTCACAGACCGATTTCAGTAGTCATTATTCCATTGACTCCGCCCACTGCCACTGCCACAGCCACAACTACAACCTACATGTGTTTGATTGGGAGCCGGTTCCCCTATGTATACATAGCCGATCACATGGGACACCGTCTCCCACACAAATAACAACAAAACTTTCATTCCAGCAAAACCAAAACCATCGACTTGAATTCATCAGCAGCTGAACGCCAGGGGAGAGGAGCTTCACTAAGTTTCGTAACTTGTGCTCCGATCCCCTGTGCACCCACAACATCATCCATATATTCTGTTTGTAAATTAATCCATGTATTTGTGGGTCACAATAAATATGTTCAAACATATAATTTCTGTGCAAATTACAAAAGTGGTGCGCGGTGAAAATTACACATATTATAATAACACAGTAGATTGAGAACAGCCCATGGTTGTGCAAATGTCGGCTTTTAATGTATTATGTATATAGTAGTGTTTTGAATAAAGTTAGGACCCGTCTAATGAAAAGAGATAGGTTTTTCAAGGTTTTACGTCGTTTACAGTTAAAAAGTTCGCTTAATTTGATGGTATTTGGTCGACAACAATAATATTTGTGTATGCATGTATTTGACTCGCAGGTCTTTTAAACACGGACATTGCAATATTACGTGGAATTCGTCCCCTATATTTGTGTCGCATAGAATACATAGTCTATCGGAATAATCTGAGTTAATCCATGCACCAGATTCGATTGGTAAGTGGTGGTTGCGGGTACAAAATTTCAAAAGTATTTGGACGGTGTCGTTTTTCACGAAAGAGAGGAATTTGTCTTTGGTGAAGTCGTGTTTTATAATTCTGTAAAAGGCATACTTATTTGAATTACATAATGTTCCTCTCCATTCTTAAATGAATAGGTCTTCCATCCTACACTTGACCGACTTCTTAAATCTGTCGAGACTAGATAATGTGTGATTGATCCATATACACCCCATTCCCAGTACATTTAACAGTTTATGCACATTTGCAATCCATTGGTTGTTAACGTTAGATGAGTTGTAATAAGTGAGTAATATATAATGCAGTATAAATGGTAGCCTATTGCAGTTCATTTGTATCAGTTTTCACCAGTACGTTAAATTTCATAATTTGATTTCCATAGTGATGGGGAATATTCCCACGAATGCTGAAGGTGCAGATGTTTTCAGATTAAGCAAAATTTTTAGAAATCATAGTTCTATTTTCTGGAAGCAAAATTTATTTTCGAATGACCAAATCTCTGGTCCGTATGTTAGAATCGGGACAATTGATTTTTCGTAAACTTCGAGTGTGCTCTCTACAGTTAAGCTATTGGATCTCTTCTTATTAAGTAATGCGTATATCGCTCTTTTAGCTCTTTCGCAGCGCATGTTTCTGTCAAGAGAGAAGGAGCCATTTCTATGGAAGGTAGTTCCTAAGTATGTATAATTTTTCACTGTTTCAATGTTACTGTTGCCAATTAAAAAAATATTAGTATGTTTTTACTTGCAGTTTCATCCAAATATTAGTACTTTAGTTTTTGTTAGATTGATATCTAGTTTCCACTGTTTGCAGTAGTTATATAATTTGTGAAGGGCATATTGGAAATCGTCGGCTGAGTGCGCCAGTAGGACAGTATCGTCCACATATATCAGGATAAAGAGCTTTATGTAAAACTCGCTGTCGAAATCTGATATATCTATACCATTATAACCTGATTTGTTCAGTGTGCTTTCGATATCGTTGACGTATAGGGCGTATAGCAGAGGTGATAAGTTGTATCCCTGTTTTAGGCCCACTCTACTGTTGATGAAGCTTGATTCGTGCGTTTTCGTGCGAATACAGAGTTTCAGGTTATTATACAATGCTTTTATAACTGCAAGGATTTTCCCATCTATTTTATATTTAATCAGTTTCTGCCATAATGCTCAAACGCTTTTGAAAAATCAATAAAAGCACAAAACAGACGTTCTTTCTTAGCTTTAAGTAACTCCCTTGTGGTATAAAGGGGGAGATATGATCTGCTGTTGGGTAGCCTATATATACGGAATCCGGCCTTAATTTCTGTATGTATAATGCTATTCAAGTACAGGAATAAATTAAGTCGACTGTTCAGAATGCTCGAGAATAGTTTCGATAGACAGCTTAAGAGTGTAATCTTTCTGTAGTTATTTGGGTCTAAACAGTCGCCTTTATGATTGTAAATTGGGTGGATTATCCCTTCTATCCAGGTATGAGGTACTAATCCACTATTAAGGATAAGATTGAAAAAATACACATAAGTATTTTCAAATAATGTTGCAGATTTTGTTATATAATCGTTCGTTATATTATCAATTCCTGGCGATTTACCAATTTTCAATTTACTAACTGCGCTACGCACCTCTTCGACTGATATGGAAATTGACAATGTAGAGTTATCTATCACATAGAACAATTAGTGTCAGGGATATGCTCTTCGTGAACGTTGTTTTCGGAGGCATATTTTTCTTCAGATTCAAAGAAATCTTGGAATTCATCAATGTTTGGCATAGGCTTTTCTTTCCGATTATAGGTTCGAGTTCATTTATAAATTTCCAAAACTCCCTGGTGAGGATATGCGAGCCTTATGTACTTTAGCTCTTATTTTATGATTATGTTGTAACTTACTATTTACTAGGGCATAGTTGTACTGCTTTCGAGTTTGAATCACCAACTCTTTATGTATAATAGTTGGAGACCTCTTATACTTCTTTCGCGCTTTCCGGTAGGTTGTTCTGTCTGACTGACAGTCCCTGGAAAACCAGGGTCTGTGCTTATTGTACTTATTCGTTTGGTTATTGTTTTGTCCATTTGATTTCTTTTCTCTTCGAAATTTGTCCAGTGACTTGAAAAATTGATCTCCAATGCGATATGAGATTATATCAACGTCAACCTGTTTTTTAATTGTATTCGTTAAGTGACAAATTTCACCTAAGTCTAAATTCTTTGTGAATTGCTCAGTCGTGTGTGCGTCCCACTTTCGAAAGGCGCTTCTGCTATTGGTCGGTACATGGAAACTTTTCACGAGTGCTGAGTAACGCCCACGGTACTATAGGTATTACCTGAATTAATTGACTATGTACGTATGTATAAGCGATGGATAACTTCATTTAGATTAGTTAGTTTATACAGTGTCAATAAAACCACACAAAAATGTAGTTTATTGCTAAATAAATGGTTCTTGTATAATCGCATAGTGGAATACCCGAGTTTCCAACTAGATGTCGCAAAGAATATATTATTTTGTCACAGTCGCAATGTATTGTCACCAAACGGGTATTTGTGAATAGAAACTCTTTGTTATTAATCGTGCATATTCAATGGTGCGCAGAAGAAGCTTTTTACACCGGTTTTCGTTAATTGTGGGACATTTCTCACCAATGAATCATTCTGCACTTGTATTATCTTTTTGTAAATCGGTCGTCGGCTAATTTTTCCTGTACACCCCGCCAAATGAACAGTATATGCCATTCTTATATGCCCGCAGTTAAGATATCTGAGATTGAAATATATCAAACCGTATATACTACTACAGTCGACCTAACGTAATAAATTACTATTTAACTATTAAAAAACTATTTAACTAGAGCGGTACGAAAGCTATGAAAAAACTAGCAATATTTATCAAAAAGGCCCAGCGTGAGATAAACCACTCCTGGGGTTTAACAGCGTGTTACCCCCCCCCCCCCCCCCACCCTTCCACCCCATCCTCTGACGAAATCTATACGCATGGCTGCCAAATTATACACCAACCTTTCACATGAATACACAAATATCCCGTTTAATTCCCAATATATTCATAGATATCATTGTGAATTGCATGCACTAACACATTTCTTCTCAATATATATTGTTATAAGATGAGAGTATCTAATAAATTGAATTGAATTGAGGTATACTTTTATAACTGATACTATAGACAGGAATAAGGTACAGATACAACACACCTCCATTTCTGCCTCGACTTTTGAGATGTGATTGTGACATAATTTTGAGTTCTTGTGACATACCTTTGAGTTCTTGATGCAATCACGACATGATCCATTGAGTTGAGCACACTCTGTGAATGAGAATAGAGATCATACATTGAATACATGTGGTAGAAATAATAGTCGAAGAATTCGCTAAATATATGTGACGAAAGGTGTCCAGGAAAGAATTTGTTGTGTGGTTTGAATTGTTTTGATTTTTTTCCCAGTATTTGTCTATAAATGAAACTGTCAATGACACTGTAGCTCAACTTTAAAAGGGAATAATTTCATGTGCTACAGTCTTTGGAGCGATTAGGAATGCGGAAAGATGAAATGTCTAAGTAATACTAGATTATCAACATGAAGAGATATATGTAAAAGAAAATCCAAGATGGTTGCTGGCGGCTATGTTTTCAAATGAAATTCAAAAACATTTGATAGCTTCCATCTAGTAGATCAATATCAAGATTACTTTGAAGTTTGATGATGATCGGCTAAGGGAAGTGGACTGTAGGGTGTGCCAAAGAATTTCATCATGCAAAGAGTAAAATCCAAGATGGCTGCTTGCGGACATGTTTTATGGCCGAATGACCCCAAACTGACTCGTTCCCATCTGCATGTAAATATTAACATCCACAACAAAATTCATGATGATCAGACGAAACTCCGGCTGTTGTCCGTGATAATGGATTTAATTTTGAAATCCAAGATGGCCGCTGGCGTCCATGTTTTATTTTACCAAATGATGCCAAAATGACTCGTTCCTATCTACATGCCAATGTCAAGAGCCATGACTAAATCAAGTAATGACATTTATGCAACATTAATTAACATATATAAATAGAATTTACAGATTACACGCGTGCGTAGCAATATTTTTCACCAACAGTATAGCAGGCAGCCTCGAGTAATCTACAGCTACACACATTACTTTGAAATCCAAACAATGCATGCAGCTCCTGTCTACCCAAGACTACCAACTACTGTGGTAACAACCTCATTCCCGCCATCCCTGCCATACCACATCACCAGTCGCCAAATTAACTCACGAACCACTTAAGCGCACGTGCAAATCTTGCTGAGAGTGTGTTACCTTGACAATATGACACAGTTAGCCGAAAGGCAATGGCCGACTGGGGTGTTCGTGAATTTCAATGTTGATATTTTTGTATTTATATTTTACTCACTAAAATCCCTGTGTAGAATAATAGTATGGTCGTCGGAGTTACCTCCCTTATAGTATGGTCGTCGGAGGGTAATAATAGTATGGTCGTCGGAGGGTTGACCCAGAAGAAATTGGTAAAGATGCTGTTTTGGTGTCATTCGACGCGGAAGAATCTCGTGTACAACATATCCAAAATCCGCTAAAATCCGCTTTGGGGAAAATTCAGGATCCAAGATGGCGTCCAACATGGCCGCCCTTAGTCAAAAGAGACTGACTGAGATTAATTCGATTATAGTGAGAACAAATGTTGTCATATGTATACAAATGTATACAGTTTTGCGAAGGTAATATATTACGCCACCTGTTAATGGCAAAAAATGGAACCCCTCGTCCCAGATGGCCGCCACTTTGTGGCGGCCTAAACTAGAAAATTTGTTTTTGTCTAATACCTTAAAGATCAGTTCCTGTTGTTTGATAATGGTTGAGACTGCCGACTTTGATTAGTCTTATTCATCTTAATTCAGTATTGGAGCAATGAAAGATACCATAAATGGGGTATCAGACTCATCCACACCCTCAAAAATTCGATTTTACACAACTCGGTATAAAATTTCACAAAAATCGCCATTGAGATTCCAGTCATATATCAACAAGAAATGGACAGAACTGTACAATGTAAGTTGGCCATACCATTATCTATGAATACTCCAATTCCATGAAACCCAAATTGGCGCTTTGTCTCAAAATGGCTGCCAAAATGGCGGTCAAAATATGGAAAATTGCGGATATTGCTCACAGTGTCATTCAATCGATTATAAGTAGTGGTTGATGAATAAAATTGACTAAATAAATACGAATGTATACCTCTTTATGATGCCATTATGCTAGCTCTATGGAAAAATTAAAAATCATTACCCAAAATGGCTGCCAAAATGGCCACCCGATGTGAAAAATACTATTTTCTATCACTTCTTTTTATCACCTATTGCTCTCTGAACTGGGAACCAATTGGTATACACTTTCAATGGTCGTGTCAACTGATCATTCCAGCAATGACATTTGTAATCCTTTAGGTCATAGTTTACTCCGGTCCTTCACTAATAAGTTCTAACGAATGCGGTATGAAATTTAACCAAAATCGGCTTTGGGGCTCTGGTCACATTTGATATATAGGGATGAGCAGATCTTGTCTACAAAATAATTGAGCGTTTCTTTTATTTGTGAACATTCCATCTCAAATGGACCAAAAAGAAACAATAAATTATATCTAATATGGCTTCCAAAACAAAAATGGTAGACTCTGCCCAGCTTGTCATATAATGGAAGTTGTGAGTGGTGGATGCAGTTGATAGTTGGCTTATCTATGTGGATTATAAACATCAAAACTATTTATTTTCAATCTTTTGGTGGCTTCCCGCGGGTTGGCAAATATTAACTATTCGGGCTCGGCCATCATTTCGTTTCACTTACAGTACACGGCCTCGATAGTCGCAAAAGAGGTTGATCCAGAATAAGTAAGCAGAGAGCGATTTTGACTTCAGAGTACCCTATCGGATATCTGATAAAATCAGCTTTGGGATTTTAAGATCCGAGATGGCGTCCAATGTGCCCCCTTCCCCGACACCAATAGAAGTCATAAACAGGATATCTGCTCTTCGATTCCTTAACGAAAAAAGATTTTACGTGCATATATATCTCTTATTGAATACAGTATTGTTTTAATCTGGAATATGGATGAAAACTCATATTCTCCAACTTCTTAAGAAGGTTACCAAAACAGGAACGTGTCCAATTTATAGCTAGGTTGAGATACACTGAAACAAACTCTTTAGTTGGACGGTTTCCATAGAAAGTAAAACATAATGACTATAAATTTCCGACAAACGGATTGTGAACTAAATGTAGCCCATGGATTCCCCATTTCGACATGTACGAAAAGTGGTTATACTCTTATCTCTTCCCAGATATCAACTCTCCGGTGAATGGTGATGTCTTATGTCCTAGAAAATACGTGTGCCAAATACATATATGTATGAGGAAACTATCCCCATACATTGTTTACACATCGAATCAGTAAGTATGTGGAGATCTTCTTGGAAGAGTGATTTTCAAAACTCGAAACCGTCTGTACAAACAGTAAAAGTCAATAGGAAATGACGTTGGATGTAGGCCTAGAATACGTCGTCTGCATGAGATAGTTATCATGTCATTAATTTGCACATATTTTGTGCTGTGAGCAGCATGGATGAAAGCCTTATGTGGCAGTTTGATTGTATAGCATCCGGGCAAGAACATGTTAATTAACAAACATGTTGTTGATCACCATGTTCATGTGGCATTTCTATCCAATGACAACCTTGAAATACCAGTTCATCAAGCTAAATGGTTTATACGTTTACGCCTACGGGTCAAATCCAGCCGTGGCGCACATTGTGTCTACACATCATTGATGAAATTCACTCAATGTGTAGTAGATATCGGTGCATCTATATATTTACTAGAATGTTTCTATCCACATGTATATAGTATATATACCCTCAGTCGCATGGAACGGAATTGCCACATAGAGTGTGCAGGGTATACAATGTACGTACGGAATTTTAATTTTTCCTCTTGATATTGGAGAAAATAATTTTACTTTGAAACTAACTAGCTCCGATAACCAACTTGCCGACCCATTAAGTAAACCCCAGATTATTCGCTCTTCCTTCCTGTCCTTTCCACTTTCCAGCTTCGCCATCACCGGGTGACCCATTATAGCCTGATGCTTCCGGACTAGACCACCGATGCCCATATATTTGCTGGAAACGTTCCGAATAGTCGTAATACGTAGAAATATTGACACTATGTTTTCAAATAATCCAGATTCGTGCGCAATTTAATTTCTTTCTAGTTAATTTCCAGATAGTCCCTCGTAATAAGTGGACATGGTTTTGGATCTTGCAGTAGATACTGCTTCGTTGGAACATTACGCGCTGAAATGATTGTGGTAGTAGATAGTATTGGCAACATGTTTAATGAGTCTGTCATCTTAGCTCACAAGCGAAGTGTTGTTTCGGCTTTCCTCTGAGCAGAACTTAAATTTGGACAATTTTCGGTGGCCATTTTGGTAACTATCTTAGAATTTTGAATCGTGATTGGCTACTAATACCCACAAAAACATATAGGATTTCAATCAATGATGTATATTGGTGCCGAATTGGCGTTTTGTCGTGTGGGTTTTCGTGAATAACTACCTATTTGCTATTTTCATTATTATTGGCGACCTTGTTGGACGCCATTTTGAATTCTGAATTTTCCCCAAAGCGGATTTTAGCAGAGTTTGGATATGTTATACACGAGATTCTCCCGCGTCGAATGACATCAAAACCTTCTTTGCCAATTTCTTCTGGGTCTAACCCTCAGAAGACCATACTAAATATCCGCAATTTTTCATATTTTGACCGCCATTTTGACAGCCATTTTGAGACAAAGCACCAATTTGGGTTTCATTGAATTGGAGTATTCACAGATAATGACTGGAATCCAATGGCGATTTTTGTGAAATGTTATACCGAGTTGTGTAAAATCGAATTTTTGAGGGTGTGGATGAGTTTGGGACCCCATTTATGGTATCTTTCATTGCTCCAATGCTGAATTAACATGAATAACACAATGAAAGTCGCCAGTCTTAACCGTTATCAAACAACAGGAACTGATCTTTAATATATTAAGCAAAAACTTCAAATTTTCTAGTTTAGGCCGCCATTTTGGTGGCCATCAGGGGCGATGGGTTCCATTTTTTCTATAGATAGGTGGCATAATACTTTACCTTCGCAAAAATGTTTACATTTCTATACATATGGCAACATTTGTTCTCACTATAATCGAATTAATCTCAGTCAGAGTCTCTTTTGACTAAGGGCGGCCATGTTTGACGCCATCTTGGATCCTGGAGTTTCCCCAAAGCGGATTTTAGCGGATTTTGGATATGTTGTACCAGAGATTCTCCCGCGTTGAATGACACCAAGATCGCTTATTTACCAATTTCTTCTGGGTCAACCCCCTTTTTTGCGTACCACGACCATATTATACCGGGGACGTTGCCTTCAATTGTCCATAAGTATTGCTTAATAGCGACCCGTCTCAAAAGACCCCTATATATTTGGTTGGAATCGGCGTGGATTCTTAAGCGGAATATAACAGAATGGATTGAAATAAAGGTTTTTATTATCCATCCCTTAACTAACACCATTTCCGATTGGGCAAAAGCCGCCACGTGATAGTCCTGGAAAAAGTCATATTGGACTCCCGAAAGTCATATTGGACTCCCGACTGTACAATATCACTTTTTATTGGACTCCGTGACGTCACGAATTAATTCTATTGCGAAATGTGATGCGCGCGCAACACTGATGGATTTTAGTAGACGTTTCACTTCCGCATTGAGTTTTTTTTGTTTACTTTTCCAAATCATGCTTTCTGATGATCAAAATACAGGCTTTTATAGAGAATTAAGTGCCGACAAATACCAAAAATAACCACAAAAGTTTTATTCCCAAAATTTGGATAAACATGCAGATGGATAATAAAAATGTCATTATACAATGTTGTGTACAGTATGAGTTTTTCTTGTACGAGTCCAGGTTGTTGTGAAAAGTAATATTGGACGAGACACTGGCGTGTCTCGTCCAATATGACTTTTCACCACAACCTGGACTCGTACAAGAAAAACACACACTGTACACAACATTGTATAATGACTTTATAGTATTATCCATCCCTTAACTAACACTATTTCTGATTGGGCAAAAGCCGCCACGTGATAATCCGGGAAAAAGTCATATTTGACTCCCGAATGTCATATTGGACTCCGAAGTGTGCAATATGACTTTTTATCGGGACTTTGTGACGTCACGAATTATCAATTGCGAAATGAATCGGTGAAATTGTGATGCGCGCGCAACACTGGTAGATTTAGCAGACGTTTCACTTCCACATTGAGTTTATTTTTTCATTTCCGTGTTTACTATTCCAAATCATGATTTCTGATGATCAAATACAGGCTTTTATATATAGAGAATTGAGTGCCGACAAATACCAAAAGTAACCTCTAAAGTTATATTCCCAAAATTTGGATAAACATGGATAATAAAAATGTCATTATACAATGTTGATTATGTTGTGTACAGTATGAATTTTTCTTGTACTGCATGTCTAGTCCAATATAACTTTTCACCACAACTGGACTCGTACAAGAAAAAACATACTGCACACAACATTGTATAATAACTTTTTGTCCCCACACCCGGTTGTAACTAGCAATCTGATTGGCTACAACGCAACGTTTAAATCACCATGTCCCCCGTCACCCTTGACAGCGGGGTATAAGAGAGCGTGCGCCAAACATCGGGGGTATATGGGCACGTGAAACATCGGGGGTATATGAAGGACCCTTGAACTGGCAGTTTCCACCAATCGTGACGTTTCTCTCGCACGCCGAATTTGACGTCACCTGACGCCGGGTCCTTTAGTCAGCTACTGAATTATTACGTGCGCTCGCGCAACAGTATGGCGATCAGTCAGATTCGTAGGTACGTACGTTGGTGTCACCCTACCGATTTCACTCCATGACGTCACCCTTACGCAGTACATGCCGGCGACGTTACGGAGTAGATTATAGAGTTGACGCCCTTGGCACTGACTTCGAAATTGACAGTCCGTACATTCGCCCTGTATACATGTACTTTCAGAAAATACAAAACACCACAACGTTATACCCCACCAATGTCAGTGGCTCGATATCATTTGACTAAATTTCTTGACATGAAACCGCGACAGACACGGCGTGAAATACATCGCATTGAGTAAATAATTTCCCATTGTTTCAATTGAACTTCAAGATCGCGGTAAAATCAAAACCGCAATTTGTAAGTGATAAACATCTGAAAAAGACATCAGGTACATGCAGAAACTAATTGTTGTGCATATTTATTTCTATTTGAGGTGGCAATTTTTCATGTTTATCAGTATTTTTTACGATGAGCGATGGTAATTGGGGGACTATATTTTATCTAGCGCATTAAATTTAAAATAAAAAGTCGTGAATTGGCTGACTGTTTTCTATGGCCGCACATTTCGTTGATAACTACGAGCCATTTGTTTGTCTAAATAACATGTTTAAGTTCGAAGAGCATTAGAATGGGGATAACAGTGTGGTGTTTTGTGATTTCGGAAAGGTACATGGCGAATATACTGTGGCAAATACCCGTTAATGGGCTCCGGCTCCGCCGTCGCCTATTAACTAAATTTGCCACAGTATATTCGCCATGTACCTTTCCGAAATCACAAAACACCACACTGTTATCCCCTAAATAAAATTATTGAAGATTGTAATAGTCTTTTTTTGCTAACATTAAATTAAATTAAATTAAATTAAATAAATTAAGTAAAATACAGTGAAATTATTTTTTTAATTATTTTTTATTACATTTTTGCGCACGTTGGCATCTCTCTGAGTGCATTCTAGTTCTTATAGTCTGGTTCGAAATGGAATAAAAGTGAAAGGTGCGGGCATTTTTCTTTCAGAAGCTTTTGAGAATTGTTTCTAATGGTATCTTTTATGCTGATTACAAAAACCAATGTTGGCAAGTCGACAAATGATTATTTCTGACCCAAAATGACAATTCAAAATGGCCGCCATCGGAACAAAGTCTAGATTTTCGTTTACTGTTATATGTTGTTTTAAGACGTTTGAATATTATGCATTTCCGTACTTTCGAAGGATCCGGTAATATTTGCACAGGAATGGTTGCTTGTTTCCAAACAAAAACCTGGTAGTTTGTTCTCAAAAGGTGGTAATGAAATGAGTCACTGGTCGGTGGAAGCTTTTCAAGAGATTCAGTCCGAGGGAAATCCTGCATTGTTGAGTTTTGCATCGGAAACTCCACACAACATGCATAAAAAATGTTCAACACTTTCAATTGTATCAGTGGATATTGCAATATGTCCTATACCCTTTAAGAGTTCACAACATTACTGGTAAATATTCCATGCGGGTCGTTTAGACACCCCATATATGAACTAAGTTGAATCACACCCCGTTAAAGCATGAAACGCAAGAATATAGTTCAGAGCTTCGCTCGGTATTTGGGTGGCAAAATCACTGATGGGTATAATTTTAGGGCTTTTGGAAGTTCCAGCCATCATGAACACATCACAATCTGCAGGAAATTTGTCTAGGTAACCAAGCAATAACACTAGAAAATCGACGTCCCTACTTAATACAATAACTTGTTTCAGATTGCACCCCATGCTGGCATCAAGTGAACGAAGGATAAGTCTAGTGTCAGCCTCTTGATTAGAAACTAACCCTTTCAAGTCTGTTCCATTTACCGAACAATCTACTCTACAATCTTCTGGGAACCCCCTGCAACAACAACGGTAGCAGCTTCTGTTTTCGCTTTGGTAACAAGTTCTCCAGACAAGATACCATTCATATCGGACTTTTTGTCAGAAAACAAAATGAAACTTTTCCAATGTTGTGGGATGGGAAAAAAATCACCAAATCTGCAAATGTATTTACCTTTTCCGGTGTACCTTCGGCCCCAACAAGGGCCAAACCGTCAATGACAATACCTGCACGGGGATATGGTGCCATTGTTGTTAGGCAGGATACTTTCTCGATCAGAGCGTCACTAATCATTGCTTTGTTTCCAGTTCGATGGTGTTTTATTTGTCTCGCATAATGCAATTGGAACTGGCATGAATTAATATTGTAAACCAGATCGCAGTGTATTACATCGTCTTGTAGTTGCCATTCATGCCGACAGGGCAGTCAACTTGCAAACAATGACACCATCTCCCAGTGCATGTATTGTCATTGACGGCCAGGCCTTTGTTGTGGCCATACACTCTTAGAACCAGAAGTCCTTCAGAGAACCCCAAAAGGTTCTTCACCTTGTCACAATAGGAGCACCTTATTTGGTGCTTCAAAGGACCCAATCATAAGGTTCTACTGAAGAACCATATCACAAGGTTCAACAGAAGAACCCCAAGATGGTTCTTAAGGGAACCATAATATGAACATGGTTCTTCAGGGAACCTTTATAAGAACTCCAGATGGTACTTCGGAGGACAAAATCATAAGGGTCACACGAGGTTTCTTCAGAGAACGGTTCATATATCAGAACAGGGTTCTTAAGGGAACAATAATCTACCCCAACAGAGAACTTCAGAGAACCTGTAAGATGGAATAGCGTACGATGATAACATAGTATGTTTGCGCTCTTGCGTATATCGCGACGTTCAGTACACTTTGAGGTGTTTTATAATAACTAATAGATTGTCATAATATTGAATCATTTGGGGAATGATATATACAAGGCAGCTTAAACCTACACGTTCCATATACAATTCGCTTAATTTTGGTGTGATTCATATTCTTGAATACAAGAAGGTGGTGAATTAGTCTGCACTTTAACATATATTTATGTGTATTTTACGATTATCACACGAGGGTTCTTCAGAGAACCTTTCATATATCAGAACAGGGTTCTTAAGGGAACCATAATCTATCCCAACATGGTTCTTTAGAGAACCTTTATAAAAACTCCAGATGGAATAGCGTACGATGATAATATAGTATGTTTTCGTTCTTGTGTATATAGCGACATTCGGTAAACTTTAATGGTCTGAGTGCACTGCCTGTGGTTTTTACCCTTAGATAGCAAGTTTTGGCTCAATCGGTCGAGCTGTTTTCGAGTTTATAAAGGACGCACACACGGAAGTCTCAAAATACATTATTTGCTTTAGGCTACGCGTAAAAGTCCGCATTATATAATGCAGAAAAGTGTACAGTACACACTGCTTTGCATTACTTGAGAAAATGTAATGCATTGCAATGCATAACTATTATACATTACTATTCCCCAACGGCCCAACCCTGCGAACAAACACATACTCCTCCTTTCTATCTGGTTGGTGTTTTATTACTGTTAATCACTCAATTCGGCTCCATGGTACATGTAACAACTGCATTATTGTTTGGCCATGAACCCTTCAGCATCCAAAAGAACCATAGTCAAACACCGACGAACCCTATCGATTACAGAGAACCTTTTCTGACACCGAGGAACCTATGGGTTCTTACAGAGAACCATTGAGTTCTTCAAAGAACCCCAAAGAACCCTTATTTCTTAGAGTGTAGGTAAACCGGAAAATAAAATAGGTAAATACATTTGGAGATTTGGCCGATGTATTCTCAGTGTGAGTGTTGAAGAAGGGCGAATGCTATGTCAGGATTGCTGTAGTGTTCGACAGATACTCGGATAAATCTATAAAGACTGCCACCATATCGAGAAGAAGTCGCAATGTACCATTGATCCGAAGGACAATAACAAATCGTGATGTTCCCATCCCACAAAATTGGAAAAGTTTCATTTTGTTGTCTGACAACAAGTCCGATTTGAATGGTTTCTTGTCTCGAGAACTTGTTACCAACGCGAAAACAGAAGGTGTTACCGTTGATGCATGTGGATTCCCAGAAGATTGCAGAGTTGAATGTTCGGTAGATGGAACAGACTTTAAAGGGTTAGAGTCTAATCAAGAGGCTGACACTAGACTTATCCTATGTTCACTTTATTTCAGCATGGGGTGCAATCTGAAACAAGTTATTGTGGTAAGTAGGGACGTCGATGTTCTAGTGTTATTGCTTGGTTACCTAGACAAATTTCCTGCCGATTTTGATGTGTTCATGATGGCTGGAACTACCAAAAGCCCTAAAATTATACCCATCAGGGATGTTGCCACCCAAATACCGAGCGACGCTCTGAACTATATATATTCTTGCGTTGCATGCTTTAACGGGGTGTGATTCACCTTCGTTTATATATGGGGTGTCTAAGCGATCAGCATGGAAGATTTACCTTGAATGTTGTGAACTCTTAAAGGGTATAGGACATATTTCAATATCCACTGTAACAATTGAAAGTGCTGAACATTTTGTGTGCAAGTTGTATGGATTTTTCCGATGCAAAACTCAACAATTGAAGATTCAGGATGTTCCCTCGGACTAAAATCCTGAAAAGCTTCCACCAACCAGTGACTCATTTCATTACCACATTTTGAGAACAAACTACCAGGATTAAGTTTGGAAACAAGTAACCATTCCTGTGCAAACATTACCGGATCCTTCGACAATGGGATAGAAAGAATAAAATGGTCCATCAGGATCCAACCATGATGTCACTAGAACCCATTCCAAAATCATGTCTCGAAATAATCAAATCTGGGTGCAAGAAGGGGTGTGTGACAGCAAGGTGTACATGCAGAAAATCAAAGTTACCCTGCACACCACTCTGCAATTGTGGAACTGACTGCAATAATAAATAAGGCTTTTTGTGACCTTTTTTGGCTATATGATGGCAAATTGTGTCGCATCGGGTGTTGATGAACCAGTTTCATAATATTACTGATGATTTTAGAATTTTTAACCTATTATTATATCGGCCATTTTGAATTTTCATTTTAGGTCAGAAATAATTATATGTCGAGTTGCCAAGATTGTTTTTTTGGAATCAGATTACAAATTATATTTAGACACATCTGTCTAAACCATTTGAAGGATATATTTACGGCATACTTCACTTTCTGCCATTTAAGACCGCAATAATTTATTTAAATTGCGTTTTTTGTAATTGTTTGGGCATAAATGGGGTAAATGTCAAACATGTTCACTTTTAATTACCACATATGTTCTGTGTATAGTGTCTTTTGTCACAATTCGTTCGAAAGTACAGAAATGCATAATATTCAAACGTCTTAGAACAACATAACAGTTAACGAAAATCTAGACTTTGTTCTGATGGCGGCCATTTTGAATTGTCATTTTACGTCAGAAATAATTATTTGTCGAGTTGCCAACATTATTTTTTGGAATCAGATTACAAATTACATTAAGGCACAACTGACTATTCCATTTAAAGGATACGTTTCCAGCATATTTCACTTTCTGTCATTTAAGACCGTAATAATTGATAAAATTTGCGTTTTTTGTCATTTTTTGGGCATAAATGGGGTTAAATGTCATACATGTTCACTTTAAATTCCACATATGTTCTGTGTATACTTCTTCTTGTTCCAATTCGTTCGAAAGTACGGAAATGCTCAATATTCGAACGTCTTAGAGCAACACATAACAACAAACGTAAAGTTAGACTTTGTTTTGATGGCGGCCATTTTGAATTGCCATTTTTGACCAGAAATAATAATTTGTCAACTTGCCAACATTGGATTTTGAAATCAGCATAAAAAATACCTTTAGAAATAATTCTCAAAAGCTTCTGAAAGAAAAATGCCCGCACCTTCGTTACTAGAGGCTTTTTTAGATTTTCGAACCTGACTATTATTGGTAAGAATTAATCGGATAACATATGAAAAACACACTTAAATTAAGGAGACATGGTTATTGTTGTGGGGACAAAATCGTGGGGTACATGGAGATTTCTTACCTGGATGTCTCTTTTTGAACCCCTCGGCTCCGCCTCGGGGTTCAAAATCGACATCCAGGTATTAAATCTCCATGTACCCCCGATGTTGCCAAAGATAACTAATAATAATATATTCCTGTAATATGTTGATGCATGGATATGATATAACGGATAACCATTCGTCAATTAGTATTTAGTTAAAATGGTTAAAGTTCGTTTCTAGAATTCGAAGTTGTTATTCCATAAATAATATGTTTGTTCGAGTGAAACGACTTAAAACATAACACATACTATGGCTGAAAAAGTGCTGCAGGGTACATAGGGTTTGTGATCAGCACCAATGTAAACACACCCTGAAGTGTACAGTGTACACATGTTACGAAAATATGCTGAAGGGTACACGGGGTTTGAAAATATGCTGAAGGGTACACAGGGTTTGTGGTCGGCACTAATGTTAACGCACCCTGAATAGTACAGTGTTTGAAAATATGCTGAAGGGTACATATGGTTTGTGATCGGCACTAATGTACACAAACCCTGAAAGGTACACATGGTTTGATATCTGCACTATTGTAAACGCACCCTGAAAGGTACACAGGGTTTGTGATCGGCACTAATGTAAACACACCCTGAAAGGTACACAGGGTTTTGTGCCCATTAGCAGTTCGTTTTCAGTTCATTATAATTGTCATTTGAACATATATATAAATACTCTCTAACAGCAATCATGGCAGACATGAAAACTAAAAGTCATTTAGAACGAAATTTCAAAACCTGTGTACCCTTCAGCACTGTTTTGGTTATATCATGCCATGAATATCTGTTCTCACTAACAACCGTGGAGATCATATTCCACCAGTACAAAATATGGGAACTTTTGAGGTTCTGACAGGGAACGTTATAACATTAAACAAACCGGGCAGGGAATATATTTATCTGTTGATACTTATTCCTCGATTAGGGTGTGGTCCCATTCCGAGATTGCATGCTTTTCTGTGACTTTTGTGAGCCTATATCGCAATAAGTATTGAATTAATTACCCAGGAAAATTCCATAAAAGTAAGCGACGCAAAGCAAAATCGCTCACAAAGTGACTGAAATCGTGCAATTTGGAGTTGGGACCTTCACATATAATGTAGTACATTGTTAAGGAACAGATAATCACTAAGAAATATCTTCACTTTGTTATTATTATTAAGGTTACCTGTCAAAACCAGTTTTTTACTGGTGGTGTTAGTCCAAAAAAATCTGTTTCCGATAACACGGGAAACTTTTTCCAGGCAGGCACAGGCAGGCAGGGATTTTTTAGTTTTTACACTTTTTTTTAACCAACCATTTGAAAGCGATAAAATTGTGTATTACACCCAGGGGTGGAAAAAAAAAATTCCGGGCACGTATGCCGGGGTGGGTGGGTGTCGATAGGACCAACAAACAATTTTTTCCGCAACTCAAAAATATTTTTCCTGCAAGTCTTTTTGACTGTTTTTGCATTGAGTTTGGCTTAAAACACATCTATATGTCAATATTAACATAAATGACAAATTTCATGATGATCAGACAAACAGTATAGCCTGTAGCCCATGCTAATGGATTGAATTTTGAAATCCAAGATGGCTGCTGGCAGCCATGTTTTTTTTTTACCGAATGTTTACAGTGAATTTCCCCCTGCAAATCTCTGTTTTAGTGTTAAAAGGGGGTGGGTGTCAAAAAATGGTCGAAAAAAACTGCCGAAAACGGAAAAAAATTTGGACGCGGGGGGGGGTGGGGGGGGTGGGTCCTAACAAGGGTCGAAAGTCAAAAATCAGCTTACGTGCTTGCAATTTTTTTCCGACTCCCCCCTGTTACACCCCTCTAAAATGTATTAAATAGTTTTTAATATCACATACTTAGTGAGATATGTCATTCTCCTTTAAGCAGGTGTACATGTATATCAGTTCACTTGTTCCAATAAAGTTTCAGAGACAACTTCCAAGGTATATATTGGCTACTAGAATGAGCTCCAGTGTGAAGATTCAAGGTTTTAGGCTATGACCATGGGTTTAGAGGTTACAATACACCAAATGATTTACATAGTCCTCAGTGTTAACAAATCCCGCTGGCCTGTATTCGCGGGAAAGGGTTGACCCTGCGCGAGTATTACAAATTGAAGAACGTCCTTTTAGACACACGCAAATATGCCCAAAAGTACTTGTCAACGTACTGGATCACACTGCAGCTTGACAATCGTCACACTACCCTTAAAATTGAGAAAAAAATGACATCGAAAAAAACCCCTCCAATAAATTATTCGCCATTTGCACAGCCATTTTTTTTATGCTGATCCTAGTTTGGGGGTGCCAGGGGAAATCACTCTACTAATTTGTAATTGGTGTATTGTAACCTATAGTTATTCCTCTTGCATGGAATATCTCTCTGATGTAGGTTGGGCTTGAGGTTACATATTTTATGCCATTCTATTCATTTCTGCCAACGCAATTTTCCAGCTGTTGGTGTTCAAAGAGATATCGTTTTATGGAATTAATACTCGCCCTTTTAGTCAAACCTATTGGATGTTCATTCTCTCATATTTCTCTTCAATAGCAATAGTATACAGATACATGGCATGATCCTCATAAGTTATACTATGACTTACCTTCCGCGGGCGTGATCGTAGTAGTCGAGACATTTGATGTCGTCGTGGACATGATACTATATGGTACTATAGCTTCAACTTGAGGCTGCCTGCATACCACAACACCAAGCACAATAAAAACTGGTAGACACCGAGATAAATACATCGCACCCAGCATGATCGCTAGGGAGACACGCCTATATAAGAGATTGAACTGGATTACACTACTGCAGGTGCACGCTCCTTTGTTTGCATATTAACCTATATAGGTTAGATGTCCGTTCGTCTGAGTGTTTATTTTTGCGGTTCTATGTGTCCTCACTCGCTGGTTGTTTGGTTAGTCCTTCACTGAAATTGTAAGAATAACATGCATGACCTAGTGGTATAATAGCTATTTATTCAGTAAGATGTTTCAGTTTCACATACAAATATAGTGTTATGCGGGTGTTTCATCCTCTTGTTTGTATGCGGTATTCCATGACTGATAAGGAGTATTCAGTACGCCGGCGCTAGTGTTAACTGGTATACTCTGTATCTCACCTGGTTTCGTTAAGTGGTACACACAACCAATGTTAACTGTTATACTCTGTATCTCACCTGGTTTCGTTACGTGGTACACAGACTGTCACACAACCAATGTTAACTGTTGTACTCTGTATCTCACCTGGTTTCGTTACGTGGTACACAGACTGTCATACAACCAATGTTAACTGTTATACTCTGTATCTCACCTGGTTTCGTTACGTGGTACACAGACTGTCACACAACCAATGTTAACTGTTATACTCTGTATCTCACCTGGTTTCGTTACGTGGTACACAGACTGTCACACAACCAATGTTAACTGTTATACTCTGTATCTCACCTGGTTTCGTTGCGTGGTACACAGACTGTCACACAACCAATGTTAACTGTTATACTCTGTATCTCACCTGGTTTCGTTACGTGGTACACAGACTGTCGCACAACCAATGTTAACTGTTATACTCTGTATCTCACCTGGTTTCGTTACGTGGTATACAGACTGTCACACAACCAATGTTAACTGTTATACTCTGTATCTCACCTGGTTTCGTTACATGGTACACAGACTGTCACACAACCAATGTTAACTGCTATACTCTGTATCTCACCTGGTTTCGTTACGTAGTACACAGACTGTCACACAACCAATGTTAACTGTTATACTCTGTATCTCACCTGGTTTCGTTACGTGGTACACAGACTGTCACACAACCAATGTTAACTGTTATACTCTGTATCTCACCTGGTTTCGTTACGTGGTACACAGACTGTCACACAACCAATGTTAACTGTTATACTCTGTATCTCACCTGGTTTCGTTACGTGGTACACAGACTGTCACACAACCAATGTTAACTGTTATACTCTATATCTCACCTGGTTTCGTTACGTGGTACACAGACTGTCACACAACCAATGTTAACTGTTATACTCTGTATCTCACCTGGTTTCGTTACGTGGTACACAGACTGTCACACAACCAATGTTAACTGTTATACTCTGTATCTCACCTGGTTTCGTTACGTGGTACACAGACTGTCGCACAACCAATGTTAACTGTTATACTCTGTAACTCACCTGGTTTCGTTACGTGGTATACAGACTGTCACACAACCAATGTTAACTGTTATACTCTGTATCTCACCTGGTTTCGTTACATGGTACACAGACTGTCACACAACCAATGTTAACTGCTATACTCTGTATCTCACCTGGTTTCGTTACGTGGTACACAGACTGTCACACAACCAATGTTAACTGTTATACTCTGTATCTCACCTGGTTTCGTTACGTGGTACACAGACTGTCACACAACCAATGTTAACTGTTATACTCTGTATCTCACCTGGTTTCGTTACGTGGTACACAGACTGTCACACAACCAATGTTAACTGTTATACTCTGTATCTCACCTGGTTTCGTTAACTGTTATACTCTGTATCTCACCTGGTTTCGTTAAGTGGTACACACAACCAATGTTGGTAGTTGACAGTCTAAGAGAAAAATATCTCTCCCCATCACTGTCCCCATTGAAATGTAATGACATGTGCAAACAACCATTTACAGTGCTAATTGAGAAGGGATCTTAGAACCAAATATACGTTCAGTATCAGAAATGCTTGGTTCTATATAATAATGACGCAATATGAGATTAATACATATTATTTTAATGTGGCGCCCTATTTTAACCCCACTCTATGGGTTATTTGTAACGTGCACACCTTGTAAACCCTCCTTCAATCATCTGGTAAATACTGTTTTGTGGTAAAGGTAGAATGTACCTAAATCTAGCCATTTATATGAGACCATATCTTACTTCACTCAACAGAAAATATCCAATAAAAGAAATAATATGAGTCCAGAATGTGAGTTACACAAAGAACCGCGTATAACAACCTGGTAATTATATCGAATGTGAGTTACACAAAGAACCGCGTATAACAGCTTGGTAATTACATCGAATGTGAGTTACACAAAAAACCGCGTATAACAACCTGGTAATTATATCGTTTTATGATTGATGCCAATATGGCAACGGTGATGTCAGACCTGATAACTTAGGACAAGGTATACAGCGCCACACCGACACACCGAGCAGGCAGATAAAAAGCCAGCGTGATATAGGTCGACTGACAACCGGAAGGAATGAACCCACATGTCAACAAAAATAGTTAGGATAGTAGAACGGCTGGTTATTCATCAGTTATGTAAATGTTTAAACACGCGATAACAGTATACGGCATATACATGTACGTATATATTAACAGGTTATCGTCTTCTGCTGGACGAGTATACTTACACACATGTAGTTAGAGGTTATCGTAATCCAGTGGATGAGTACAGGGCCACTAAACTCGGTCACGTGATGGGTAACGAAACACTCATAACAAATCGCTAATTCTCGCTTCCGATGCTTATTTCTCGAAATCAACAAATATTCTTGTTGTGCCATATTAGCGAAAGAGAACTACATATTTATTTTGTCAGTTGAACAAAACCGCTTTTGGAAATATAGTCCCGTATGAAGCTGATACCTCGCACAAATTTCAATCTCTTACTTTTCATCCATTTTCGCGCTGGTGGCTTTAATGATAGCGCCAACACATTTATCTAAATTTCACCAGTAAGAAGCATCAGAGCTTTATTCAGAGCATTTATCCATCCGGTATCATAGACAAAAAATGAGAAACATATTCCTGCATGGTTTTCAAAATATATCTTGCAATTTTGCGCACATATACACTCTCTGCGCCTTCAAATGCAATATTGGTAACGCTCACAGAACAGACGATGCATGATAACGCCCACACAGTAATATCAAATAGCTGTATGCATATGGAACAGCCGAGAACGCAAACGAGCAATGAACAATTATACCATCGGACAATATTGCAGGGATAGTCCTACATGTACATATATTTTTAAGATCTATATTATTTATTTAGCTCCATGAATTCCGTTACTAGTTCCCAGTTCTCAAAATATAATAATAATCGTTACTAAATCGCCTATATATGCATAACCACAGCAGCTACGGTGCCATGCTTTTGTATTCTTCTTGTACCACCACTAGTCCATCTATAAATCACAAATCAAGTCACATACGCCTGTCCAGCTGTTCAAAATTGGGCGAAAGTCGTGCGTGGGGTGAAAATAGGAATTTTTGTTGTTGCTAAATTCCTTATGTATTCATGACCACAACAGCCATGGGGCTATCCTTATGAATTCTTCTTGTGCCACCACTAGTCCATCTAGAAATCACAAACTGGTTCACATGCGCCTGTCCAGCTGTTCAAAAATTGGGCGTAAGTCGTGCGTGGGGTCAAAATTATGAAAAAAGGGTATTGTGGAAATTGCGACATATATAACCTGTGGAAATATAAAACAATTCTCACGTAAGATAATAGTCAACTCATTATTTCCGCTGGCTAAAATGGATCGATGTATATAGAAACTGGTGGGAAAATGTGAATATCCGTGTGTGTGACGTGAGCGTTACCCGCAGTACATGCGTTACCTATTTTATATAAATAGGTCTAAGACAATCAATTGTTAATAATTTGCCAACAAGTGAATATTAAAAATATTCCAGAGAAATTTTGTTTCTCGTACACAATTCAAATCAATAGATTAGCTCCGTTTAGCGACTATATTGACGATTAAAGTGAAATTGTTTGAGCGCGATCGCAATTTGCTATACGTCGACAATAGGCAAGTTAAACTAGTTGGGAGGGCATCACAAAGAACTCGAAACATCTGATGGAAATTTATCTAATCCTTCCTTTTTATTTTTTTTACTCCGCCTTCTTTCCAGTGGGTCTACTAGCGGGTAATTGAACAACAAAGCTACACAGAACTCAGTACTTACTTTGAGGTGATAAATCCGTCGGCCATTTGTACACTAAAAATAGTAACCACGTGACCGAGTTTGGTGGCCCTGGAGTAGTACACACAAAATAGTTAAAATGTATCGTAGTCCGATGGACGAGTAGTCCACACATACATGTAGTCCATTGGATGAGTAGTACACACAAAATAGTTATAAGTTATCGTAGTCCGGTGAACGAGTAGTCAACATATACATGTAGTTAAATGTTAATGCTATCCCCGGGGCGATTAGTTCCACAACAAATGTAGTTACAGGTTGCCATGGTCCTTTGGACGAGTAGTTCCCCATAAATATAGTTATAGTTTATCGTTGCCCATTGCACGAGTAGTTATATACAAACAAATGTAGTTAAAGGTTATCGTAGTCCATAGGATGAGTAGTACACACAAAATAGTTAAAGTTATATAGTATGGTGGACGAGTAGTCCACACATACATGTAGTTAAAGGTTAATGTTATCCCTGGGGCGAGTAGTTCCACACAAATGTAGTTACATGTTGTCATTGTCCGTTGGACGAGTAGTTCCCAATAAATATAGTTAAAGTGTAAGTACTGTTTTGCGGTAAAGGTAGAACGTACCTAAATCCAGCCATTTATGAGACCATATCTTACTTCACTCAACAGAAAATATCCAATAAAAGAATTAATATGAGTCCAGAATGTGAGTTACACAAAGAACCGCGTATAACCTGGTAATTATATCGTAAATGAGTTAAAGATGCATAATCCGAATTAACGCTCGCAAATTACTATTTCCGTGTCTTCGGGGGTAAAAAATATCTGATTCGAGTCGAGGAATCCAGCCATCAAAGCTCAGAGTGATCAGATATAGATTTTTGAAACCTATTATTTTTCACCACCGATAATTTATAGTGGCCCAGTAAACAGACGACGAGAAGACGGTCTCGGACCAAATTGCGGATGAAGATGGATAACTCTAATTACAAGTGGCTTTTTTTTGTCAGATATTTGACAAACCAGCAAAATTTCGTTGAACAAAATGTTGTTAAATAACAGGTTTGGGGCAATTTTATACTATAGTTGATTATATGTGGTTAGCAGTATTTTTGGGTAATTAATCTATTCTGACAATTGAAACGGCATTTAAAATTTTGTTGTTGTTGGTTGTTGTTGGAATCTGATGATATGGGGACCATCGAATCGGATTAAGTACCTTTAAAAGCCCTTTACGCAAATGTATTATAATGTTGTCCATAGAGAACATTGTTGTAGTTTGCCCTCATCCTGACTCAAATTCATTTATTTGATGTATATTTTCTGTTGAACATAGTACGAGGTGGCCGATAAATGGTTGGATTTATGTACATGTGGTCTGCCTTTACCTTTGTCAATACATCGAAGACACGAGAGGGACATGTGGTATCACCGCCCCCGCATCTCTTTAAATACATCTAAGACACGAGAGGGTCACGTGATATCACCGCCCCCCCGCATCTCTTTAAATACATCTAAGACACGAGAGGGACACGTGGTATCACCGCCCCCGCATATCTTTAAATACATCTAAGACACGAGAGGGACACGTGCTATCACTGCCCCGCATCTCTTTAAATACATCTAAGACACGAGAGGGACACGTGATATCACCGCCCCCGCATCTCTTTAAATACATCTAAGACACGAGAGGGACACGTGATATCACCGCCCGCATCTATTTAAATACATCTAAGACACGAGAGGGTCACGTGATATCACCGCCCCCGCATCTCTTTAAAGGCCCTGTCCCTCGAACTAACTATTCTGCATAATAACTGCGGCTAATGAATTTCTATGTTGTATATCAAAGTCAAACATGCAGATAATTGCTCGTTCACACCATATTGCACAATTCATCCACCCCGGTATGGGTCTTAGGCATGACGATAACCGGCAGTATACCACGAAACTGCATGTCCCAGAGCAGACACGCCCAATTTCTCCGATTTTTCTTATGCACTGGCGGATGTGTATTCAAAACCGAAATCCACCTTCTAGTGTGGAATTTTGCAAGGAATCTAATGCCACCAAACTTATACATAGATACCAAAGAAGCATCCTACAAAAAGCTATTTATTTGTCCCAAAAACGTTGTCCCGTGATCCAGAATAATTACACTAACGCGAGCCTGAAATGTGTTGCCACGTTTCCCTTTGGTGTCAGTTGTTTATCACATCTGTCGCAACGTGAACGTAAACTTCCATGTTAACAATAAAAAAATATGTTTCCTGAGTATTCGTGAAATCTCACGGAAATTAACATTTGAATCGCGGGATTTTGTACCGTATATTTATCCACCGTCATTACACTAACGCGGAACACTAACATAGTGATACTATATGCATTGACTGAACATTAAACAGCTTTGATAAAAGCATCTGAGGTAAGCGTGTTCATAAACTAGTTGATTGGTTTGGTTGTCAATATTTAAAAACATTATCACATGATGAACGCGAAATCGTCATTACACTAACGCGTCATTGCACTAACGGTGTTTGCGTTAATGTAATGACGCTGCGTTGGTGTAATAACGTGTTTTCATTATAGTCCAGCCTCATGGTGTAACAATTGTGCAAAATGTGATACAATCATGAAAATTGGCATATATGTTCCTCGTGTACTACTCATCATTTTCAGATATGGGGGCAATGGCGGCAGGTCTTTCCTTAGCAACTGTTGCTAGGCAACTGCCCAACATCGAATAAAAGCACATATGACTGATATTATGGCAGTTTTAACAAACTAAAATACGCCATGTATCATTTTTATGGTGAAAACAATTATAATGATAGTTGTGGTCAGTGTGAATCTGACAGGAAAATTACCACCATATTTGAATTTGCTACTGCATGAGAAGTCACAAAAATAACATTATCTACAACTACAGCTTGCTCTGTAATGACAAATGTTTGGAATCATTCCACTTGTTTCTCATAACATCTACTAATGACAGTCTGTAGAAAAAAAATGGCAACACACATATCTTCGATTGTCGTGTCCTAATAATGCACGCAGTAACGTATTGTTCTTGCTTAATATAAATGGTGGTCCGCAAAAGCGGTTTCTGAAAACAAAACAATAACGGATGCTCCTAGCTATCACAACCAAATTCAAATTCAAATTAGTTTATTCTCATTCATCATCATGCTATGATATATAGAGATGACAAATATACATGTAATACATTATACATAAAATAGGTATGGCGTTGATACTAACAATTAAGTACATGTTTTCTAACGTTTACATATCATGAATATGGTCATATAGGGAAGGTTCGTGCTGTCTAAGTTGATAAAAAGGGGGTGGAATGGGTTGTGTTGTGTTGGGAGCGGTGAACTCGTCAAGTAGACGTTCGTCTTATATAATTGCATAATTTATGTAGGACAGTCACATTGTTGGAGTTTAATAGGAGAACAAAACTGAATGTACTAAGATTCTCAGTCAATGAAACTGGTATATTTCGTCTGCGTAAGTAACTCCAGTAATTACATTATATTAAGAGGTGATATTCGTAACCTAATGAATTAGTCCTACATAAGTAACAATATATTTTATTCTTGTCAATGTTAAGCCGTGATCCTGTTTCTATTGGCAGGCGATGGTTTCTACAGCAATAACTCATTAATGTAATCACATCGTTTCTTGTTAACTTACATAAGTAAGGTTCGGTACCAAAATTTATTTTGTAAATTCTATAGGTCGAACATTTACCAAGTGAGTTCACTTTTAATTTCCAATCATAGATAAATTTTTCAGTTAAAGTTTGTTTGACTGATTCTTTAACATCTGCATGCAATGATAATGTTGTCCTAACAAACTAAACTTATTTTACCTCGTGAGAATATGGTTATGTTTGGTCTGAGATGCCGAGAATGTATGCAGGTATATCCATATATTCACATACAACAACAATGAAATCAAAACAACATGTGCTTTTCAATAAAATCTAATTGCAGATCGCAAAAGGGTGCTTTTTATGTTTTGAAAATCATGTCTTATCTATTATTAACGCCACCGGTGTATACTGTTCTACAATTGTTTGAAATCTGTGGTCCCATGGGGATTTTTTAAATAGATAATTGGGTTTTCCGGTTATTTTGGGACGCGTTAAAGTTGTACTGCGACCCGAGTCCGGTAAAAGCTGTAGTTGGAATGTCCAAGTTCGTGAAAGTTCTACTGACTATACCGATGATTTGAGAAGCTTTATTGTTTTAGGATATTGTAGGAAGGCTAATCTGGCTGTGTCAAATTGAGCTATAGCGATGGGATATCTCGCAGAACAACACATTTCGGGTTTTCGTGGGGTGTGTATTCGTTGCAGTGTGTAACTATTATGACCGCGTTCGATGTTTAGGTATGAACAATGGCTGGGCCATGCACACTTGAAGATTTTATGGCGGGAACACAATTTGTGATCCTCATTTAGAAGCTTTCTGGTTTGGTGAATGAAAAACCTGCATTAATAAGCCGTACTTGTTTTCAATAATTTGAAGGATTAGTTGTTTTAACGGAATTCTGAGGCGGTGCATTAATTTAACCAATATATTTTATATTATAATTTATATTTATGGCTAACAATATGATCTTGGGGGGTGTTACCATTTCTGACTATGATTTTCTTGTATCTAAATGCAAGATGAATCATGAGAGGATACCACACATTCACGGGGTTGGGACTGCTCCGCGATGCCGACACCGCTTCCGATCTTTGGTACAGTTCACTATCGATCCGTGTCCAGTTCACGAACTTCACTCGTGATTTTTGTACAGAAAATGGCGGCTAATATACGACCATGTCGGTGAGTATTCCCCTAAATCTACATAAATAGACGCAGTTTTCAAACTATTCTCATGGAGAAATACACAATAAACACTTTAAGTTCAAAACACTAACAATTCACGCAACATGGTTACTAATTCCTCCTATAAAAATAACCACTGATCAGTCGGATATCTTTGGAAAAAAAATCACATAACGACAGATAACATCGTTTTTTTCTTCTTTTCTGTTTAGCTAAAAATTAGAAATGCTTTACATACACGCCCGGGACCACTATATCTCATATATATATATACGATTTTATATAAAACTTTGCTCACTGTTGACATCAGTCGATTGATCAAGACATATACACTCCAGTTCACTAAAACAGAAGCTCCAGTTCACTACAACATCAAAAATGAGCATCGAGGTGTAACGTGCCACCCCTCGGGCTGTATGTCAGGACAACCTAGCGGTCAGTTGGGGGGTGTTACATTTGTTACCCAATTGGGTAGGGGAAGAGTTCGCCTGAGATTCCTTGCTGCAGGACTTGCCTTAAATATTTCCCAACTTCCAAGGGCGCTATATAAAATGAAACACTGAGTTCGATTGATAACTTTAATTAAATCAAAGTCAATTGTGGTTCTCTCTCTCTCTCTCTCTCTCTCCTTAGTATGGCGGTCTTCTTTGAATAACACTCTGGTTAATCAATCTTCGCCAACTCGTCTCTTCTTCGAGCGACTCCTTGAGTTACTCTGTCTTCGCCAACTGGTCTCTTCTTCGAGCAACTCCTTGAGTTACTCATTCTTCGCCAACTGGTCTCTTCGAGCAACTCCTTGAATTACTCAGTCTTCGCCAACTGGTCTCTTCTTCGAGCAACTCCTTGAGTTACTCAGTCTTCGTCAACTGTTCTCTGTCGTATTCTACAAGTGGCTCTTTGAGTAACACCCTGGTTACTCAATCTTCGCCAACTGGTCTCTGTCGTATTCTACAAGTGGCTCTTTGAGTAACACCCTGGTTACTCAATCTTCGCCAACTGGTCTCTGTCGTATTCTACAAGTGACTCTTTGAGTAACACCCTGGTTACTCAATCTTCGCCAACTGGTCTCTGTCGTCTTCTTCGAGCAACTCCTTGAGTCACCACGTCTTCGCCAACTATTCTCTTCTTGGAGCAACTCCTTGAGTCACCACGTCTTCGCCAACTGGTCTCTTCTTCGGGCAACTCCTTGAGTCACCACGTCTTCGCCAACTGGTCTCTTCTTCGAGCAACTCCTTGAGTGACTCATTCTTCGCCAACTGGTCTCTTCTTCGAGCAACTCCTTGAGATGTCTGAACTGACCAATAGTCCAGTGCATTTATGAGAAAAAAATGCCACACCCGGAACTAATTGCAACAGAATTTTTTTTTGCTGGAATAAGTACATAAACCCTCCATAAACAACATACTAAAAATCGGCAAAAATCGGAAAAAGGGAAATTGGTGAATTTCGTGAAATAAATTTTGGGAAATTTGGTCAAATCATCAATTTATGGATTTTCATGGATGCATATAAAAACAATCAAATTCACAAATCCTACAAATGGTATGTATATTGTATCGACCTCAATTTCCTGAACCCAGTACTGAAAACCAGTCCCAGATTCATTACGTATTTTTCGAGTTGTGTGCCTTCAAAAACGCGAGTTTACCTGATTTCGGCCCATTTTCGGGGCCTCAATTTCGAAGAATGAGCCAAAATGCCTTATTTATGATTAATTATTTAAAAAACTAGAGTGAACTGAAGGGATTTTTCAGTGTTATAGTAATTTCCTCACTAGATTAAACACAAAAATATGATTAATATGTGTATCTATAATTAAGAAGAAGATTATATTCTCAAACAAAATGTGTGTTCCATTGTATGGACTTGGCCAATTTTGCCTCTGACACTGAACGTGTGTGATGAAATGCAATATTTGAGGTCATGTAACTCAATAATTTAATACCCATATGCCATGCTTTTCTTATAACCTTTTAAGTATGTTGGATTGAACAAAATGTAAAGGTATTAACAGGACATTATTTAAGAAAATCAACTTATGGCCCTTTGAATACTTAGTTTTAGCTTGTTTCCAAAGATGCCAGTTTGAGGCATTTTTGTCCAATCTAAAAGGTTTTGGGCCATAAAAACAAAAAACAATGGGTGTTTTAATGTGTAAAATTATTTGAACTTTCCTCCCACAACAATTTAGTGATAAAAAATTAGCCTAACATTGGTTATGCCATAGTATTTCACTTGATTTCTTTCATTTTTCAGGAAACTGACTCCATATTTTAACGTTGGTATAGGGGTAGGAAAAATCACAAAATGCAATCTTATCACCAAATTACAGCCATTTCAGACACAATGTTGTTTTCTTCCAGTTTGTGTACATTCCTGTTGCATTATAAAACTGCTTAATACATGATCGGACGTTGATTTAGAATTGTATGGTTATGTTGTATAAAACAATCTCAAAATAGCCAATTTGACATTTCACTGCCAAATTATGACAAAAAATATTATAGCTCTGTCAATAAACATAAACAAAGGAAATATGAAATTATGTATGAAAGAACAATGTAAGCAGAAACTGTTAATATAAAGTTTTCTGCTTCAAGATGCATAATTTTTAAGATTTTGTTGATATGCTTTCCCCTACCCCATTTTTCTGCCGTTCAAATTTGGAGTATGTTTCCACAATGATGAGTGAAATCCAGTGACATTCATTGGTATAACCATTGAAATGCTATTTTCTCAACAAAAAAATGATTTAAGAGGACAGATCACATAATCTTACACAATAAACTTTCATTAATTTTTCTGAATATGCCTAAAATCCTTTTAAAATTGACAAAAACGTCCCACAATAGCATTTTCGGAAAAAGAGGCTAGACTAAGAGTTCATAGGACCATAATTTTATTTTCTTCACCAATGTATTTGGAAATTCCTTCACAATTTGTTCAATCTAGTATTCTCAAAATGTTATGAGAAAAGCAGAGCATATGGATATTAATTTATTGAGTTACATGACCTCAAATATGGCATTTCATCACACGAGTTCTGTGTCAAGGCAAATTTGGCTAAGTCCATACAATGGAACACACATTTTGTTTGAGAATATTTTATTTTCCTTATTCATAGATGCACATATTAATCATATTTTGTGTTTTATCTAGTGAGGAAATTACTAAAACAGTGTAAAAGTAATTAATTTTGCTCTAGTTTTTTAAATAATTAACCATATAATACGGCATTTGGCTCATTCTGCGAAATTAAGGCTCCGAAATCAGGTAAACTCGCGTTTTTGAAGGCACACAACTCGAAAAATACTTAAGGAATCTGGGAATGGTTTCCAGTTCTGGATTCAGGAAAATGTGGTCGACAAAATAGGCATGATATTTGTAGGACTTGTAAATTTGAATTTTTTATATACATTCATGAAAACCCATAAATTGATGATTTGACCAAATTTTCTCAATTTTTTTTTCACGAAATTCACTAATTTCCCTTTTTCCGATTTTTGCCGATTTTTAGTATGTTGTTTATGGAGGGTATATGTACCAATTCCAGCAAAAAAAAAATCTGTTGCAATTAGTTCTGGGTAAAACCATAAATGCACTGGACTACAATGGGAAAACGACCAATCAGGGGCGATGTCTGACAGATCAGAAATCGTCATGAAGGTTTTGGAAATTCCACTGCTGGTGGGCGTGACTTTGTGTATTCAGGTATTCATTCACAGGTGTTAAATATTCAATTAAGTGTTCTGGATTACATAGGAAATGGCTTTGAAGCATTCACGGTAAGTGCCAGTCTGGAGTAAACTACATACCCACATATAAAAAATAGTGGGTAAACTACATACCCACATATAAAAAATAGTGAGTAAACTACATACCCACATATAAAAAATAGTGGGTCAGTATCAGTATGAATCTGACTCATTCTGAGTGTATGTTTACATAGACTGGGTAAGTGCGGTAACAGTGCGGTTACCGGGCATTTTATATTTCTTGAACTCCGTCAATTTGATGAAAATCTGTGATAATAAAAAGACTTTTGTATTTTCATTATCACCTGAATATAGTCAACTATATAATTTGTATCTGGACAGGTAAAACAAGTCGGAGTGTGGACTCGTATTCTTGTAATAATTCACCGCTGTTTTTGTTTGACTGAAAAATCGATCGACGTCAGATCATCCTAAATATCTCCAAATTGCTGGCACCCAAATTCTTCTCTAAATTACTATTAAAACAAGTGACATTTGTAGATTATTTACGCAAATGTCCCAAGTCAAATGATTCAACTGCTTTTCCAGGATAAATAATCATTTGACACACCCGGTCATTCATTTTGTCATCTTTCCGACGTCCGAAATGCGTAAATTGATTATTGTGAATATTGACAATATATCAAGTGATGATGCTTCAAAGCCATGTATTCTGAACCAAGAACATACTTATATCGCCAGGTTTTATCATAATTCTTAGAAATAATTATTATAAAGTGTGATTTGGAACGATAACAGTGGGCAGATTTTACGTTGACTTGTTTCTCTCTTTCGCCGTAGCAACGTGACGTGCCGGTGTTCTGAAACAGTGCGTAATGGCTAGTAAAGTTCCGGGTGGGGAAATAAAGTTCCGGGTGGCATATTGACCCCCCCCCCCCCCCCCCCAACGCTACAGAAGTATCCAATACTCATAAACATAAACACGATCCGCTCCAGTTCACTACATAGAACTACGCCTTCTCAAAAGGCAGTCTTTATGTCTGAAAATGGCTGTCAATTTGGGCAATGGTAATGCAATCCAAACTGGTTTGCTATTGAACAAAGCTCTAAACAATTTTACTCAACAAACGCACTGGTTTCGTGAGTTAATTCTATATAAATAATTTGTAAACTTAATTCAAATAATGCTTTTCTATTAATATGTGTGTAAACAAACGTTTAATGTATAAAAGTAACTTCCCAATATATGTGTGTTTTGTGGTCCGATTTTGTCTCTGACTATAAATACTTATACAGATTTGTGTACACATGAATCAGTATACATTATAGGCCTAATACTTAAAGTGTACCATCATACTAGTAGGCAAAATCGGACGAGCCATTATGATACAATTGCTCTTCCAGTTTAATAGATATTACCTTTGCTATAGGAGAAACAGGAGACCGCCAAAGATGTCATCGACCATTGACATGCGGCGTAGGTTTCAGTGGTGTGCTTGTGAGTTGTGGCTATAGCAGTCGGATATTTTTCACACGAAATGTCCATCATATGCATCGAGTCTTCGTGCGAAAACATGGAGCCTTCCTGCCCTTCGTATAAACTGATAACAAGCATAAGTTGCAACTTATAGGAAAGGAGAAAAAAGATAATCTTAGCTCCAACAACTTCGCCGCCATACAAAGATACTATACATTTTGAGTGGATTTGAGTAAACGACGTCGCTGAATGCGTGTTAGTGGCGTTTGGTCCAAAGTTCAATCCACAATCCGTCATATTTTTTATTTCGAAATTCCGAACGTGATTTAATCATTTTGAAGCCTACTCAATGCGTTTGTGAATGGTTGCAAGGATCTCCAAAATCAATCTCATAACGTAATTTTTTAATTCTCAAACACTTTCAACGTGTATATGCCAATAGGTCTCCGCGGCCATATATGGATGAGGAACACCATCCCAGATATACCCACATACATGCATGCAGATTGCACTTTCAAGACACGCTATAGTGAACCAAATTAATTTACTGTCAATGTGGAAGCAAGCATTGTGCACCATTGGTGTCTTCGTCCTATTGGTGTGAGTTCAAGGAGGAGGCTATACCCGGGGGAAATTGCCTATGTGAGCTATATTGCAGCATACTGAAAGCGTTTGTTGTGTTATAATTATATTTATAATAGCGGTTTTATCTGTATTGGGTGGGCACACACCCCGCTATACCCCTTTCCATCTTCTCCATCATGGCCACGCCATGGAGCATCATGCCCACGCCATTGTTTCTCCAATATACGCGTATCCCGTGCACACGCTGCCTTTAGATATATATACCTGTAAACATACATGTTACACAACCCATATACAATTATTTCAAATTGAGATCAATATAAGCTGTTTCGACTATAGGAGTGGTCAACAATTGAGAATCTTGCATCTGAATCTGCTCGAAGAATGAAATATGAATCAACAGGACATTGTTGATCGGGCAAGAACTGGGTCTTATGTTCGGAAAGTGAACCAATCTTATCTGTGGTGAACTGGAGCTTTTTCGTCACAATTTCAAATATAAATATATCTTATGATTCCAAGGTCATATATCCACTGTCCGATGGGGAGACAACACACTTTTGTCTAATAAAACTTTGCATAGTCGTGTCAGTATCGAATGATTAGTTATTTTTTCACAGAAATTTGTGTTCCTGAGGGTTGACAAGAGAGGGTTAATCGGTACTTGAAAAGAAATACAAGCACAACAATGAATTATTGTTCTATATTTTGGATACCCCAATGCATATTATAAGTCTCCAAAGCTGAGCGTGGCTGTGACCAAAATGCCATCCTATCTGGACACACAATTTATTTCGATACAGGTGACAGCATGCAGCCTGGAACCAGTTACTGAAGTCTGAAGAGCTTGTCAGAATGATACAAAACGTGCTTTTTGGAAACCGACTGACATATTATGATATTGACGAGCCTATATATATATATAGGAATCAGGGAGCTAAATGTGTTCCAGAGTCGAGGAGCGAATGCACCTAGAGGTGAAGGTAACCGAAGAATGACCTTCACCTGATACATGTAACATGTGACACGTTATTAAAGGATGAAATCTTGTTTATTTTATTTGAACATCATATTTAAATAATTTAAACTGTCACCCCCCCCCCCCCCCCCCCCCCCCCGCCCTCCTAAAATGTGGGTGTGTGTGAAATTTTGACAAAAAATAGGAAAATATGCAAATATTGGTCCAAAAAACAATTAATTCCCCCCAATAAATTGTTTGAAAATCAAATTACAAGAACATTTTCAACCTATTGTTTGTATGAAATTTCCAACTAATGTTTTGGCAGGTATGAAATTTCCAACTGTTGAAAAAATTGACCAAAGTTGGGGGGGGGGTATACATGCGACTGAAGGTGGCTCCAGGATAATATAGGCTTGTCATTCCAAGATATACCTCAATTGAGTCATGCGTAGATGGTCTGCATACAGGGACGTGAGTGAGTGACATACCTGTATGGATTTTGATCCACGTCGTATATATCCTAAGTTGTTCCGGGTAGCCTAATGCAGAGACAAAATGCATGCGTTCCGGGTAGGTTGATGCAGAGATAAAATGCATGCGTGTTGTAATTTCGAGTCTGACGACACCGATTGTATCAAAGCAACTAAGTTCGTTTATGCCATAAATTGTGGGATAGCTAGCCGTAACATCTATCCTTTGTTCGCAAGTTTAACCTGGTGATGTATACATACGCGAGAATAATAGATGAAATGTATATATACTCAGTATTACTCACCTTCGATGATTTTCGTTTCCTCGAAAACAAATACAACAAGATACTTCTTAAGAGTCCACGTCCTCATTGTCCTGTGTACAAACTTTTTCGTGTTCACGTTCAAACAGGTATATTAAACAAAAACATGGGACAAATATATCAGTCCCAGATTAAACACTTTCAGTTTCGATACAGTATAAGGATAGATAATCGTATACATTTGTCAGAATATTCGTGAAGTAGAGTTACCTCCCTTATAGTGTGGTCGTCTGAGGGTTAGACCCAGAAGAAATTGGTAAAGAAGCGGGTTTGGTGTCATTCGACGCGGGAGAATCTCGTGTATAACATATCCAAAATCCGCTACAATCCGCTTTGGGAAAAATTCAGGATCCAAGATGGCGTCCAACATGGCTGCCGTTAGTCAAAAGATGCTCTGACTGAGATTAATTCGATTATAGTGAGAACAAATGTTGTCATGTGTATACAAATGTATACATTTTTGCAAAGGTAAAATATTGTGCCACCTGTTTATGGCAAAAATGGAACTCCTCGTCCCAGATGGCCGCCAAAATGGCTGCCTAAACTCGAACATTGGAAAGTTTTTGCCTAATATCTCAAAGATCAATTCCTGTTGTTTGATAATGGTTCAGACTGGATACTTTGATTAGGCTTATTCATGTTAATTCAGCATTGGAGCAATAAAAGATACCATAAATGGGGTCTCAGACTCATCTATACCCTCAAAAATTCGATTTTACAGAACACTGTATAAAATTCCACAAAAATCGCCATTGTGGTTACAGTCAATATATCAACAAGAAATGGACAGAACTGTACAATGTAAGTTGGGCATACCAATATCTATGAATACTCCAATTCAATGAAACCATAATTGGTTTGATGAATAAAATTGACTAAATAAATACGAATGTATACCTCTTTATGATGCCATTATGCTAGCTCTATATAATATGAAAAAACTTAATAATCAGTAGAAAAAATGGCTGCCAAAATGGCCACCCGATGTGAAAAATACTATTTTCTATCACTTCTGTTTATCACTTGTTGCTCTCTGAACTGGGAACAATGGGTATATTCTTTCAATGATCGTTACAACTGATCATTCCAGCAATGACATGTCTAATCGATTATATCATAGTTTACTCCGATCCTTCACTAATAAGTTATAACGAATGCGGTATGAAATTTAATCAAAATCGACTTTGGGGTTCTGGTCACATTTGATATTTAGGGATGAGCAATTCTTGTCTACAAAATAATTGAGCGTTTCTTTTATTTGTGAACATTCCATCTCAAATAGACCAAAAGAAACAATAAATTTTATCTAATATGGCTTCCAAAACGAAAATGGTAGACTCTGTGAGTGGTGGTGGTGGAGTGGTGAGTGGTGGATGCAGTTGATAGTTGGCTAATATACATGTATGTGGCTCATATACATCAAAACTATTTATTTTCAATCTTTTGGTGGCTTCCCGCGGGTTGACAAAATCTCTACGCACCAGTGCTATAATGTCGTAACTCCATTATGGCGGGAAATGAGTAGTTGATACCATTCGAATCGTGAGAAAAAATCCAATCTGATGGGCCAAACTATCTTTGCATTGGATGACAAATATTCGCACAAACCAGTGAAGCAAATGTCGTATCTCCAGCGATCTTTACAATTATTCGTGCTATGAAGTCGTATGTCCAACATCAGCCAATCGGACGCTTCACGTTGTCCACGTGACTTCTGTTTTGTGTTTGTGAATTCTAAAATGTGTGCTATATGGTAGTATTTCCATGTTAGTCACGTGATCATTTGGTGATTTAAATTTTGTGATTGTTCCACACATTTCTGTATGATGATGCACATGGGTGAATTTTCATTGTGTGGAATAGGCACTTTTTAGTTCATATAGACACATGCGATTGCCACCATATTTAGCTTAATCTGCATTTATTAGCACAACTTCGTTATAGCACGGAAACGAATCGTCCCTGGCATACGCAAAATGTCATATCTCCAAACAAGCTATTGCTTTTTAAAAAGAAAACGAGGGAGTAAACAGAAAACAATATGTGGTTCAATGAACAGCTAATGTCAGTTTTCATTGGGATAAATACAACAATACGTCATGCTTTGTCAACATTAGGAGAAATGTTGTCTAAAAACTTCAACCTTCATTTTCTGAATGTGAGTTACATTATAGCACTGATGCGACGAAATATTAACTATTCTGGTTCGGCCATCATTTTCAAGTTTCAAGCTGGAACTAAATGTAGCCCATGGATTCCCCATTTCGACATGTAAGAAAAGTAGTTTTACTCTGATCTCTTCCCAGATATCAACTCTCCGGTAAATGGTGATCTCTTATGTTCTACAAAATTTCGTGTGCCAAATACATATATGTCTGAAGAAACTATCCCCCATACATTGTTTACACATCGACTCCGTAAGTATGTGGAGGTTTTCTTGGACAAGCGGGATTTTCAAACCTCGAAACCGTCCGTACAAACAATAAAAGTTAATAGGAAATGACGTTGGATGTAGGTCTAGAGTACGTCGTCCGCATGAAATAATTTTCGTGTCATTAATTTGCACATATTTCGTGCTCTGGTGAGCATGGATGAACGCCTCATGTGGCAGTTTGATTGTCTAGCATCCGGAAAATAACACGTTCATTGTTCACATTTCTTAGACAAACATGTTGTTAATCACCATGTTCATGTGACAGTTCTATCCAATGACAACCTTGAAATACCAATTCATCAAGCTAAATGGTTGATACCTTTACGCCTACGGGTCAGATCCAGCCGTGGTGCACATTGTGTCTACATATCATTGATGATATTCACTAAATGTGTAGAAGATATCGGTGCGTCTATATATTTACTAGAATGTTTCTATCCACATGTAAATACCCACAATCGCATGACACGGAATTGTCACATGGAGTGTGAAGGGTATACAATGTACGTGCGAATTTTCATTTTCCTCTTGATATTGAAGAAAATAATTTTACTTTGAAACTCCCCAGCTCCGATAACCAACTTGCCCACCAATAAAGTAAACCCCAGATTATTCGCTTTTCCCTCCTGTCCTTTTCACTGTCGCCATCACTGGAAAACCCATTATAGCCTGATGCTTCCGGACTAGACCACCGATGCCCATATATTTGATGTTCCGAATAGTCGTTATAAGTTGAAATATTGACGCTGTGTTTTCAAATAATCCAGATTCGTAGCAATTTAATTTCTTTTTAATTAATTTCCACATAGTCGCTCGTAATAAGCGGACATCGTGTTGGATCCTGCAGTAGATACTGCTTAGTTGGAACATTATGGGCTGACTGATTGTGGTAGTAGATTATTGGCAACATGTTTAATAGGTCTGTCATCGTTAGCTCACAATCGAAGTGTTGTTTCGGCTTTCCTCTGAGCAAAACTTAAAGTTCGACAATTTTCGGTGACCATTTTGGTAGCCATCTTAGCATTTTGAATCGTGATTGGCTACTCATACCCACAAACACATTGATTTCAAACAATGATGTGTTGGGGTAATCGTAATCAGTAATCGTAATCAAAGTAACCGATTACAAAATTTGGAGTAATCGTCTGTAAACAGTAATCATGACATTTCTTGATTACAAGTAATCGTATTCGTAATCGATTACTTTCAAATGTACCTGTAATCATGATTACATTTTGATTACTTTTTGATTACTTTTACTAAAATATCCATATGGATGGCTATTGGATACTCATAGTCTCATACTGCAGTACTGTGGAGTGTACAAAGATACAAACAACATATTAGAAAGTTAGTACAATTTTGTCATGTTTTATATTAGTGTTACAATGGCTGTATAATCACACTGGTACAATAGGGCTAATTAACTGAACAAAGCAGGTGTGATGTACATCGATAGACCTAATTAGCTGGTTTGTCATTTACTGCACTCATGGAGTTAAGCCTCATTTAATCCCCATCAGGATTAACAACGGATGATCATCAAATAAATCTTAGTGTTATCTTCATTGTGTTGGGTATTGAATCTAACAGAACATGCAAATAATTAATAATTGTTTCTGGTGATATTTTCATAAATATTATGCTTTAGTTTGAATGCATGTAAGAAAATTAAAAATATATTAAAATATATTTACATAAATAAATACACATAAACATAATGTATTCCCAATAAGTTGGTGCATAACTTCATGATGAAACCTTTCCAATACATGTAAATGTAAAAAGTTTATATGTTTATTGCTTGCTTCTTTCTATTGTTTCAGTCGTTTCTTGTTTCCATGTTATGCAGTGATGTCTTTATTCAATCAAATTTGATATGTTAATTTGAATTATTTCATTATTTATTCATATGCGATCAAAATGGTTGGAAACTAACAATTGTAATCAGATGCAATCAAAAAGTAATCGATTACATTTAATAAAGTAATTGTAATCGTAATCGATTACATTGAAAAAAATGTAATCAGTAATCAGTAATCGTAATCGTAATCATGTAAATCAAAAGTAATTGTAATCGTAATCGATTACATTGGTATGTAATCGCCCTAACCCTGTATTGTGTATTGGGGCCGAATTGGCGTTTTCGTAAATAACTACATATTTGCCATTTTCATTATTATTGGCGACCATGTTGGACGCCATCCTGAATTATGTATTTCCCCAAAGCGGATTTTGGATATGTTATACACGAGATTCTCCCGCGTCGAATGACAACAAAACCGCTTCTTTACCAATTAATTATGGGTCTAACCCTCTGACGACCATTCTAAATATCTGCCATTTTCCATATTTTGACCGCCATTTTGGCAGCCATTTTAAGACAAAGCGCCAATTTGGGTTTCATTGAATTGGAGTATTTATAGATAATGGTATGCCCAACTTACATTGTACAGTTCTGTCCATTTCTTGTTGATATATGACTGGAATCACAATGGCGATTTTTGTGGAATATTCTGTAAAATCAAATTTTGAGGTTGTAGATGAGTTTGGGACCCCATTTATGGTATCTTTCATTGCTCCAATGCTGAATTAACATGAATATGACTAATCAATGTCGCCAGTCTGAACCATTATCAAACAACAGGAATTGATCTTTAAGATATTAGGCAAAAACTTCAAATTTTCGAGTTTAGGCTGCCATTTTGGCAGCCATCTGAGGCGAGGGGTTCTATTTTTTCTACAGATATGTGGCATAATACTTTACCTTCGCAAATATGTTTACATTTGTATAAATATGGCAACATTTGTTCTCATTATGTCAAATTAAGCAGGGATCTCAGTCAGAATCTCTTTTGACTAAAGGCGGCCATGTTGGACGCCATCTTGGATCCTGGATTTTGCCCAAAGCGGATTTTAGCGGATTTTGGATATGTTGTAGCAGAGATTCTCCCGCGTTGAATGACAGCGAGATCGCTTCTTTGCCAATTTCTTCTGGGTCAAGTTGACCCGGTCAACCCCTTTTTTGCGTACCACGACCACACTAGAGTAAAAAGCTTAGACGTCCAGGATGTCCTATATCTTATCTTAGTTGACACCACATGACTATACTATTGCTGAAGGGGTCACTCTCACCAAAAAAATGTGCTGAAGGGTACACAGGTTTTGAAAATGTGCTGAAAGGTACTTACCACAGGTTTTGGAATCTCGTTCTAAATGACGTTTAGTTTTCGTGCCTTCCATGATTTATGTAAGAGACAAACTGTTTACGTTCCAATGATGATTAAAATTAACTGAAAACAAACTGCTGATTGGCGCCAGACTTTCAGGAACACAGTTGAAGTAACTGCGTTAGCCCTGATCGCAAACCATGTGTACCCTTCGGCACATTTTCAAAACATGTGTACCCTTCAGCACTTTTTTTGTGAGAGTGACCCCTTAAGCTAAACTTTTAGGCATAACAACATTCTTGTCTTTGGGGTATCCCTACCTACAGTGGGTATCCTAAAAAAAACACATCTGACAGTACGCCTTTTTATTATTATTGTTTTCTTCCCCAAATACACAAAATGATGCCTGGACTATTTGCAGTAAAATCTACATAAGATTATACGGTATGTGGCTGATGGTTACATTAGATTATTCGGTATGCGGCTAATGGTTACATTAGATTATACGGTATACGGAGGATGGTTACATTATATTATATGGTATACGGAGGATGGTTACATTATATTATACGGTATGTGGCTGTTGGTTACATTAGAGTATATGGTATGCTGCTGATAGTTACATTGTATTATGTGGTATGCGGCTGATGGTAACATAAGATTATACGGTATGCGGCTGATGGTTACATTAAATTATACGGTATACGGCTGACAGTTAAATTTTAATATACGGTATGTGGCTGATAGTTTCATTATATTATACGGTATGTGGCTGACAGTTAAATTTTAATATACGGTATGTGGCTGATAGTTTCATTATATTATACGGTATGTGGCTGATGGTTACATTAGATTATATGGTATGTGGCTGATGGTTACATTATATTATACGGTATGTGGCTGATGGTTACATTATATTATACGGTATGTGGCTAATGGTTACATTATATTATACGGTATGTGGCTGATGGTTACATTAGATTATATGGTATGTGGCTGATGGTTACATTAGATTATATGGTATGTGGCTGATGGTTACATTAGATTATATGGTATGTGGCTGATGGTTACATTAGATTATATGGTATGCTGCTGATGGTTACATTAGATTATACGGTATGTGGCTGATAGTTACATTAGATTATATGGTATGTGGCTGATGGTTACATTAGATTATATGGTATGTGGCTGATGGTTACATTATATTATATGGTATGTGGCTGATGGTTACATTAGATTATATGGTATGTGGCTGATGGTTACATTAGATTATATGGTATGTGGCTGATGGTTACATTAGATTATATGGTATGCGGCTGATAGCTACATTAGATTATACAGTACATATGGTTACATTAGATTATACGGTATGCGACTGATGGTTACATTATATTATACGGTATGTGGCTGATAGTTTCATTATATTATACGGTATGTGGCTGATAGTTTCATTTGAATATACGGTATGCAGCTGATAGCTACATTAGATTATACGGTATGTGGCTGATTGCTACATTAGATTATACGGTATGCGGCTGATGGTTACATTAGATTATATGGTATGTGGCTGATGGTTACATTAGATTATATGGTATGTGGCTGATGGTTACATTAGATTATATGGTATGCGGCTGATGGTTACATTAGATTATACTGTATGTGGCTGATGGTTACATTAGATTATATGGTATGTGGCTGATGGTTACATTATATTATACGGTATGTGGCTAATGGTTACATTAGATTATACGGTATGTGGCTGATTGCTACATTAGATTATACGGTATGCGGCTGATGGTTACATTAGATTATATGGTATGTGGCTGATGGTTACATTAGATTATATGGTATGTGGCTGATGGTTACATTAGATTATATGGTATGTGTTTGATAGTTACATTAGATTATACGGTATGTGGCTGATGGTTACATTAGATTATACTGTATGTGGCTAATGGTTACATTAGATTATATGGTATGTGGCTGATGGTTACATTATATTATACGGTATGTGGCTAATGGTTACATTAGATTATATGGTATGTGGCTGATGGTTACATTAGATTATATGGTATGTGGCTGATGGTTACATTAGATTATATGGTATGTGGTTGATAGTTACATTAGATTATATGGTATGTGGCTGATGGTTACATTAGATTATACGGTATGTGGCTGATGGTTACATTATATTATACGGTATGCGGCTGATGGTTACATTATATTATACGGTATGCTGCTGATGGTTACATTAGATTATATGGTATGTGGCTGATGGTTACATTAGATTATACGGTATGTGGCTGATGGTTACATTAGATTATACGGTATGCTGCTGATGGTTACATTAGATTATACGGTATGTGGCTGATGGTTACATTAGATTATATGGTATGTGGCTGATGGTTACATTAGATTATACGGTATGTGGCTGATGGTTACATTATATTATACGGTATGCTGCTGATGGTTACATTAGATTATATGGTATGTGGCTGATGGTTACATTATATTATACGGTATGTGGCTGATGGTTACATTAGATTATACGGTATGTGGCTGATGGTTACATTAGATTATATGGTATGTGGCTGATGGTTACATTAGATTATACGGTATGCTGCTGATGGTTACATTAGATTATATGGTATGTGGCTGATGGTTACATTAGATTATACGGTATGTGGCTGATGGTTACATTAGATTATACGGTATGTGGCTGATGGTTACATTAGATTATATGGTATGTGGCTGACGGTTACATTATATTATACGGTATGCTGCTGATGGTTACATTAGATTATATGGTATGTGGCTGATGGTTACATTAGATTATACGGTATGTGGCTGATGGTTACATTAGATTATACGATTTGCTGTTGATAGTTACATTAGATTATATGGTATGTGGCTGATGGTTACATTAGATTATACGGTATGTGGCTGATGGTTACATTAGATTATACGATTTGCTGTTGATAGTTACTTTAGATTATACGGTATGTGGCTGATGGTTACATTAGATTATACGATTTGCTGTTGATAGTTACATTAGATTATATGGTATGTGGCTGATGGTTACATTAGATTATACGGTATGTGGCTGATGGTTACATTAGATTATACGATTTGCTGTTGATAGTTACATTAGATTATACGATTTGCTGTTGATAGTTACATTATATTATATGGTATGCTGCTGATGGTTACATTAGATTATATGGTATGTGGCTGATAGTTACATTATATTATATGGTATGCGGCTGATGGTTACATTAGATTATACGGTATGCGGCTGATGGTTACATTAGATTATACGGTATGCGGCTGATGGTTACATTAGATTATACGGTATGCGGCTGATAGTTACATTAGATTATACAGCTTGCGTCTGATGGTTACATTAGATTATACAGCTTGCGGCTGATAGTTACATTAGATTATACGGTATGCAGCTGATGGTTACATTATATTATACGGTCTACAGCTTGCGTCTGATGGTTACATTAGATGATACAGTATGCTGCTGATGGTTACATTAGATTATACGGTATGCAACTGATGGTAATACATTAGATTATACGGTATGCGGCTGATGGTAATACATTAGATTATACGGTATGCAGCTGATAGCTACATTAGATTATACGGTATGCTGCTGATTGTTACATTAGATTAAACGGTGTGCGGCTGATGGTTACATTAGATTATACGGTATGCAGCTGATGGTTACATTAGGTTATATGGTATGCGGCTGATGGTTACATTAGATTATACGGTGTGCGGCTGATGGTTACATTAGATTATACGGAACATGGCTTATACGGACCCCGGCACATACGGACTTCAATTAATATAAGCAATTTTATTTATATTTGACTTTTCAAAACTCATGCTTAAATTTTTATTTTTCAGTTCTAAATTATATTTGTGAATATTAATTTAACATATAATTATGTTTATCTACTCACAGGGTATAATGAAGCCCTCCAGTAAACAAAATGATCGTCTGGTGGAACGTTCTTACACTTTGTTGTGTCTCATTTTATTCATAGTTTTGTTATTTTTAGTTGGTATATATGTTGTCAGTATTTTAATTTATTATAAATAAAGTAAAATATAAATAAAATGATATATTTTAATTGAGGTCCGTATTAGCCAATGTCCGTATAAACCGGGGGTCCCTATAAGCATGCAGGGTCCGTATCAGCCGATAGTCTTATCACCCAGGGTCCGTATCAGCCAGGGTCCGTATAAGCCGATGGTCTGTATCAGCCAGGGTCAGTATCAGCCGATGGTCCGTATCAGCCATGGTCCGTATCAGCCGGCATTCGATTATTCTACAGTACTTCATTCTACAGGTTACAGTGAAGTAATTCGATTGGTAGCGCCCTCCAGCGGATTTTGGACCAAGATGCAGGAGAGATAATACAAAATACATGCAATCATTCCCCTTGAAATTTCAGATGCCAAACAAAAAATTGGCACATTGTAAAGCACGTGGTTCCTAGTTTGAATTTTGTTGGTGTGAGGTAAAAAATGTCAACATTTTTTTCATGGACTTCTGACTCTAGATTATAAACCCGAAAATTTAAGGTATATTCCTTGCCAGACTGTATGTTTTTTTTTAATGCAGAAACTTTGCGCAGATGCCAATGATGGTGATCATGTACCCATTTATCACAACTCGTGGATAGTCAGGCGCAGGCCAGAATATGTTAACACTGAGGCATATGGGAAATAATTACTTCACTGTATCCTACAGTACAGTGAATTACCTGCTAATGGATTATTTTCGAAAATTATCTGTACGCAGAAAGTCAGAATGATATATATACGCTCGCAAGATTTAGAGGACGAAACCATGATAATTTACCCATTTAATCCGGTAGTTGGAATAATATCCCTAAAGATAAACGTTTATGCTTGGAATGAGACAAAAATGAAATTGGAGATGAACCAAACTATTTAATAATTTGCCAGTGTCTTAACCAGTCAAGAAAATTAATATGAATCGTACGTGACACGTAGTGGAGCAACCACACATGATGTGCCTCAAATTTGCCCTTTTTCGGCGATATTACGCTAAGAATAATTTATGTAACATCACGCAGTGGTCACGACGGAGATGACATGCCAACTTGACAAGACGTGTCGTGGATTGTAAAATCTTGTCTGGATTCTCGTCATGATTTCTTCATTTTTCGTTTTCATTTTAGAAATTGGTCTAAATGAAATAAATAGACCTAAGTCACAAGTGAATTCTTCGTAAGTTGTGAAGTAGTTACTTTAATTTTTATCGCGATGCTTCATTCCCAATTCCGCGTTTTTTTTTTGCAATCTCCACACGGTTGCTAACCGGAAGTCACGTGACAATTTGTCATAATCCATACCCGCGATCTTTGAAAAATAACTGATGGATATAGAAAAAAATTTATGACGTCATTCACCTGTGCCTAAGATATAAACAACCACCCTGTGGTTTCTATTATTCCCTGTATTTTCCAGACCCGAATATAGCTTGAGAAAATAGAAAAAGCTTCTGATATCACCAATTAGAAACCATCAGTTATGAACAATACATGTAGGATGATCAGATATATCTTATCAACGGCTACCTGTTATCCAGGTTGAAAGAGGAACAAGTTGCAACAATGTCGGGAGGCAGTCTGATAAATCTGCCATAACCGCGATGTTTTTGTCAAAGTCACGTCCTGATAACACATACATGCAAACTTTATGGAGCGCATGCAACGAATGGTCTAAAATTAACATACATATTTTAAAAGTAAACATGCTTCAACATTTATCATAAATTGTTATCCGCACGTCACATGGGAGGAATCCCGGACATTTCCCCACCGGTGATGACGACATCGGTCGGCTGGTCTTCGTCAGTTCTCCTCTTGCTCACGTCTCTCAGTTCTCCCCAGAGCCGTAATTTCGCTAAAATCCGGATTGAGAATCCAAAGCCGATTACGGGGGGCGGAGCTAATTTCGGATTCTAGGTCAGATTTTGAAATCCACGTGGTCTCCGAAACTCTCCCCCAGCGTCAAACATGGCTCATGTATTTGACACAAGTATCATTTGTATCTTATATTTATAAAGTGCATGTTTGTTGTGAAAGTCATGCTGTTCTTCTATGTGTGTATACACGGCACATAATTTGCTGCCAATCCGACTTAATCGCATCTTTTTTTCAAGTTAAAGTGTGTTTATTGATGATGGCAAGCATATCTAAACATGACAGCTCTAGGCCTCCTGAATCAAATTCCGAAGATGTTGTGAAGAACACACGGAACTTGTCAGTTGAACAGGGACGTGACGACAGGGGTTGATTGGGTGTCTCGACCCCCACCCCGAACTTTGGTACAATTTGCTAAGCTGTGCAGTCATTCATACGTGAGGAAAATCAGGATTATTTTGACTAACTGTTTCAAATAATGATACGTACAAGCCAACAAACGCAACAAACAAACCCGATTTTAAATAAATACATATACAAACTTATGACTAACTCGAGAGAGGGGGTGTCCAGTGATCTGTATATCTGTTCAACTTGTTTTGGTAGTCATGTTGCTTTGCCATTACTAATTATTTTTTTTTTCAGTGTAATAACATATGGGAGAGGGGGTACCCTTAAGTGAGTCAGTACTTGTCCCCCAATTCCTTTGTATGTATAAACAAATGTATGTGTTATATATCATGTGTTATCTAAATTTGACATATATTTGAAATAAATATATCTAAACTAAACTTTGGTACATTCCAGCAGTCGGAAATTTCATGCATGACACAACATTAGTTGGACATTAATTTGACACCATATATAGGTTGGCATTGTTCTCATTGTTTGATTTTTTTTAACCAGTAAAAGTTGGTAATTTTCCAATCTTAGTGTTTGTCAGATTGGATATTTGCAAGGAGAGCAAATTGAATTCTGCGAACCTGTGAGATTGATGTTTGGTTCAATGGGGGGGGGGGGGTGCAGTTGGCCGGAAATTTGAGGAAACGTCTAGCCACGTCCCTAGAACATGTGTCTGTTGTCTATACAGAGACTATTGCGCAAAACGACTGCATTTAACGAAACAAAACATGTTAAAATTGCTATAACTTTAAGACTAGATGATAGTACATACGTGTATCTGATAATCCATCGATACCATATAATCCTACTATTTCTTGAATAAGAAGAAACATTATAATAACGAACACAGCAGAAGACATATCCATGCAGGTTCATATGAATTCGGTCAATGGTGACGTATCCGCCGAATTCGAAATCGACATGCGTTCGGGCGGTATTTTAAGGATGGAATTATGAAATGGACATATGAAAGTGACAATCAACAATGATTTGCCATCAACCGAAGTGCTCCCCCAGCGTTACTATCAATAGCGTTATTATTTGGCTAATTTCAGTAATATTCTCCCAGTTTACATTCAATAAAACAAATTTGTCTCCGCATTTAAAATTCTTTGATATAGATCGTTTATATTCTGCAATAATTTGTACACAAGAGACGGATTCTTATGTTTTATTGTGTTTTTAAACTCTGAGGTGGCGGAATCTCGGTTTGTTTACATCACGAACATTTGAGTCCGTAATCGGAATCCGAATCCAAATCGGATTACCACGAAATTAGGATTACGGTCTGTTCGTTTACTGATTCTGGAAATTTGTGGTCTGTTCTTTTGCCGAACCAAGTCGTACGGGGACAAATCTGTAATCTGAATCCAGAATCCAAATCGGATTTTAGCGAAATAACGCCTCTGAGCCGTAATTTCGCTAAAATCCGGATTGAGAATCCAAAGCCGATTACGGGGGGCGGAGCTAATTTCGGATTCTAGGTCAGATTTTGAAATCCACGTGGTCTCCGAAAATCTCTCCCAGCGTCAAACATGGCTCATGTATTTGACAAAAGTATCATTTGTATCTTATATTTATAAAGTGCATGTTTGTTGTGAAATCATGCTTTTCGTCTATGTGTATATACACGGCACATAATTTGCTGCCAATCCGACTTAATCGCATCTTTTTTTCAAGTTAAAGTGTGTTTATTGATGTTGGCAAGCATATCTAAACATGACAGCTCTAGGCCTCCTGAATCAAATTCCAAAGATGTTGTGAAGAACACACGAAACTTGTCAGTTGAACAGGGACGTGACGACAGGGGTTGCTTGTGTGTCTCGACCCCCACCCCGATTTTTGGTACAATTTGCTAAGCTGTGCAGTCATTCATACGTGAGGAAAATCAGGATTATTTTGACTAACTGTTTCAAATAATGATACGTACAAGCCAACAAACGCAACAAACAAACAAACCCGATTTTAAATAAATACATATACAAACTTATGACTAACTCGGGAGAGGGGGTGTCCAGTGATCTGTATATATGTTCAACTTGTTTTGGTAGTCATGTACGTTGCTTTGCCATTACTAATTATTTATTTTTTCAGTGTAATAACATTTGGGAGAGGGGGTACCCTTAAGTGAGTCAGTACTTGTCCCGCAATTCCTTTGTATGTATAAACAAATGTATGTGTTATATATCATGTGTTATCTAAATTTGACATATATTTGAAATAAATATATCTAAACTAAACTTTGGTACATTCCAGCAGTCGGAAATTTCATGCATGACACAACATTAGTTGGACATTAATTTGACACCATATATAGGTTGGCATTGTTCTCATTGTTTGAGTTTTTTCAACCAGTAAAAGTTGGTAATTTTCCAATCTTAGTGTTTGTCAGATTGGATATTTCCAAGGGGAGCAAATTGAATTCTGCGAACCTGTGAGATTGATGTTTGGTTCAAGGAGGGGGGGGGTGCAGTTGGCCGTAAATTTGAGGAAACTTCTAGCCACGTCCCTAGAACATGTGTCTGTTGTCTATACAGAGACTATTGTGCAAAACGACTGCATTTAACGAAACAAAACATGTTAAACATGAAATTGCTATAACATTAAGACTAGATGATAGTACATACGTGTATCTGATAATCCATCGATACCATATAATCCTACTATTTCTTGAATAAGAAGAAACATTATAATAACGAACACAGCAGAAGACATATCCATGCAGGTGCATATGAACTCGGTCAATGGTGACGTATCCGCCGAATTCGAAATCGACATGCGTTCGGGCGGTATTTTAAGGATGGAATTATGAAATGGACATATGAAAGTGACAATCAACAATGAATTGCAATTTCTTCGCCATCAACCGAAGTGCTCCCCCAGCGTTACTATCAATAGCGTTATTATTTGGCTAATTTCAGTAATATTCTCCCAGTTTACATTCAATAAAACAAATTTGTCTCCGCATTTAAAATTCTTTGATATAGATCGTTTATATTCTGCAATAATTTGTACACAAGAGACGGATTCTTATGTTTTATTGTGTTTTTAAACTCTGAGGTGGCGAAATCTCGGTTTGTTTACATTACGAACATTTGAGTCCGTAATCGGAATCGGAATCCCTATCGGATTCCCACGAAATTAGGATTACGGTCTGTTCGTTTACTGATTCTGGAAATTTGTGGTCTGTTCTTTTGCCGAACCAAGTCGTACGGGGACAAATCTGTAATCTGAATCCAGAATCCAAATCGGATTTTAGCGAAATAACGCCTCTGTCTACACTTGGCCCTCCTGATGGGGAAAAGTCCGGTGGGGAAATGTTAGCTTTGATATATTGAGTAAGTGTGTAAATGTCCGATGGGTAAATGTCCGGGTGGGGAAATGTCCGCGTTGATATTGAGTAAGTGGGTAAACATCCGGTGGGTAAATGTTCGGGTGGGGAAATGTCCGCTTTGATATTGAGTAAGTGGGTAAATGTCCGGTGGGTAAATGTCCGGGTGGGGAAATGTCCGCTTTGATATTGAGTAAGTGGGTAAATGTCCGATGGGTAAATGTCCGCTTTGATATTGAGTAAGTGAGTAAATGTCCGGTGGGTAAATGTTCGGGTGGGGAAATGTCCGCTTTGATATTGAGTAAGTGGGTAAAATTATGTCCGGTGGGGAAATGTTCGGGTGGGGAAATGTCCGCTTTGATATTGAGTAAGTGGGTAAATGTCCGATGGGTTAATGTTCGGGTGGAGAAATATCCGCTTTGATATTGAGTAAGTGGGTAAATGTCCGATGGGTTAATGTTCGGGTGGAGAAATATCCGCTTTGATATTGAGTAAGTGGGTAAATGTCCGATGGGTAAATGTTCGGGTGGGGAAATGTCCGCTTTGCTCTTGAGTAAGTGGGTAAATGTCCGGTGGGTAAATGTCCGGGTGGGGAAATGTCCGCTTTGATATTGAGTAAGTGGGTAAATGTCCGATGGGTAAATGTCCGGGTGGGGAAATGTCCGCTTTGATATTGAGTAAGTGGGTAAATGTCCGATGGGTAAATGTTCGGGTGGAGATATATCCGCTTTGATATTGAGTAAGTGAGTAAATGTCCGATGGGTAAATGTTCGGGTGGGGAAATGTCCGCTTTGATATTGAGTAAGTGGGTAAATGTCCGGTGGGTAAATGTCCGGGTAGGAAATGTCCGCTTTGCCAATTTCAGAGCGGGTGGGGAAATATCCGGTGAGGAAATGTCCGGTTACCACAGGGGATAGGTATTGTTATTGTATACATCATGCTCTGTCCCCCTACCATATATGTTGGATGAAAGAATAATGAATGATTGAACATATTTATTGTGACCCACAAATGTATATACAAATTACACATATTATTATAGACATAGATAGTTGTGTGGGCACAGAGGATCGGAGCACAAGTTGCGGAACTTATCAGAGCCCCTCTCCTCTGGCATTCGGCAGCTTATAAAAGTATTTAGAGATAGGTTAAAAATTTGTGTTTAAAGTGGATGCTGCATGCTGTAGCTGTTTGGAGTGGCTATGGTCTCGCGGTAGGGGGTAGGATAACATTTATGAGAAGCGGTCTGTCGAGGAAATAAATGAATGGACTGTCTCGAAAATGCGCGTATTTATTGCTTCACTATAGTGCGGGATGCCGAACAGGAGATCTTTTTCAGAGACGATAGATACATTTAGTTCATCCAACCTTTCCCACATAAGTTTTCTGGAGTCTGCGTACCAAGGACAACTGAAGAAAAAATGGGTATCGTCTTCACATGGATGACCACAACTACAAGATGGTTGAGCCGAGATGTAATTTTCATGTTTGTCGAAGTTTAGGTCACTGCAGTTATTTCTGAGTCTACAGTGCAGTATGTTTAGTTTCCTCTGACCAGCGTTATAGTATGATGGATTTTTTATTGTAATTTCTTGTTTGCAAAAAGTTTTATACATGTTACTTATTATTTCATCTTTGGTTGGTTCTGATGAGGGGTCAGTAAGTTTTTTGTTGTCGGTAGTGGTTTTGCATGATAAATTCCATTCATCGATCATGGACGGAATGAAACTCGATTTGAAACGGCCCGTATTAGTGAAGTAGTTTATGTATCGCAAAGGGTTTCTGATGGGGTATCGAGATGCTTCACTGACAGTATGGGGTAGTAAATTTGTGAGGTAGTTTGGGACATGATTGGTTAATATTTTGTTCCAGGTATGCATTTTATGAAGGTTTCGTCTTTCTTTAAGGGGAGCCCATCCGAGGGCTAGGTCTTCATGTAAGACGCACGAAATCATATATATTTCTCCATATATATTATCGACACGGATATGTATATATATATTTGATATATATATATATATATATATATATATATATATATACTATATGTATATATATATATTTAATATATATATGTATAGATATATGGATACGTAGGACACACCGACACCGCCATGCGCAAGTATGGTTACTGTGTGCTGAAGTATCCCAGAACCCAGCTCTATATGCGTGTGCCATATACATATATATTCGTTTATACTCTGCCCAGGGCACACCGACACCGCCACATGCCCGTATATAACCAGGGCTTACCTGACGCCAAGCATACACTTTAGTCTATTGGAACAAGACGGCTGTCAATCAAGACTAGTATATACCGTGTGCTTTATGTACATATACATATATATTCGTTTATACTCTGCCCAGGACACACCGACACCGACAGTATATATACCCGTTCGTACTCTGCCCAGGGCACACCGCCACCGCCACATGCCTGTATAGTGGAGTAGATTAAGTAAAAATTTCAAGGCAATTGTTCAAATTGTGACTAAAGCATGAAACTTTGCACATATGTACATATTCACACACTTATTGATATTAGATATGGAGCCACGCTGAAATTTAACTTTAACCCCTCTTTTAAGGGGTTTCCAAATTTAAAGAGCGTTTCGTGATTAAATAAGTTATTCAATATCGCAATTAATCCTACCATGAAATATGCGAATTAAAATTAGTCATATTTTTGAAAAGCACTTTTTTGGTGAGAGTATCCCCTTCAGCGTTAATATGGTTTCATATCACAAAGAGACTGGAGACTTATTACTATATTGACTCATTTATATATTAACCCTTTCATTATGTGATCTGCACTGGTGCAGCATTAAAGATTATGTGCCAATGCATTCTATTATATATGCACATCTCGCATAAATAAGAGAATGCACTTATTGCACTGGCTTACAAGGTCGAGGTAAATATTGTTAGTCCAATATATTCTCTTATTTATATATGTGAGGCTCACATATATAAGATATTCCTATGCTTAATGCACTGGCACAGGGTTTTCACAAAGCTCCTTCATGGAAGGGTTAAAATGACACATGATAATCATGCCGCACAATGAAGCTAATAATTTTATTAATTTATAGATTTCATGGTATTCTTGAATTCAAAATACATACAGAATGAAGTGGTGTGTTACCAGTATATGTATAGGTGTATAATATAATATAAATACATACATATAACATGTAGTGGTTATGAAGCTTGTGACTTTTAATGAACTGATGTTGATAAGGCCAAAACAAACATTTGCGTTTCCAGTTTACCTGGCTGGTTGGAAAAGGGCTAAATTCACTTAGACATCAATGGCAGGCGAAGATGAACTGAAAATTATGTTGGATAAAGGTATAAGCTGTAAAATAACCAATATACCAAGTAATGGTTTATACATGTCCAAATTCTTTATTTCTGACCTGTATGAAAAAATAAAATATTAAAATAAGCAGCAGAGCGGGACTCCGTCCAAAACAGCATCAACCCAATCGATATCCCAAGATGTTGTGGACGAGACTACTTGGTCTATAGATGTGAGGGCCAACTTGGGCCAAAATGTCAACAGTTGTAAAGATCAAGCCTGACACAACAGGAGTTGTAAATTTTAGAACACATGTATGTTGAATTTTGTGCTAATTGTTGGATATTCCAATCTTTATAGTGTGAAATACATGTGTTATTTTGGACCAAATGTAGAATATTTTCCCAGTTTTGTCACTGGAATTTTTTCAAATGAAATAATGGTGAAAAAGACCTAAAACCCTGTGCCAATGCATTATCTTATAGGTCGCCTCGCATATATAAGAGAATGCATTGGGCCTAACAATGTTTTGTCATTTTTTTTTAATAAAATTTTCTTACATTCTTTAACAATTTTTAGAACATAAAATAAAAAAACATCCAGAGTGTCAATAACCCTGCAGGGAGTCCCACACATATATAGAAGCATATGTGTACTGAGTGTCGTCTGCTCATGTTTGTCTGGGGCTCTATATGGGTGAAATTATAAAATTGTTTACGAATATAAGAAAAAATTATTAAAATTGTAAAAAATTGTAAAAAAAATAATAACAAATGATGAAAAATTGTTAGGCCAATGCATTCTCTTATATATGCAAGGCGACCTATGGTCGACTTGCATATATAAGAGAATGCATTGGCACAGGGTATTACTCTGTAGAGATCCATTCACCCAGATATCTCTCATTATCAGGGAAAAGAGATGAGTTGCATCAGAAAACCACAATCTGTGAATATATGCTTGGAAATTTCCATCCATACAGGGGAGGTTTGTTAATTTGGAAATTTCCAACAGTTGCATGAACAGTTGGCAAGTTTGAGGTGGAGACTTCAAATTTATAATTACAATCCAATATGGTGGGTGCAAATAGGAAATTCGATCGGCTTCATGATTGTGTGTGCAGTTAGAAACTAAAGGGTGGACACCCCCGGGCCTCCTCCCCCCATTGAAGACCCTTATGACATGTCGCAGCATATTTCAGCCAAATTGCCAGAAAAATTTGCAAGCATGTGAACGATAACACTGATTTGAGAGTCTGGAATTTAAAAACGACATAAGAATCACTGTTAATATAACTTTAATCATCATCCATAAAATTTGCAACAGAATACAAAACTATATACAAACTCTATTCGCAAAATATGATTTCAGTACCATGAGGGGATGGCAAAGCAAAAAAAAAATAATAACAATAAACAACAATTACCTGATAATACGAGTGTGTATTAGAGATGTTGATATAATGATTTCATACTTATATACAGTAATTCCCTAAATAATCGACTCCTTAACCCCAGCAGAATTATGGGTAATTTTTCAGGATTTAGTCGGAAATATGGCTTGTTGCCATTCATCGGAAAGCACTCAGTGAGAGCATTCCGATGAATGGCAACAAGCCATATTTCCAACTAAATTCTGAAAAGTTACCCATAATTCTACTGTGGTTAAGAAGTCAATTATATAGGACATTACTGTATGACATGTGCACATCAATGTACATTTAACAGAATGATTAATCACCAACAAACAAAGTATGGGTGATGACGATATATTCTCATAATTTATCAATTATCATCAAACAGGTCTGGCACATACTAAATTTAACTGTTATAGTTAAATATGACGATAACAAAGCACCATATCCCTGTTAGGACACAACAATATTATACCCTTGTTTACGAATATTTATGGTTGGAAAAAAGTAGATGCGGGAATGGGGAGGGGGGGGGGGGTTAAAATAAGATAATGCATCAACACTACAAAAATTGACAATTGGTAGAAATGTACACGAATTTCACATAATTATAAAGAAAATGAAGTTATGACTGGAGTCATAAATTCATTTTCATTACCATGTTGTTTGCATTGTTCATAGAGCGCACAAGTGTATTTTTCACTAATCCATGGCTCAAATTCATTCATTTGTTGCATATATTCTGTTGAGTATAATATGAGGTGGTCCCATAAATAGCCTGATTTATTGTACAGTACCCCTTTAACCCTTTCAGTGCCAGGTCCAATTTTTGTATCAACCGATATACCCTGTGCCAATGCATTCTCTTATATATATGCGTGAGTCGACCATAGGTCGCCTCGCATATATAAGAGAATGCATTGGCCTAACAATTTTTCATCATTTGTTATTATTTTTTACAATGTTTTACAATTTTAATAATATTTTCTTATATTCTTTAACAGACTTATTTTGTAGGTTTAGTGCCAGGGAATCTGACATTTTTCATGGGCATCAAAATTATTACTACGAATACTTGGTGATAGTTTTGAGTATAACATGCCCCTAAGGTTTTATCCAGTTTGTTTTTAAATTCGCTATAGCATGCTTAAGCATACCCAAAAAAAATTCAACCCAAAACAAAAAAACAAAAAAAATCTAAAAATAATTATTTATTTTTTATTTTTTTAGGGCCGCTTTTACAGACCGTAAATTAGGGCCGATGAGATCAGCCCCGGGCACTGAAAGGGTTAAGGTATATATTCCCATAAAACTTTATAAATAATGGAAAAGAAGGTGAAAGCAAAAAAAGAAAATCTGCCATCAAATATTTTTTTTTTCACCACTGTGAGCACATGCTTCATATTTTAATCAACATAGACATAAGTAATCGACTTCTTAACCACCGCAGAATAATTGAATTATGGGTAACTTTTCTGGATTTAGTCGGAAATATGGCTTGTTGCCATTCATCGGAACACTCTCACTGAGAGCTTTTCGGTGAATGGCAATATGCCATATTTCAGACTAAATCCTGAAAAGTTACCCATAATTCTGCTGTGGTTAAGAAGTTAATACTTAGAGCATTACTGTAAATCAATTACATAAAAAAAGATTTTTTTTACAGTATTATTTTTTATTGAGGAAAAATTTGTGGGAGGGGTTCGTAAACCAGGCTATTAAATTGTTGTTGGCATATAATTAAGTGTCAGCAAATTAACATGGTACAGATAAATATCTTTTGCAAGATTTTTTTATTAAACACTTTCTATACTAAATGAATACTCACTGATGAGTAGTTATTCCCAGTTATGTTCAGATAATAAGGTCAACAAATGTTGAACTTATTATCTGATCAAAGTGTCTTAACTAAACAGTCTTAGTAAACTTTCAGATGACCACGATTCGATTGTAAGTGGAGCAATTGGGCCCGACAAAATCGTGGATCATAGTCTGTTCACACGATTGTATATGTTGTCACATATACATCACATATCATGAGTTGTTCGTAAGCCATGATCAACCACGTGATTGATTACCCTACAATATTTCCATCTATGATTTTTATGTGCACACGGCTGCGATTCCGCCACAAGTGGAGATAACTAAGGATACACCACGATTTCACAGCTGAAATCAAACAGTGCTTGATGTTCATTTTAACCCTTTCAGTGCCAGGTCCGATTTTTGTATCAACCCATATACCCTGTGCCAATTCATTCTCTTATATATCATATATAGAGAATGCATTGGCCAAACAATTTTTCATCATTTGTTATTATTTTTTACAATTTGTTACCATTTAATAATTTGTTCTTATATTCTTTAACTCTTTCAATATTTTGTAGGTTTAGTGCCAGGGAATATTACGTTTTTCATGGGCATCAAAATTATTACGATGAATACTTGGTGATAGTTTTGAGTTATAACATGCCCCTAAGGTTGTATCCAGTTTGTTTTTAAATTCGCTATAGCATGCTTAAGAATACCCCAAAAAAATTCAACCCAAAACAAACAAAAAAAATCTAAAAAACAATTTTTTTATTTTGTTTAAAAAAAATTTTAGGGCCGATTTTACAGACCATAAATTAGGCACTGAAAGGGTTAATTTTAAACTCACCATCTTGCCATGAGCATAAGCAGTCCATCTACTGGGTACTACCTACGATGGAAAACTTTCCACTGACAATTGAATCGTGGTCGTCTGAAAGTTCACTTAATATTTTTTATTAAAATTTTAGGGAATTATTTCAACAAATGAATGCAAAGAGTGTCTCTGCCCAACATTCATTTATATGATAAGTTATCAGTGATAACATCCATGGAAATGAAGAATATACCATACCATTGTACAATGTCTTATTCACAGGGAGTGTCCATTTAATAAATAAGTGATTACATATTGCAATTCAATAATGTTTTTTTTAAAGAAATGAGATATACACACAGTGGGAAATCACGTGGTTTCAAATCGATAAGTATCACGTATTAAAAATGGCCGTGGTGATCGAAAACATGACCAGAAAAGGTAATAAACTAAGATATGACATATTGCATAGTATTTTGTTCAGCTGCGAGCAGATGCTTTACTATTTTTCAAACAAGCCTATACATCAATTGTGCCCAAATTAACATTTGTTTGCTCTTACATTCTGACCAAAGGTATCAGTCGAAGGATTCTCCAAGATGTATGGACTGGTGTATTCCACGCACCTCCAACTAGCAACTTTGGTCAGAATGTTATAAAAAAACCACAGAGTATTTCCGAACAAATAAGGTATCAACTTGTTTCAAAAATAAACTTGACTAGCATATGCTCTTAACCCTTTACCCAACAAACCGGCCAAAACCGGCCAAATAAAGCTTCAACAGCCTAAAATATCTTCGGTCTGTCTCAATAGAACCATACACATATGGATATCATTGGAACCGGCTCCTTGACCACATTGTGATAGTTACAGTTAGCCCTGTGCCAATGCATTCTCTTATATATGCGAGTCGACCATAGGTCGCCTCGCATATATAAGAGAATGCATTGGCCTAAAACAAATCTGTTTTTAACACTTTTTACCATTTTTTCTTACATTCTTTAACAATTTTATAATTTTTAATGTGTTAAGCCAATGCATTCTCTTATATATGCGAGGCGACCTATGGTCGACTCGCATATATAAGAGAATGCATTGGCACAGGGCCCTTATGTTGGGTAAAGGGTTAACAGTTAAAATGCTATGCTTTGTGTCAGTTCCTCATATATTACAGTAATGCCCTAAATAATCAACTCCTTAACCACAGCAAAATTATGGGTAATTTTTCAGGATTTAGTCAGAAATATGGCTTGTTGCCATTCATCGGAAAGCTCTCAGTGAGCCATATTTTCGACTAAATCCTGAAAAATTACACATAAGTCTGCTGTGGTTAAGGAGTCGATTATTTAGGACATTACTGTACGTATGTTTTTGTGCATTTGAACTAGCCTTGGCGATTTGATTACGCGTGGTGCTCACCGACATCTACACCACGTGATTCCTACGGTGATACAGTTAATATTGACGCACCCTTAGATAATAGAACATGAGACTAGATATATAACAACGATGATAGATACTTCTGTATCCAATCATAGAATGAACACATCCCATAAGGCCAAAATAAATATCACATGTGTTTAGGGTTACATGGTCTATAATAATTAGGTCAGGGTAGGTGGGGATTTTCTTTTTTTTTATTAATATTTTTATTTTTAATTCCATTGGGTCATTGACAATTCAATCTAGAAAGCTTCACAATTCAGATTAATTGACAGGTTCAATACTAAATAGTGTTACCTTGAATTAGTCAGAGCACTAGACTAATAAAACTTATAAACGTTTTTATACAAATTACAGGAGAGGTTTGAAAATGGTAAAAATACCTTTCGATGCCCTTCCGACTGAACAAAAATAAACATCTTTCTCCACAGTCCAATAAAAAGTGGGGAGGCACCCTTTTCTAGGGTAGGTAGAGAAACCCTAAACACAGGTATTTTTTTTTTTTGGCCTAAATACAAATCTAACTAAAACACCAACCACCACATGTTCACGGAAGACACTTGAGTTGAAAGATTTGGGTTATTGAGATTTTCTGTTTTTTTATGACTAATAGGCAGCTTCAGCCATATGAAAGGGTAACTTGTGTAATGCTCTAAATAATCGACTCCTTAACCCTTTGAGTGCCAGGGGCCGATCTCATCGGCCCTAAACCTACAAAATAAGTCTGTTAAAGAATAGAAGAATAAATTATTAAAATTGTAAAAAATTGTAAAAAACAAAAACATTTGTTAGGCTAATGCATTCTCTTATATATGCGAGGCGACCTATGGTCGACTCGCATATATAAGAGAATGCATTGGCACAGGGTATATGGGTTGATACAAAAATCGGCCCTGGCACTCAAAGGGTTAACCACAGAGGAATTATTGGTAACTTTTCAGGATTAGTCGAAAATATGGCTTGTTGCCATTCATCGGAAAGCTCTCGGTGAGTGCTTTCAGATGAATGGCAACAAGCCATATTTCAGACTAAATCCTGAAAAGTTACCCATAATTCTCCTTTGTTAAGGAGAGATTATTTAGAGCATTTCTGTAATACTATGGTATTGGTATGGAGATGTACATGGGAGCAACAGTGACATATTTCTACAGCCCCAAACCTACATGTTCATTGATATCGGCCAAAGTCTAGCGTAATGTGTGAATAATAGTTGGGTGATCAGGACAAATTACTACAATGCGACTATCGGTAGGCTTACATAAGGTTAGCCAGGGAAATTCTAAACGCATCCAAGTCAGAATTTAGTGTCTGTCAATGTATATGAGAGAGAAGTTACATCTCCCTACAAAATTAGGGAGAAGTGACACAATTTAGGGAGAAGTCGCCCTCTAGGCTGATCCTCTCCCAAGTCGCCCTCTAGGCTGGTCCTCTCCCAAGTCGCCCTCTAGGCTGGTCCTCTCCCAAGTCGCCATCAAGGCTGGTCCTCTCCCAAGTCGCCCTCTAGGTTGGTCCCGGGAGCCCAGTAATATTTCATGATTAAATGTTATGCTGTGTTTGACACTATCTTCACTTATCTGACTGTACGTTTGTGGAATGGTCATCCCACTGTGTTAAGTGCAAGCCTGCAAATAGTGTGTCTGTCATTTGCAGAACGAGGTCCAGGGTGAACTAGTGACACTATCCCATACAGCAGGCTAGCATCACCAAATTCACCCTCTGGGGACCTCATTCTGCTTAGGTCTCAACTGCTATGGGAGACCTAGGATCAGATTGAAATTCCCCAGTTTAAGTTGGTGATGTTGACACATTAGTGAGCTCAATTATGCATTTTATCTTCTGCAAATTAGGGGATATAGAAACTAAACAGGAGGGAAAATGTAACTAAAAACAATGTTAATTTGAGACTACAGATACTTCCAAGAAGATGAGACCTAAGCAGAATGAGGTCCCCAGAGGGTGACTTCGGTGATGCTAGTCCACTGGGATTGCGTCACTAAATTTACCCTCTGGGGACCTCATTCTGCAAATTCAGACACAATAAATTCAAACTTGACAGCATCGTGATTGATTCATTCAGAATTCACGCACGAAATCAGAACACAATATACTCAACACAATCTTTATGTACAGTAATACTCTAAGTAATCGACTTCTTAACCACAGCAGAATTATGGGTAACTTTTCAGGATTTAGTCGGAAATATGGCTTGTTGCCATTCATCGGAAAGCTCTCCCCGAGTTTCTGACTTAGAAATATGGCATGTTGCCATTCATCGGAAAGCTCTCAGTGAGAGCTTTCCGATGAATGGCAACAAGCCATATTTCCGACTAAATCCTGAAAAGTTACCCATAATTCTGCTGTGGTTAAGGAGTCGATTACTTGGAGCATTACTGTATATGGAACTCAAACAGAGTCTAAGCAGAAAATCTCCAACAAGCATAAACACAGTTGCATGGGAGAATTCGTAATGATGCAGTCAGGCAATCTATTGTACCGATACACTTAATTTACTTCAATCAAAAGAAGATCTTTCTGCACCAGTTGTCTGCACAGGCAAATCCCATTATCTGACCACCTGCACTGTTGGTCACAATATTTACGGTAATTATACCCGTTAGCTACAAGTTTTAACCCTTTACCCAACAGAACGGCCCTGTGCCAATGCATTCTCTTATATATGCGAGTCGACCATAGGTCGCCTCGCATATATAAGAGAATGCATTGGCTTAACACATTAAAAATTGTTAAAGAATGTAAGAAAAAATGGTAAAAAGTGTTAAAAAAAGATTTTTTTTAGGCCAATGCATTCTCTTATATATGCGAGGCGACCTATGGTCGACTCGCATATATAAGAGAATGCATTGGCACAGGGCATAACTGTAACTATCACAATGTAGTCAAGGAGCCGGTTCCAATGATATCCATATTTGTATGGTTCTATTGAGACAGACCGAAGATATTTTAGGCTGTTGAAGCTTTATTTGGCCGGTTTTGGCCGGTTTGTTGGGTAAAGGGTTAAATGCTACATGTTGGACACAAAACTTCCATGCAGCTTGAAAAACTTCCATACACTGTAAAGATACTCAATCCGATTCGATGGTCCCCATATAATCAGATTCCAATAAAAACATTTTTAGAAATGCCGCTTCAGCTATCAGAATCGATTAATTGCCCAAAAATCATGTTAATGATTTTCAACTACTAGTATAGTATAAAATCGCCCGAAACATGTTATTTATGTTGTTCGACGAAATTTGGCCTTATTACCAACAGAAAGCCTCTTGATTTTAGAGTTATCCATCTTCATTCACAATTTGGTCAGAGACCATTAACAAGACTCAATGCTGAAATATAATAGAAGTAAAAAAACGATAGGTGTGTTCCTCAACTCGAATCCAAATAAACGATAGGTGTGTTCCTCAACTCGAATCCAAATAAACGATAGGTGTGTTCCTCAACTCGAATCAAATAAAAACGATAGGTGTGTTCCTCAACTCGAATCCAAATAAACGATAGGTGTGTTCCTCAACTCGAATCCAAATAAACGATAGGTGTGTTCCTCAACTCGAATCAAATAAAAACGATAGGTGTGTTCCTCAACTCGAATCCAAATAAACGATAGGTGTGTTCCTCAACTCGAATCAAATAAAAACGATAGGTGTGTTCCTCAACTCGAATCCAATAAAAACGATAGGTGTGTTCCTCAACTCGAATCCAAATAAACGATAGGTGTGTTCCTCAACTCGAATCAAACGATAGGTGTGTTCCTCAACTCGAATCCAAATAAACGATAGGTGTGTTCCTCAACTCGAATCAAATAAACGATAGGTGTGTTCCTCAACTCGAATCCAAATAAACGATAGGTGTGTTCCTCAACTCGAATCAAATATTTTTTACCCCCGAATCCAAATAAATAGAAATTGTGGGGCATTTAATCAGATTATGCATCTTTAACATTGTATGTGCAGGCGAATAATCACATGGGTCATGTGAATTCCGTTGGCAATGACAACACATGTTACAAGTATGTGTGGCTTAACCTGTCTATATAAAATTTGAAAAAAAGGAAAATGATATTTGTCGTTAATATCTAAGATCCCCTAAAACAGCCCAGAATCCACCTAAAACAGCCCAGGTTCCACCTATAACAGCCCAGAATTCTGCTAACATATAGTTCTATGACACGATATATCCACCAAAAACAGCCCAGAATCCTGCTAACAATTCTATGACACAACATCAAGTTGAGCAAGAAGAAATTCTTAAAATCATCAAAACAACATTCTCGTTTAATCTATTGAGTTTTTATACAGAAAATGAGACAGTCTGAATACTTTCACAAGCGAAGACATTTTGCCTCCAGTTTCAAGCGAATTATTATGTAGGTTGTCAGTCCTGAATATACATTGTCAGGAAACAGGTGGTTTCAAGTTCAAAATGACTTAGCATGAATTTTTTATTGTGTCATGGGCCATTATAAGATTATTTTTTTCTGCTTAATTTTCAAAATCCACAATTTTGATTTTTTCCTTTGAACCACATTATTTCTGACCATGATACCAAACCTGCAAATAATGTGCTTGTTATTTGCAGAATGAGGTTCCCAGAGGGTGAATTTAGAAACACTATGCTGTACAGCAGGATAGCATCACCAAATTCACCCTCTGGGGACCTCATTCTGCTTAGGCCTGAACTGCTATGGAAGACCCAGGATCAGATTGAAGTTCCCCAGTTGAAGTTGGTGGTGGTCACCTAAATTTATGCATTCTATCTTCTGCAAATTAAGGGATATAGAAACTTAACAGAAGAGAAAAAGTAACTAAAAACAATGTTAATTCAGACTCTAGATATACTTCCCAGAAAATGAGGCCTAAGTAGAATGAGGTCCCCAGAGGGTGAATTTGGTGATGGTAGCCACTTACATGACTTTATTGTAGCTGGATAGCGTCACTAAATTCACCTTCTGGGGACCTCATTCTGCAAATGTCAGACACACTATTTCCAGACTTGCGTGATACAGGTATGTAAATTTTGGTTGAGTACTAACTATATGGATTTATAAGGTTGAGTGCAGGTTAAATATGTTTGTTATGAAGTTCACTAATCAGTGTAAACTAAAGAAAACTCTTTGATAACTGAATAATTGCTGATAAGTATATTTTCTACCAATCAGCAACTGAGTTGGGCGCTTGGTGTATTACAAATTCTTTAATATTGACATCGGTGACCTGTGCATACCTTCAGTGCTTCTTTAATATTGATATCCGTGACCTGTGCATACCTTCAGTGCTTCTTTAATATTGATATCCGTGACCTGTGCATACCTTCAGTGCTTCTTTAATATTGATATCGGTGACCTGCGCATACCTTCAGTGCTTCTTTAATATTGATATCGGTGACCTGTGCATACCTCCAGTGCTAAATTAACTATTTTTATCAACTTTTTTGTTGTCAAACCATAGTGCACCAAAATTTCTATTTGTGCAATGATCAAGCCTTGAAATAGGGTGTCTGTCATTTGCAGAATGAGGTGTAAGCAGAATGAGGTCCCCAGAGGGTGAATTTGGTGATGCTAGCGGCTAGCCCGCTATGCGGGGTAGCATCACTAAATTCACCCTCTGGGGACCACATTCTGCAAATGACAGACACCCTATTTCAAGGCTTGCAAACCATAGTGCACCAAAATTTCAATTTGTGCCATGATGTTGGAAATTCATCCATGATTATATTAGTTTTTCGTTTGGCGTGACACTTGTCATATTTTTCACAATTAACCCTTTCAGTGCCAGGGGCCGATCTCATCGGCCCTAATTTAGGGTCTGTAAAATCGGCCCTAAATTTTTTTTTTTTTTTAGATTTTTAGGGTTGAATTTTTGTTGGGTATGCTTAAGCATGCTATAGCGAATTTAAAAACAAACTGGATAAAACCTTAGGGGCATGTTATAACTCAAAACTATCACCAAGTATTCATAGTAATAATTTTGATGCCCATGAAAAACGTAAGATTCCCTGGCACTAAACCTACAAAATAAGTCTGATAAATAATATAAGAAAAAATTATTAAAATTGTAAAAAATAATAACAAATGATGAAAAATTGTTAGACCAATGCATTCTCTTATATATACGAGGCGACCTACATTGTATGGTCGACTCGCATATATAAGAGAATGCATTGGCACAGGGTATATGGGTTGATACAAAAATCGGACCTGGCACTGAAAGGGTTAAAAGATGAATGAAAGTGTCAATGACACTGTAGCTCAACTTGGAAAGGGAATAATTTAATGTATTACAGTCAATGGAGCGATTAGGAATGTGGAAAGTTGAATGTCTAATACATGTTTATGGACATGAAGAGAAAACTAAAATCCAAGATGGCTGCTGGCGGTCATGTTTTCGGCCGAATGACCCCAAAATGAGTCGTTCCCATCTACATGTCATCGTTAACATCCATGACAAATTTTATGACGATCAGACTAAAGGTACGACCTATAGCCCATGCTAAAGAATTTAGTCATACAAAGAGTAAAATCCAAGATGGCTGCTGGCGGCCATGTTTTATGGCCAAATGACCCCAAAATTACTCGTTCCCATCTACATGTCAATATTAACATCCATGACAAATTTCATGATGATCAGACGAACAGTACGACCTGTGGCCCATGCTAATGGATTTAAACTTTGAAATCCAAGATGGCCGCTGGCAGCCATGTTTTTTGTCCGAATGACCCCAAAATGACTCGTTCCCATTTACATACCAATTTCAACAGTCATGACAAATTTTATGATGATCAGACTAAAGGTACGACCTGTAGCCCGTGCTAAAGGATTTAGTCATACAATGAGTAAAATCCAAGATGGCTGCTGGCGACCATGTTTTTTGGCCGAATGACCCCAAAATTACTCGTTCCCATCTACATGTACATGTCATTGTTAACATCCATGACAAATTTTATGATGATCAGACTAAAGGTACGACCTGCAGCCCGTGCTAAAGAATTTATTACCATGTCATTGTTAACATCCATGACAAATTTTATGATGATCAGACTAAAGGTACGACCTGCAGCCCGTGCTATAGAATTTAGTCATACAAAGAGTAAAATCCAAGATGGCTGCTGGCGGCCATGTTTTTTGGCCGAATGATCCCAAAATTACTCGTTCCCATCTACATGTCAAAATTATCCATGACAAATTTCATGATGATCAGACGAACAGTACGATCTGTGGCCCATACTAATGGATTAAATTTTTAAATCCAAGATGGCCGCTGGCGGCCATGTTTTTTGTCCGAATGACCCCAAAATGACTCGTTCCCATCTACATTCCAATTTCAACAACCATGACAAATTTTATGATGATCAGACTAAAGGTACGACCTGTAGCCCGTGCTAAATGATTTAGTCATACAAAGAGTAAAATCCAAGATGGCTGCTGGCAGCCATGTTTTTCGGCCGAATGACCCCAAAATTACTCGTTCCCATCTACATGTCATTGTTAACATCCATGACAAATTTTATGATGATCAGATAAACAGTACGACCTGCGGCCCGTGCTAATGGATTGAATTTTGAAATCAAAGATGGCCACTGGCGGCCATGTTTTTTGTCCGAATGACCCCAAAATGACTCGTTCCCATCTACATTCCAATTTCAACAACCATGACAAATTTTATGATGATCAGACTAAAGGTACGACCTGTAGCCCGTGCTAAATGATTTAGTCATACAAAGAGTAAAATCCAAGATGGCTGCTGGCAGCCATGTTTTTCGGCCGAATGACCCCATAATTACTCGTTCCCATCTACATGTCATTGTTAACATCCATGACAAATTTTATGATGATCAGACTAAAGGTACGATCTGCAGGCCGTGCTAAAGAATTTAGTCATACAAAGAGTAAAATCGAAGATGGCTGCTGGCGGCCATTTTTGGCCGAATGACCCCAAAATTACTCGTTCCCATCTACATGTCAATATTATCATCCATGACAAATTTCATGATGATCAGACAAACAGTACGGCCTGTAGCCCGTGCTAATGGATTGAATTTTGAAATCCAATATGGCCACTGGCGGCCATGTTTTTTTTCCGAATGACAAAGTAAAGTTTAGCTAAAAAATGTATGGTATCGGGTGTATTATAGCAAGTAAGCAGGCTTTGTAAAACTAATCGAAATATTTCTCCAAAAGTCTCAGCTCCTAGTAACCGTAAGCTTCTCCCACTAAGTAATTAATACTTACGGAAACCTCTATCTAATGTACATGTATACATTTAGAATGGGATGAGAGAATCGATTCAGTTATCAAAGAGTTAATAGCTGGTTAAACTAGGGGGTGATTTCTGGTTAGGTTCCTTGTGGTATCCCATACAGTAATGCCTAAATAATCGACTCCTTAACCACAGCAGAATTATGGGTAACTTTTCAGGATTTAGTCGGAAATATGCCTTGTTGCCATTCATCGGAAAGCTCTCAATGAGAGCTTTCCGATGAATGCCAACAAACCATATTTCCGACTAAATCCTGAAAAGTTACCCATAATTCTGCTGTGGTTAAGGAGTCGATTATTTATGGCATTACTGTACCTACCAAATTCACTAGCTGGTTTACGACGAAGGAAACTTGGACTATTGCTAAAGTAGCTGGAGAAAGCAAAATTGGAATGAACTCATACTATACAACTATATACTAATATATATTATATTATATTATATTATAAATATACATTGTTTTATGGTGCCCACATCAAAATGAGCAATGGGGGGGGGGGGGGTGCCATATTCATAGACACCGAATATATATCTGTAGACATAGAAATTTAGTTTATGACAAAATACAAATATTCTCTGATTAGCACAGAGATAAAACTATTATGCTATTGTTCTACGCTATCAAAATACCTGGTGGAAATCAAATAATCATTTTGAAATCAGGCTTTCCAATCAAAATTGCAGGGAACAACATTCCTTTCCACGAGACGGGAGCGATTGCTCCCGCACCCCCATGCACTCGCAATTTTAAATTCACAGGTGCTAAAATTTGCACTCATCCATCATGTCAAAATGTTGATTCAATATTGAACTATTTGAAGGTATATTTAGAACCTTTCCCATTTCAGTTAAATTATTGGCATGTGGAAGTGAAACTGGACATACACCTATCCCACAATGACAATTTGTTTGAGAAAAACCCAACTTACGATTATATTACGGGCATAATTACACCCGTCTTCTGAATTACGAGAACAAATAAATGCTGTGTGTTATGTTTCCCTCGTGGGAAGGACTGGAACAACTCAACCCTCGAAATTGACATTTTTCTTCTACAGTATTGCTTTGAATCACATCAATTTCAATATTGGCTTGTACGTCTTTTTCTAAGGCAGAATCTTGTGCGGAGTGCCGATCTCGAACATGTCATTCAATTTCCACATCAACAATGACCATCACCATTAACACATGTATTTGGGCTACATAACACAAGAAACAATTAGTATTAGGGCCACATAACACAATAAACAATTAGTATTAGGGCCACATAACACAATAAACAATTAGTATTAGGGCCACATAACACAAGAAACAATTAGTATTAGGGCCACATAACACAATAAACAATTAGTATTAGGGCCACATAACACAATAAACAATTAGTATTAGGGCCACATAACACAATAAACAATTAGTATTAGGACCACATAAAGTTTATTATCGGTTTCTATGACACTTTTATTCTCAAAATGAGCAGACAGCAAGGAAGGCAGGCAGGTTTTAATTACAACTTTAGGACCAAAATTGTCGAGCAGGCGAAGTGGGTTAATACAAATTAACATATAAGTCTGAAAACAACTACGTAAATGTATAATCAACTACGTAAATGTATAATCAAAAAGTACATGATCAAAAACAACATGTACAGTAATGCTCTAATTAATCGACTCCTTAACCACAGCAGAATTATGGGTAACTTTTCAGTATTTAGTCGGAAATATGGCTTGTTACCATTCATGGGAAAGCCATCGCCGTGAGCTTTCCGATGAATGGCAACAAGCCATATTTCCGACTAAATACTGAAAAGTTACCCATAATTCTGCTGTGGTTAAGGAGTCGATTAATTAGAGCATTACTGTATCATCAAAAACTACATGAAAATATAGATTTAACTTGTTCTTATTTTCATTATTAATAACTCTCCAATAACGTGTAGAAAAATCACTGTTTATGTTTTGTAAACATAACACTGGTTTCAACACACAATTTTTTTTATTGAATAATTATCAATGAATATAAGAACAGTGATGTATCTTATTTCTCCATATTCTTCACAGTGGTGATGTTTGTACAGACTTTTATATTTTTTACACATTTACCCAATATGAATGCGATGGGTCCCTTTAGTGGTGATGTTTTTACAGACTTTCATATTTTTTACACATTTACCCAATATGAATGCGATGGGTCCCTTTAGTGGTGATGTTTTTACAGACTTTTATATTTTTACACATTTACCCAATATGAATGCGATGGGTCCCTTTAATTTAAATCAGGTATATTCCAGGAATCATGTTTTCTCTTTAGTCTGCTGTAGATATGATCCGGGTTACTAATACATGTACTTTGTTGGATGTTGTTCACCCAGTGCAAAAAAAGATAAACAATTTACCGAAGTCGATCAAAATCGATTGAAATGCATTGATAGCAGAAAATAGACCAAACAAAGATAAGAATAACTAGGTAAACCATAACTACATCATGAGGCGGCCTCCAATTTTGACTTGGTTTAGAAGGTTGACAAATCACATGTAGATAACCTTGTGACTTTAAATAAACAAATATTATTCTGGGATGTGAATCTGGTACAATTATCTGTCAAGTGATCATGACTTCAGTTTGTTTATAGAGAAGATAAAAAGGATGTTTGGCCGTAACTTCCCACAGTGAGAGCTTTCCGATGAATGGCAACAAGCCATATTTCAGACTAAATCCTGAAAAATTACCCATAATTCTGCTGTGGTTAAGGGGTCGATTACTTAGGGCATTACTGTAGTCCTCCACTATATGCCCCGAACCTCCTATAGGGTCAGGGGCATAATAATTTTCACTACTGTTTGTTCTCCAACAAAAAAAATTTGTGTGTTAAAACCATTGTTAAGTAAACAAAACGGTTACAGTGGTTTATTAACAAACATAGCTGATCGTGTGGTACACATACTAGTACGTTATTTCGCAAAAACTAACTTCGAAGGCCTTGAGTACCATTAACCCTTTCAGTGCCAAGTCCGATTTTTGTATCAACCCATATACCCTGTGCCAATGCATTCTCTTATATATGCGAGGCGACCTATGCATATATAAGAGAATGCATTGGCCTAACAAATTTTCATCATTTGTTATTATTTTTTACAATTTTTTACAATTTAAAAATAAAAATTCTTATATTCTTTAACTCTTTCAGTATTTTGTAGGTTTAGTGCCAGGGAATATTACGTTTTTCATGGGCATCAAAATTATTACTGTGAAAACTTGGTGATAGTTTTGAGTTATAACATGCCCCAAAGGTTTTATCCAGTTTGTTTTTAAATTCGCTATAGTATGCGTAAGCATACCCAAAAACAATTCAACCCCAAAAAAATTTAACCCCAAAAAATAAAAATCTAAAATATTTTATTTTTTATTTTTGTTAGGGCCGATTTTACAGACCATAAATTAGGGCAGATGAGATCGGCCCCTGGCACTGAAAGGATTAATGTGTTATGGAATTGTCTGTCATTTAAAGTTTAAAAATATATTGATTTTGTTCTTATTTTAATTTAATGAACTGCCTCAGATTCATCGTTTTTTCATCTACATGATGAATCGTTATGGAATTGAAGTGTCTGTCATCTAACGTTTACATTAAAGGCTCTGATATGTATTCAAATAAATTAAAACAAATAAATATTTTAACCTTGCAATAATTGTATTACCTGAGATTGCATTTTGATATTGAACTACGGTATTGTGATTAACAGGTCAGGCATCCTGAATTCAACTATAATAGATAGATATGGATATCATTGTTTTGTGAATTCGATACAAGAGGCATAACCCAACATCATATTTCACCAAAACAAAATTATTAAAAAAACAGTGTCATACTAAATCGCTACCATGTTTGTTATTTGTCATGAAATATTATGTCGAGATCCATAATTAATTATTAATCATGATGGCAATTCAACTGACATTCAATTGGTCAAAATATTGTGATGAAGGAGCGATTGAGTCGTCATGTTAATGTCATTTAGAAAGGCACCCTTGTCTCATTAACTAAAATAAGCCAGTGCAAAATGTTGCAAAACAAATTTTATTGTGAGACTGTTTAGTGTTTATTTGCTGTAATGTTACCATGAGTGTAATGTTACTACCAGTGTAATGTTACTACATAGTGGGCTAGCATCACCAAATTCACCCTCTGAGGACCTCATTCTGCTTACACCTCAGCAGAATGAGGTTCCCAGAGGGTGAATTTGGTGATGCTAGCCTGCTATGCGGGGTAGCATCACTAAATTCACCCTCTGGGAACCTCATTCTGCAAATGACAGACACACTATTTCAAGGCTTGCCACAGAACAGGGAAATTGTGGATTTAGCTATAATAGTTGAATTCAGGATGTGCCTGACTTGATTAAATATAAACACAGAACGACACGATGTGTAAATGGGTTTGTCAATACGGCACTCGTATTGCCGTAGTGCCGTATTGACAAACCCATTTACACATTGTGTCGTTCTGTGTTTATTACACGCGTCGCGTCCTAGAATCTGTGCATTAAAAATACATGATTAGAAGGTTTATTTAGGCTCATACAGGGCGTGTTTGTCATGTGTGATGATTCTTTTATTTAAATAGTTCCAGTTTCATGGTTGAGGCGAACGTCATTTTACGTCAACGAGATGCATATGGAACGTACGTTCCATACGGATTTGTAAATATGGAATAGCAATAACACTGTACTTCTAGGAATAAGTGTGTAATAAATGGTTGAAGCCACCAGTCAGTCATGCTTTTATTCATATGATATGCTCATTCTCAGCAAAGCCTGGAAATACCGGTAGTGTGTCATATGAAGAATGAGGTCCCCACAGATGGAATTCAGTGGCGATATCCCGCACAGCGTGCTAGCAAATGCACCCTCTGGGAACCTCATTCTGCTTAGGCCTCATCTGCTAAGGGAGACCCTAAGGATCAGATTGAAGTTCCATATATGAATTAGTGATGTTCACCCATTAGTCACCTCGATTATATATTTTATCTTCTGCAAATTTGGGGATATAGAAACTGAACCTGTAGAAGGAAAAAGTAAAAAAAAAACAATGTTAATTAGAGACTATAGACCAGAAGATGAGTCATGAGCAGAATGAGGTCCCAAGAGGGTGAATTTGGTGATGCTAGCCCACTGTGTAAGGTAGCATCACTAAATTCTCCCTCTGGGGACCTCATTCTGCAAATGACAGACACACTAAATACAGGCTTGGATAGGAACTACATGTATATCTGTTACTTCCAAGTCACCTGACTAGTCATGTGAGAATGTCTCCTAAGGGATGAGATGTGTATTTATAGATTAATACCGGAATTGTTGAGAAATGATATGATGATTTGATATTTTATTGTCATAAGCTGTCATAAGAAGAAAATATTCACTTAATATAGACACTTTATAATACAACCCATGACATACAGTAATGCCCTAAGTAATCGACTCCTTAACCAGAGCAGAATTATGAGTAACTTTTCAGGATTTAGTCGGAAATCAGCTTTCCGATGAATGGCAACAAGCCATATTTCCGACTAAATCCTGAAAACTTACCCATAATTCTGCTCTGGTTAAGGAGTCGATTACTTAGAGCATTACTGTATCAATGAGATAGTTTCCAGCATCTTCAAGTTACTCAAGAGAAGCCACTGGCTCATGTCTTAAAAAGGAATAGTTTTAATCTATTAGAGACATATTATGCACTTGTTAGGGTGGGTGTTAGGGTGGGTGTTAGGGTGGGTGAAACTGATAAGTTAGTATTCAGGTGCTAAGACAACTGGAGGAATATATAACATTCTAACATCGCCGAAAATTTTAAGAAAATCGACCGTACCACTCCATAGAAAACATCGTCAGAACTACGCTCGATTGTAAATATTTACTACTCGATTCGGGACGCATCTATCGGCGATAAACTAACGAAAACGATTTTGCTGTCGAGAGTCACTGCATTTAATTCATATCTAAGAATGACGGCGTGTGTTGTCAGTTTGGATATACTATTTGTAAAAATTACCACTTTGAACAAGATTATTCTCCATTTATATATTTGATCACCATACCGGAGTGTTTCACATCACTTTAAATAACTATTATGCTCATGTTTTTTAACATCATATTCAAAATACAAGTGTTGTTAGTCAACAAGTAATTATGCATGGACAATATGTATGGTACATGTACACTGTACACTGTACATGTACAGGTATGTGTAACACATTGAAATGCGATTAAATGCCCACTTATTTTTTGAATCCCCTAATCACATTATATACTATATATTCCATATTATATACCATTTAACCCTTTACCCAACAAACCGGCCAAAACCGGCCAAATAAAGCTTGAACAGCCTAAAATATCTTCGGTCTGTCTCAATAGAACCATACAAATATGGATATCATTGGAACCGGCTCCTTGACCACATTGTGATAGTTACAGTTATGCCCTGTGCGAATGCATTCTCTTATATATGCGAGTCGACCATAGGTAGCCTCGCATATATAAGAGAATGCATTGGCCTAAAAAAATCTTTTTTAACACTTTTTACCATTTTTTCTTACATTCTTTAACAATTTTATAATTTTTAATGTGTTAAGCCAATGCATTCTCTTATATATGCGAGGCGACCTATGGTCGACTCGCATATATAAGAGAATGCATTGGCACAGGGCCGTTCTGTTGGGTAAAGGGTTAAAAGATGAAGCTCCAAAAGAATGCAATATCAACTTATCCGTTGTTTTTGTCAAGGTATCGATGTGTGTTCTGTGCTTAATTTTGATCTGGTCTGTACTGCCAATCTATTATACTCCATGTAAGGGGAATAACTCTATCTCTTAGTGGTGAATTATGATGCATTCTGGGGTAAATAACGGGGGTAATGTTGGTGTGAATCTGCAGAAATGTGATCTGGGCATTCGAAAATTAAGTGGGCCTTTAAGCACAAATGTTCTGGATAAGTTTGTGAATTCTGCCTTTATAAGTAGAGAATATAATTTAACCCTTCCATGACTGGAGCTTCCTGAGATTTTGCAAAAACCCTTTGCCAATGCATTCACTTATATATGCGAGTCTCCCTCGCAGATATATTCAGTAGTGCCCTAAATAATCGACTCCTTAACCACAGCAGAATTATTGGTAACTTTTCAGGATTTAGCTGGAAATATGGCTTGTTGCCATTCATTGGAAAATTCTCACTGAGAGCTTTCCAATGATGGCAACAAGCCATATTTCTGACAAAATCCTAGTGAGAGCTTTCTGTTGAATGGCAACAAGCCATATTTCCGACTAAATCCGGAAAAGTTAGCCATAATTCTGCTGTGGTTAAGGAGTCGATTAATTAGAGCATTACTGTACCTATAATTTAATATTTATTTAATATATATTTGATGCTGCACCAGCACTGCTCCCGCCATGAAAGGGTTAATAACATAAATAACACAATCTTGGTAACAGGATATTTTAAAGGCACACATAGAGTTGGGACATTTTGTTTAAACATTATCATAATAATAAAGTTGAGAAAAACTTCAAAAAGCATAATAATAATAGAACGCATGGTGTGTGCATCAGAGGTTTAATCAAGCCTGACTCCCTTTATAGAGCCCTACATAGACTGGAGCAGACGACACTCTGCAGTGCATGCTTCCATCTGTGTGAGGGTCCCTGTTGGATAAAACTTTAACATTGTTTTTTGAGGTGGATGTTTTACATTACTGATCAAGTCTGCAAATAGCGTGTCATTTGCAGAATGAGGTCCCCAGAGGGTGAATTTAGTGACGCTATCCCACGCAGCAGGCTAGCATCACTAAATTCACCCGCTGGTGACCTCATTCTGCTTAGTCCCTCAACTGCTATGGTAGACCTAGGATGAGATTGAAGTTCCCCTGTTGAAGTTAATGATGTTCACCCTTTGGGCACCTCGATTATGCATTTTATCTTCTGCAAATAGGGGATATAGAAACTTCTCAGAAGGGAAAACATAACTAAAAACAATGTTAATTTGAGACTATAGATACTTCCCAGAAGATGAGGCTTAGCAGAATGAGGTCCCCAGAGGGTGCATTTATTGATGCTAGCCCGCTATGCGGGATAGCATCACTATATTCACCCTCTGGGGACCTCATTCTGCAAATGACAGGCACCCTATTTGCAGGCTTGTCTATGGTAAAACAACGGCAATCAGCTACCGGAATACGAAATATAAATTTTAAAACAAATGTGGTGCAGTTTTATAGATTATGAATTTATAAAATGGCCATTTCCAATCTATTCCGGGTTCATGAAAAATATTCCATGACTTTTCCCCAAGACGTTGAAAAGATTTTATCATATGACTCAAGCATTATTTACGTTGGAAACTATGTCATAAATCAATTTCATATCAATTACTAATTCATATCACCTTCCGATAATTTGATTGGTTTGTTGACAAAAAGTGTGTTCTGATTGGCTGAATGGCAGCCGGGGCCGAGCCGCATCTCTTGACTAAATGCAGGTCAAATTCGTGCGCACAAATACACGTATCAACGCGATGCCGAAATTCTCACAATTATAATCTTGAAATATATAGTTTTGGACATTGTTATACGATAAATAGAATATGTAATTCGTATTTATCTAATAAACATACGATATAATGTCACAAACTGAGAACAGAATAGCGCACTATATCTTCGCGTGCATATTATTTCTGCTAGTTCACCAGGTGTAATTGGGCTTCCGGTGCAATGAAGTGACGTCACATTAACCTTTTGCTGCCGATGTCATATAGCTATTTAGTGATTTGTGTGCGTTTTGGACATCATAATCAATTTATAGGTGTCATATGATAAATAGAATATGTAATTCGTGTTTCTCTCATGATATTTATGAAACTCGAGAAAACTGAAAATTCTTAGACTCATTTCATAAATATCATATGAGAGAAACACTCATTTCATATCCTCTATATATCCCAACATAACGAGTTGAAGATCTTGTATATCACATGAAAAAAACTAGCTTTATGCCTTTTTAACAAATCAAAATCTTTAAAAGAAGCTGAGAAATGCATGTAAAATGCATACATGCACGGCGTTGGCTGAGACGCTTCACAACCGTATATGACAGTATTGCACACTCTGCCTTGCGATGAAACATATAGTCCCCCAATTTGCCTCTTTGTTTTTGTGTATATTTTTGTTATTGCAACTAAGTTGGACAATAATTGAACTTTAATAAACAAAGCGATCATTTTGCAATGTCTAGTATTGGTCTCAAGCATGGCTTTTCTAGAATACAGGGTAGTATTAACTTGCATGGTAATTTACATGTACTTGGCATGATGCCAAGTATCCTGGGAAGCACGTGGCGATTACACACTTAAGTGACAGATAAGAAAATATGTAATGGATTTTTCAATGATATTATAGGGGTTTCATGTGATATAACAATCTTTATGGAGAGACAATTTAGTAAATCTTTCATGTTTCCTTTTTCTGATTTTGGATGTTTTTTCCACTGATATTTTTTAAAGGTATATTTACATTCAAAATTTGAATTTGCGAACACTAAAGGTATGTGTGCCTCTAATTCAAATGTAAGTTAACCCTTCCATGACTGGAGCCTCCTGTAGGGAGCCCCATACAGGTGGCAGTTTGTATTGCTGAGTGTCGTCTGCTCATGTCTGTGAGGGGCTCCATAAGGGTAGTTTAACCCTTCCATGACTGGACCTATCTGAAATTTTGCGAAAAGCCTGTGCCAATGCATTCTCTTATACATGTATATGCAAAACTCCCATAGGGAGCCTTGCATGTACAGTAATGCCCTAAATAATCGACTCCTTAACCAGAGCAGAATTATGGGTAACTTTTCAGGATTTAGTCGGAAATATGGCTTGTTGCCATTCATCGGAAAGCTCTCACAAACAGCTTTCCGATGAATGGCAGCAAGCCATATTTCCGACTAAATCCTGAAAATTTACCCATAATTCTACTATGGTTAAGGAGTTGATTATTAGGGCATCACTGTATAATTAAGAGAATACATTTTCCTAACAATATTTACCTTGACAGCCATTTCATTCTCATATATATGCTAGGGTCCATATGGGAGACTCGCATATATAAGAGAATGCACTGGTACATGATCGATCTAATGCTGCACCAGCTCAGCTCCCATCATGAAAGGGTTATATAACACTCGCCTATGGAGCCTCAGTGAGGCTGCCTCACATGCACCCAAGCAGAGGAGTCATCAGTGCATTGTTCTCTCTGCCTGGGGCTCCATAAAGGGTTATATAACACTCCCATATGGAGCCTCACACGGACCCAAGCAGACGACAGTCATCAGTGCATTGTTCTCTCTGTCTGGGGCTCCATAAAGGGTTATATAAAACTCCCGTATGGAGCCTCACACGGACCCAAGCAGACAGTCATCAGTGCATTGTTCTCTCTGTCTGGGGCTCCATAAAGGGTTAAACATATTGCAGTATTTCATGATAACAAACACTTGAGGCCAGGCATACATTGCACCCTATTACTCAACACAAATATAAAGCTATAAACACAAAGTAAAAGTTCCAGAAAGCAAATACTACACTAGATCATGCCACGAATCTCTACTCTGGCTAACGTCCGTAGAGATCATATTCCTCCAGTACAAAACCTGGGAACTTTTTGAAGTTTTGACAGGGAATCTTAAAGTCGAGAAAATAACGTGGGGAATATACATGTATTTCTTAGTTATTATCTGTTCCTTAATAATCTACTTCACTGTGGGTGAAGGTCTCCAACTTGAAATTTCACAATTTAAGTGTATTTGTGAGCGATTTTGCATTGAGTCGCTTACAATTATGGAATTTATCCTGGGTAATTAATTTGATGTTTATTGCAGTGAATTTATTGCTCTCACAAAAGTAAGAGAAAAGCATGCAATTTAGAGTTGCGGCCTTCACCTACAATGAAGTACATTATTAAAGAACAATTAACAACTAAGAAATATATTCCCAGCTTTATTTTTTCGACTTTATAAGGTTCCCTGTCAAAACTTCAAAAAGTTCCAAGGTTTTTTACTGGTAGAATATGATCTCTATGGCGTTAACCATAGTAGAGATTCATGGCACGATCTAATACTACACGGAGTAAAGAGAAACATATATGCACACATAGGTTATTCTGCCTTGATAAAAATTAAAATAAATAAATCTGACAATGTAACGAAGTTGAGGTAAATGAAATCATCTACAGTAATGCCCTAAATAATCTACTCCTTAACCACAGCAGAAATATGGGTAATTTTTCAGGATTTAGTTGGAAATATGGCTTGTTGCCATTCATCGGAATGTTCTCAGTGAGAGTTTTCCAATGAATGGCAACAAGCCATAATTCCAACAAAATTCTGAAAAATTACCCATAATTCTGCTGTGGTTAAGGAGTCGATTATTTAGGGCATTACTGTAGGTTAATATTTATTGAGCTGTCATGAACATCAATATTCTAGGAATGATTATTTTTTTTATCAATTGATTCTATAAACTAAAATCGTACCCAATAACCTCCATGACTTCTGACACTCTTTGTACATTTTTGTTGTTGGGAGGGTTAAGTTTAGCATTATTGTGTATGATAAATGTAGGTCCCTCCAAAGCTTAGATCAATGTAACTAATTTAAAGGCGAAGATCACAAAATTCTTAACAATTTGAGCTATGTGCTCAAATACTGAGATTTTTCTCCCAGAATTGCAATAAAATTGGTTGTTCGCAATAATTGTATAGTGTGGTATGGACTACTTGTGGCACACTATACTGTGCCAGAACTAAATCTGCTTCAGGAAACCCATTCATTTACTGTGGAGAGTAGATCACTGAATGATTGTCAAATAATGTTTACAGCTACACTGTACATGTTTTAATTTAATTTAAGGGCACTCCAGGCATTCCCCAGATGAAAGCCATTGAAATCCCAATTTATCAAATAATAAATATCAACATATCAGAGAGCCACTGGTTATGGGAAGTCGACTATTAATTGATTAGATGTGATTAATCATGACAGCCCTAGATATGTAATTTGTTGTGTAAAAGCTTGTAGTGTCCAGCAGACCACCTAAATCTTAGCGACCAGCAGACCACTTACATGTAAATCATAGTGACCAGCGAACCACTTAAATCTTACGTACCAGCAGACCACCTAAATCTAACAAACATCGGACCACATAAATCTTAGAGACCAGAGGACCACTTAAATCTAACGAACATCGGACCACTTAAATCTTAGCAACCAGCAGCCAATTTAAATCTTAGCAACCAGCAGACCACTTAAATCTTAGCAACCAGCAGACCACTTAAATCTTAGCAACCAGCGGACCACTTAAATCTTAGCCATTTTTGGTCCAAATTTTCAACAATTAGAAATTTCATGCCCGACATAATAATTTATACCACATATACATACAATGTATAGGTTGAAGTTCCGCTACCCACTTCCCAGACTTTATTATATATTGCTTTTATAAGTCAATATGACTCAAGATATATCCAATAGTTAACGTTAGTTTAACGTTAATTATCAGAAGCCATGTAAGATTTAGTAAATATGATTATACTATGTACATGTAAGGTTTAGTAAGGATCAAGCCTGAGTTTAGTGTGCCTGTCATTTGCAGAATGAGGTCCCAAGAGGGTGAATTTACTGACGCTATCACGCATGGTGGGCTAGCATCACTAAATTCACCCTCTGGGGACCTCATTCTACATGGCGTCATCTGCTGCCGGAGACATAGACTCAGATTGAAGTTCCCAAATGGTGCATATTGTGATGTACACCCATTGGGAGCCTCGATTATGCAATGTGTCATCTGCCAATTTGGGGATATACATGTAGAGAAATTAAACTAAAAAAGAAATAGAATCTATGTGAAGAAGTTTGATAATAAAGACACTTTTCAGAGAATATGAGGCCTAAGTAGAATGAGGTCCCCAGAGGGTGAATTTAGTGATGTTAGCCAGCTAATGGCAGCTATGCGGGATAACGTCAATAAATTCACTCTCTGGGAACCTCATTCTGCAAATGACAGGCACACTAAACTCAGACTTGATAAGGATGATTAGTACTACAGTGATGCTCTAAGTAATCGACTCCTTAAACACAGCAGAATTATGGGTAATTTTTCAGGATTTAGTCGGAAATATGGCTTGTTGCCATTCATCGGAAAGCTCTCCCCGAGAGCTTTCCGATGAATGGCAACAAGCCATATTTCCGATTAAATCCTGAAAAGTTACCCATAATTCTGCTGTGTTTAAGGAGTCGATTATGCCCACTGTATGTAAGGTTTAGAAAGAGATACTATACATTTATTCTCACTGAATCCCAGCAGTATTCCGTCTCGATCAAATGTTTGGCTTGAAAGTCTGAAGCGGATCAAAATTAGTATCACCTATGGGTATAATGTTGTTAAAATAGTCAAATGGACCTAAACAGAAAGAATATTAAAATTTAGACCGAATATTTGTTCTTATACACCAATCATAAATATCACATAAATAGTGTGTTATTGTCAAGTTCGTACACTTTGTTACGTAAACAAAAGCCAAAAATGTTACAGAACCTGAGTTTTGTTTACATAACACAGCATACGAACATGACAATAACATAATGTATGTTAATAATATACATGTATTTATGATTGGTATAAGAACAAAATATGTCTATATTTTAATATTCTTTCTGTTTATGGCAGTTATAATCAGAATCGATTCAGGGAATATACATGGAGAGGGTAAACTTTTTTTAGGATTTAAAATTAAGATATTGCTAATGAGGATATCACTCAGTGCATTGAATTAAAAAAAAACTTTCCCAGGGGATGCCCTTCAAACTGTCTCTAACGGTTAAAACACTCGCTTTGAAAGAAATTTTCGGCTTCTTGATAAATGAAGGTCATATGAGGCCATAAAATGTCCCTTTCGATCCCTTTCAGGCACGTATGCTGATTTTTTCCTTTCGATCCTTGTTGGGACCCACCCATCCCCGCGTCCAAATTTTGTTCCGTTTTCCGCAGTTTTTTCCCCAACCATTTTTGGACACCCACCCCCCTTTTAACACTTAAACAGAGATTTTCCGGGGTAATTCACTGTAAACAGCTGTATATGAATTTCTGTGCATACTATTTGTCATGGATGTTAACACTGACATGTAAATAGGAACGAGTCATTTTGGGGTCATTCTGCCAAAAAAACATAGCTGCCAGCGGTCATCTTGGATTTCAAAATTCAATCCATTAGCATGGGCTACAGGCTATACTGTTTGTCTGATCATCATGAAATTTTTCAGTTATGTTAATATTGACATTGTAAGGTGTCTTAAGCAAAACTCATTGCAAAAACAGTCAAAAAGACTTGCAGGAAAAAAAATTGAGAGTTGCAGAAAAAATTGTTTGTTGGTCCCATCGACCGCCCACCCAACCCGGCATATGTGCCCGGCAAAAAAAATCCCCCCCCCCCCCGTTTCGATCACATTTTCTGGTATACTACTAGTACTTGTGACATGATACTTTTTTTTAAACATCTGCAAACTTTCAAATCAAGTCCAACATTTATAGAAGACTTTGATGAAAAAAAAACAAACAAACAAAAATTAATTCAAGTAAACAATACATACATAACAAAAGTACTCTTAATTAATGGAACAGCAGACAAAACTCTAAATTAATACATAAGGAATACACACTGCACAACTTAAGGTTATTGAACATGTAGTGTTGATCACCACCTCTAAACTTTCTCCGTGAAGTATCCAGGTCGCATTACGGGGTCACGACCTTTATACTATCTCCGTGAAGTATCGAGGTCGCATTGAGGGGTCATGACCTTTATACTATCTCTGTGAAGTATCCAGGTCGCATTAGGGGTTATGACCTTTATACTATCTCCGTGAAGTATCCAGGTCGCATTAGGGGTTATGACCTTTATACTATCTCCGTGAAGGATCAGGTCGCATTAGGGGTCACGACCTTTATACTATCTCCGTGAAGTATCCAGGTAGCATTACAAAGTCATGACTTCTAAATTATCTCTGTGAAGTATCCCGGTCGTATAACGCCCATCTTTTCATGAAGATATGGCACGCCACTCATACATGCAATGGTAATGCCAATAAACGTGATGTATTGATATGATACCATCACCACAGGATGGCTTTTATCAGGTTTATCTAGTCCGATCATATACGATACCGTCCGAATTATTGAATTCTTGAAAATGAATTTCAGAAATAAACAGATTGGCGCCCCGGTGAAAAACCGGATGGCCGAAAGCAAGGCGAATGTTGGTAAGTCTGATTGTATGAAAGATGCATTGGTGTCCGTTGGAGGCTTTGATAATCCACTGTAGAAATTAATTGATCCAGCGAAGCACATCCCTACAACGGTGGCGACGACGTGAATTGCATCACTTTTTGTGTTGTTTTTAAACTTGGAGTTTGGATAGAACCACGTGCACAAGGCGGTGCCGGTGATTAATGTGGCAAGTGGCATGACCTGGCTGCGCTGCTGGTACCAGTCCCAGGTCGGCAGAAGTGGAATGACTATGACCATGACGAGATAAGTTGAGCCAACGCCCATGACCAGGTCCTAAAACATGAAAATATATGTGATTATAAATTAAATTGAATGATGGTGACCATGAGGAGATAAGTTGAGCCAACGCCCATGGCCAGGTCCTAAAACATAAAAATATATGTGATTATAAATTAAATTGAATGACGGTGACCATGAGGAGATAAGTTGAGCCAACGCCCATGACCAGGTCCTAAAACATGAAAATATATGTGATTATAAATTAAATTGAATGACGGTGACCATGAGGAGATAAGTTGAGCCAACGCCCATGACCAGGTCCTAAAACATGAAAATATATGTGATTATAAATTAAATTGAATGACGGTGACCATGAGGAGATAAGTTGAGCCAACGCCCATGGCCAGGTCCTAAAACATAAAAATATATGTGATTATAAATTAAATTGAATGACGGTGACCATGAGGAGATAAGTTGAGCCAACGCCCATGACCAGGTCCTAAAACATGAAAATATATGTGATTATAAATTAAATTGAATGACGGTGACCATGAGGAGATAAGTTGAGCCAACGCCCATGACCAGGTCCTAAAACATGAAAATATATGTGATTATAAATTAAATTGAATGACTATGACCATGACGAGATACCTGTAAGTTTGCCTATAAAACAAAATCTACAAACATGTGAATAACAAGACAATTTGATGTAGAGGATAGAATTACAGTAATGCACTAAATAATCAACTCCTTAACCACAGCAGAATTATGGGTAATTTTTCAGGATTTAGTCAGAAATATGGCTTGTTGCCAACTAGCCATTCATCGGAAAGCTCTCACTGCGATAATTGGCAACATGCCATATTTCTGACTAAATCCTGAAAAATTATCCATAATTCTGCGGAGGTTAAGGAGTCGATTATTTAGGGCATTACTGTACATGTATATAAGTAAAAGAATATGAAATTAGTGTACATGTACCTCCCATATGATATCTATGAAAGACTTTTTTTCATAAATATTATATGCAATAACAGAAACACTTGTTTTATATTCTCAAAATGAATACTAAGATATACCAGTATGAAGCTACATGTACATGACTGTGTAATTACATACATGTCAAGTCTGAGTTTAGTGTGCCTGTCATGTGCAGAATGAGGTCCCCAGTGGGTGAATTTAGTAATGCTATCCTGCATAGTGGGATAGCATCACCAAATTCGCCCTCTGGGGACCTCATTCTGCATGGCCTCATCTGCTATGGGAGACATATAGATATACATGTACAGCTATGCTCTAATTAATCGACCCATTTAACGAGGTTATGGGCCGGTCATGACCGCGGTCATACCGCCACTACACCGCGGTCATGCGGTAGTACACCGCGGCCGTGCGGTAGTACACCGCGGTCATACGGTAGTACACTGCGGCCATGCGGTAGTACACCGCGGTCATGCGGTAGTACACCGCGGTCATACGGTAATACACCGCAATGCGCGGTGACATGCGGTATCTGACCGCGGTCGTGTTGGAAGTCCACCGCGGTAATTTGGACCGTTACCGGCGTACACCGCGGTAGTATTTTCCGCGACCGCCTAACACCGCAGTCATTCCCCGTGTCAACCGCGTTCGAATAATCTGCCGATAAAAATCTGCTTTTTCTTTTTCTTTTGGAAGACTCAAGGTAAGAATTTCGATCTGTCTTGTTCAGGTTGGCCTATAATTTGCGTCAATATATTAAGAAACTGACCTTACATTCATTCCTCGCGCCAAACTAAATTTATTTTAGAGTACTGACGTCTTCAATGGTTGACGTCCCCACGTAATTCCTTGAGCCAAATGATTTTTGTGTCGGTGAAATGTGCACATGGCGATCGCATAATTATCTTGCTCGAACCGAAAAGCCATTTTAATTCTTAATCGCGCACGCCTTATACATATACCATATCACGAATAAACAAACGCTCTTTATTTGGCACGCTTAAGGAAATCGGGACCGTGGTAAATTAGAACCGATTTATTTTCAATTTCAGATTAATATTTTCCATGCGCAATATGTCAGTCTATTGTCAGATAATTTACAATGCTCAGTTGCGATACGGACGCTAGGTTTTACTGTGGTTTAAACTTACACAGCGGTAGTGGCACCAAAAACTCAACCGCGACCACGCTGTTGCCCGCGTTTTCAATACCGCGGCTGACCGCCTGATTACACCGCGGTCAGGCGTTATTACACCGCAGTCAGGCGGTATTACACCGCGGTCAGGCGGTATTACACCGCCCGACCGCGGTATTACACCGCGGTCATACCGCATGTCAACCTCGTTAAGGAGGATCGATTAATTAGAGGATAGCTGTAGCCTCAGATTGAAGATCCCAAATGGTGAATATTGTGATATACACCCATTGGGAACTTCGATTATGCAATGTGTTGTCTGTCAATATGGGGATATAGAGAAACTAAACTGAAAAAGAAATAGAATCTTTGTGAAGAAGTTTCTTTTGAAATTTGATAATAAAGAGACTTTCCAGAGAAGATGAGGCCAAAGCAGAATGAGGTCTCCAGAGGGTGAATTTAGTGATGTAACCTGCTATAACAGGCACACTATAATCAGGCCTGATGCATGTAAATAACATGACAATGTCGTGAAGTGATATCATTAACCCTTTCATGATGGGAGCTGTGCTGGTGCAGCATAGACAATCATGTGCCGGTATATTCTCTTATATATGCTAGTCTCCCATAGGGAGCTTCTCATATATAAGAGAGACACTGGCTTACAAGGTCAAGGTAATTATTGTTGGCCAGTGAATTGTCTTATACATGTATATGAGAGGCTCCCTATGGGGGACGCACATATAAATACATGTTATCGCTGCAGTGAATTGATCTGGGGCGAAGTATCACGTCGAGTTGAAGAGGTCAGATCGCTGGATCAAACGAGCCGCCGCAGGCGTCGAGTTTGATCCAGCGATCTGACCTCTTCAACGAGACGTGATGCGAAGCCCAGATCAATTCACTGCAGCGATAACAGGTTTATTATATGACATGCTTTTTATTTAAAAAGCACATGCTTTTTATTTAAAAAGCACAATTTCTCTCATTAATTATGAAATGAAACCAATTCACACGCTCGCTAGTATCAAAAATAAAGAAAGAACTGTCCTGCTTTTTCCGGTCATGCGCAGTATGTGAGATGAGGAAGGGTGGTATGACATCGGATCAAACTGCAGCTGGTCCGATGGCCAGGAAATGATCGCTATACAATAGCGGTATTGGGGAAAGAAAAACGATAGTCATATAATAAGAGAATGTATTGGTACAGGGTTTTCGCAAAATTTCAGGAAGCTCCAGTCAAGGAAGGGTTAGATCTTGCCATGAATATCTATAACGCCCGTAGAGATCACATTCCACCAGTACAAAACAAGTGTCCAATGGCACCACGGTGTATTTGCTGTTCGGCCGCAGTGTCAGAGTTTGTAACTGCAGTTGAGCACCGCGGCCGAACGGCAAGTACACCGCGGTCGAACGGCAAGTACATGTACACTGCGGCCGAACAGCAAGTACACACACCACGGCTAAAAGGCAACTACACCGCGGCCGAACGGCAAGTACACTGCGGCCGAACGGCATGTACAACTGTAGTTAGCCAGTGGAGCCACGGTGTAGTTGCATTTCAGCTGCGGTGGCAATGCTAACCCCACCTCGGTTAACCCTTTACCCAACAAAACGGCCAAAACCGGCCAAATAAAGCTTCAACAGCCTAAAATATCTTCGGTCTGTCTCAATAGAACCATACAAATATGGATATCATTGGAACCGGCTCCTTGACCACATTGTGATAGTTACGCCCTGTGATAGTTACGCCCTGTGATAGTTATGCCCTGTGCCAATGCATTCTCTTATATATGCGAGTCGACCATAGGTCGCCTCGCATATATAAGAGAATGCATTGGCCTAAAAAAAATCTTTTTTTAACACTTTTTACCATTTTTTCTTACATTCTTTAACTATTTTATAATTTTTAATGTGTTAAGCCAATGCATTCTCTTATACATGCGAGGCGACCTATGGTCGACTCGCATATATAAGAGAATGTATTGGCACAGGGCCGTTCTGTTGGGTAAAGGGTTAAGTGGACACTTGTTTTATCCAGCAGGGTATTCCACCAGTACAATTAAACCCTTGGAACTTTTTGAAGTTTTGACTGGGAACATTAAGTGAAGTTGAAAAAATAACACAAATATATTTCTTAGTTATTATCTGTTCCTTGATAATGTATCTGTACTTCACTGTAGGTGAAGGTCCAATCTCGGAATTTCACAATTTAAGTGACTTTGTGAGCGATTTTGCTTTGCGTTGCTTACAATTATGGAATTTCTCCTGGGTAATTAATTCAATGTTTATTGTGATATGGGCTCACAGAAGTCATAGAAAAGCATGCAATTTCGATTTGCAATATATTCCCCGCGTTATTTTTTTGACGTTATAAGGTTCCCTGTCAACCCTTCAAAAAGTTGCCAGGTTTTGTACTGGTGGAATACATGTATGATATCTACAGGCGTTATACCCAGATTAGAGATTCATGGCGTTATCTACAAATAGAATATGAAATGAGATGACACCCATTATCTGTTGAGTTTCCTTGGATATGCCCATAACAGAATGGATCCCTTGATGCACATATTATAGATTATCTGAATAAACCCATTTACAACAGACTCCCTTGATGTAACATTACCACATGGTGTAAAGCTAAAGAAAAATAAACATCTTGTTTGGGTTACATGTCAGAAAAAATGTAGGGTCTGTATACATGTACATGTAGGTCGGCTTGACATTTTATATTTTTAAGTATTATTGATTTTCATATATTGTGCAAGATTTCGATAACAGTAATTTTGATTATCTTTGTATATAGACAGTTATAAAAACAATGCTTCAAAACTGCAAGATAACAACTAATTTTTGAGATTTTTTAAATATCTTTTTGTTTTTATTATGAAACATTTCAGAAAAATTTCTTGAAAACGATGACAAAAACTTTAGGGTAGGGGGTTTATAATAGGGTACATGTAGGTAGGGAAACCCAAAGCAAAAGTACTTTTTTTATGTAATGAATTCAAGGATTCAGAGGCCACAAGAAGCAGGCCAGGGAATAAGGTGCCTGTCATTTGCAGAATGAGGTTCACAGAGGGTGAATTCAGTGACGCAATCCAACATAGCGGGTGGGCTAGTATCACTAAATTCACCCTCTGGGGACCTCATTCTGCTTAGGCCTCATCTTCTCTGGAAAGTTTCTTTATTATCAAATTTCATTAGAAACTTCTTCGCACACATTTACATGTAGATTTTATTTTATTTTTTTAAGTTTAATTTCTCTATATCCACAAATTGGCAGACGATACATTGCATAATCGAGGTTCCCAATGGGTGTATATCACAATATTCACCATTTGGGAACTTAATTCAGTCTGAGTCTATGTTTCCCATAGCAGATGAGGCCATGCAGATTTAGGTCCCAGCAGGGTGATTTTGGTGATGCTAGCCTCTTGTGCGGGATAGCTTCACTAAATTCACCTTCTGGGGACCTCATTCTGCAAATGACAGGCACACTAATCTCAGACTTGGGCACAAGAAGGATTCATTTCATGGGTACACAAGGCATCTTCCAACATTGGTTTTTTGTGTGTGCATTTTCTCCCATCATTAAAGGTACTCAATCCGATCAGAGGGTCCCCATATCATCAAATACAACAACAACATTTCTTTAAAATATACTTTACTTTTAGTTATCAGAATCGCTGTCAACTATGGTATCAAACTTCCCAAAACGTGTTATTTATCAACAATTTGTTCAACAAAATATGGCCGTATTATCACTTAAGTATCACAAAATTTGGCCGTATTACCACTTGATTTTAGAGTTATCCATCTTCATCCGCAATTTTGTCCGAGGCCGTCCGTTTGACCACGTTTTTCTGGGCCACAAATAATTGCACATCTCGAGAAATAACAAACTTCAAAAATAGATATCTTATCACTTTGATGGGTGGGTTCCTCGACTCGAATCAAATATTTTTTAACACTGACGCCAACCAAATAGTCATTTGGGATGGTTAATTCGGATTATGCATCTTTATTCCTTTGCTGTATGGAATCTCTCACCCAGTTATAAAAGTATAAATAAGAATGCAAACCATCCATCTACAGTAATGCTCTAAATAATCGACCCCTTAACCACAGCAGAATTATGGGTAATTTTTCAGGATTTAGTCGGAAATATAGCTTGTTACCATTCATCGGAAAGCTCTCCGCGAGAGCTTTCCAATGAATGGCAACAAGCCATATTTCCGACTAAATCCTGAAAAGTTACCCATAATTCTGCTGTGGTTAAGGAGTCAAAAGGCATTACTGTACATAGTTGTTTTTTGTTGAACTTATTATCCGAACATTTCCCAAGGGGATAACTAACTAATGTTTATTGGATAACATCATAGATGTACATTACAGATAACAGTACACTGAAATCAGAATAATAATATGTACAGATAAGCAATGTTATCAGGGCCCACATGGGTCATGTTCCTAACACCACCATCATGTACAATACAGATAAAAGTACACTGTCTATCTCTTTGTAAACATGTGCTATACATGTATAGTTAGGGTTTAAAATATTAGAAGGGTGGTTGCTTTGCTAACAAACAATAGTGGTTACTGTTAACAGAGACCATAATTTTTACTGTGTCATTTTATCACAAATAAAAGTTAATTAGACTCATTATCGCATATAACTATGGAATAAAACAATAGAAACAATCGTTCGGATCATAGCTATGGGAACACCCTAATGATCTCTATCGCTATATGGTATCACCTGAATGGTCTGTTCTAAAAATAGAACAATAAAGTGTCCCACTTTATCATATCATTTTATAACAAAATATTCGGAATAAAATCAATATTAATTGATAGAAGCGCTTCCGAACATGGGTCATCAATTCATATTTATTATTTTATTAGGGGACTGCCCGTCACAAAATGACTGGTATATAAATGTTCTTTGTTACTTTCTAGTGTCCATGGTCATGAACAAATTCTCATTTCTATATTAGAATGCACATATTGGACAAAACAAAATCAGCATATTACATTAAATATTACTATATACAACTGAAACATACTCAATTCGGGAGCCTTTATTCAGCGACGAAGGGCATTTGCGGCAAAATGTTTTCTTGAACGGACCCCCCTTTTGGAACCTGTATTCAGCATGCACCCTAAGGATCACAGGCCCCTTCACTGCGCGGCCCATTTGTAGGAACACTTTATTTCAATAAAACTATTTTCTACCACCCCCTCTCCCCAACCCACATACCCTGTACATGTATATGCATACACATATGGAACCCAACGATCAAGATATTTGACTTTTTTACTACTAGTATATACAACTGAAACAGGCTCCATTCGGGAGCCTTTATTTAGTGGGAGAGGGGCCTGTGGCCCCTTTGTGCGCTTTGGCAACATTATACAATTTAAAACAGCGTGCGCTTCGAGCACATTTTGATCTTTTAAACATTCTTTTTTCAAATTTGCACCCAACTGAAAGATTAAAAGAGCATTAATTAGCGTTGGCATTATTGTTTACACTGTATTATTAGTCCCGGCCCGGGAATGTGGTTTATTGTTTACACTGTATTATTAGTCCCGGCCCGGGAATGTGGTTTATTGTTTACACTGTATTATTAGTCCCGGCCCGGGAATGTGGTTTATTGTTTACACTGTATTATTAGTCCCGGCCCGGGAATGTGGTTTATTGTTTACACTGTATTATTAGTCCCGGCCCGGGAATGTGGTTTATTGTTTACACTGTATTATTAGTCCCGGCCCGGGAATGTGGTTTATTGTTTACACTGTATTATTAGTCCCGGCCCGGGAATGTGGTTTATTGTTTACACTGTATTATTAGTCCCGACACGGGAATGTGGTTTATTGTTTACACTGTATTATTAGTCCCGACCCGGGAATGTGGTTTATTGTTTACACTGTATTATTAGTCCCGGCCCGGGAATGTGGTTTATTGTTTACACTGTAAATGTGGTTTATTGTTTACACTGTATTATTAGTCCCGGCCCGGGAATGTGGTTTATTGTTTACACTGTATTATTAGTCCCGACACGGGAATGTGGTTTATTGTTTACACTGTATTATTAGTCCCGACCCGGGAATGTGGTTTATTGTTTACACTGTATTATTAGTCCCGGCCCGGGAATGTGGTTTATTGTTTACACTGTATTATTAGTCCCGGCCCGGGAATGTGGTTTATTGTTTACACTGTATTATTAGTCCCGGCCCGGGAATGTGGTTTATTGTTTACACTGTATTATTAGTCCCGACCCGGGAATGTGGTTTATTGTTTACACTGTATTATTAGTCCCGGCCCGGGAATGTGGTTTATTGTTTACACTGTATTATTAGTCCCGGCCCGGGAATGTGGTTTATTGTTTACACTGTATTATTAGTCCCGACCCGGGAATGTGGTTTATAGTTTACACTGTATTATTAGTCCCGGCCCGGGAATGTGGTTTATTGTTTACACTGTATTATTAGTCCCGGCCCGGGAATGTGGTTTATTGTTTACACTGTATTATTAGTCCCGGCCCGGGAATGTGGTTTATAGTTTACACTGTATTATTAGTCCCGACCCGGGAATGTGGTTTATTGTTTACACTGTATTATTAGTCCCGGCCCGGGAATGTGGTTTATTGTTTACACTGTATTATTAGTCCCGACCCGGGAATGTGGTTTATTGTTTACACTGTATTATTAGTCCCGGCCCGGGAATGTGGTTTATTGTTTACACTGTATTATTAGTCCCGGCCCGGGAATGTGGTTTATTGTTTACACTGTATTATTAGTCCCGGCCCGGGAATGTGGTTTATTGTTTACACTGTATTATTAGTCCCGGCCCGGGAATGTGGTTTATTGTTTACACTGTATTATTAGTCCCGGCCCGGGAATGTGGTTTATTGTTTACACTGTATTATTAGTCCTGGCCCGGGAATGTGGTTTATTGTTTACACTGTATTATTAGTCCCGGCCCGGGAATGTGGTTTATTGTTTACACTGTATTATTAGTCCCGGCCCGGGAATGTGGTTTATTGTTTACACTGTATTATTAGTCCTGGCCCGGGAATGTGGTTTATTGTTTACACTGTATTATTAGTCCCGGCCCGGGAATGTGGTTTATTGTTTACACTGTATTATTAGTCCCGGCCCGGGAATGTGGTTTATTGTTTACACTGTATTATTAGTCCTGGCCCGGGAATGTGGTTTATTGTTTACACTGTATTATTAGTCCCGGCCCGGGAATGTGGTTTATTGTTTACACTGTATTATTAGTCCCGGCCCGGGAATGTGGTTTATTGTTTACACTGTATTATTAGTCCCGGCCCGGGAATGTGGTTTATTGTTTACACTGTATTATTAGTCCCGGCCCGGGAATGTGGTTTATTGTTTACACTGTATTATTAGTCCCGGCCCGGGAATGTGGTTTATTGTTTACACTGTATTATTAGTCCCGGCCCGGGAATGTGGTTTATTGTTTACACTGTATTATTAGTCCCGGCCCGGGAATGTGGTTTATTGTTTACACTGTATTATTAGTCCCGGCCCGGGAATGTGGTTTATTGTTTACACTGTATTATTAGTCCCGACCCGGGAATGTGGTTTATTGTTTACACTGTATTATTAGTCCCGGCCCGGGAATGTGGTTTATTGTTTACACTGTATTATTAGTCCCGGCCCGGGAATGTGGTTTATTGTTTACACTGTATTATTAGTCCCGACCCGGGAATGTGGTTTATAGTTTACACTGTATTATTAGTCCCGGCCCGGGAATGTGGTTTATTGTTTACACTGTATTATTAGTCCCGGCCCGGGAATGTGGTTATTCCAACTGAGTTCCTGCGAATGTACTGATCGGTACCCACTGGCGGGAGGTCAGACTGTAATGTACTGATCGGTACCCACTGGCGGGAGGTCAGACTGTGTCCATTCTCCATCTTCCGGGTATACCGGTACAGTCGGTACTCCTTCGATTTGACACTCAATGCACAACTTTCATATCAAAGACACCATTCTTTACTTATGTTCACACTGAACTGGCTTGCAAATTAAAATACCATATTAGCACCCATTCCCAATGATGGTAGAACGTTCGGTCTCGACTCTACACCCCACTACATTGTACATGCACTTCCATGACAAAATCAACATTCGTAACTTATTTTCACACTCAACCTGAACTGATAAATTAATTTAGCGCCTATTTCCGACAACGCTTTGGTAGAGCACATGGAATTGTGGGTTTGCGTGCGACATGACGTCATTTCGACAAACGTCATAAGAAACAGTGTCTATACTTGAGTGCAAATCCTGCATTTGGGGAACATGTTAGATCTCAGGTTTGCTTTGACCAATCGGCGTGAAATTTGGTGAGTCATCTTTTACGACAAAATATAGGCCATGGTACAAATTTGGGCAACATTTGCAGAATGAAGTCCCCAGAGGGTGAATTTAGTCATGCTATCCTGCACAGCGGGCTAGGATCACCAAATTCACCATCTGGGGACCTCATTCTGCTTAGGCCTCATCTTCCAGGAAGTGTCTATACATGTAGTCTCAAATTATCATTGTTTTTAGTCACTTTTTCCCTTCTTGGAAGTTTCTATATCCCTTAATTTGCAGAAGATAAAATAATCGAGGTGATAATGGGCGAACATCACCAACTTCAACTGGGGAACTTCAGTCTGATCCTAGGTCTCCCATAGTAATTGAGGCCTAAGCAAAATGAGGTCCCCAGAGGGTGAATTTGGTGATGCTAGCCCGCTGTTCAGATAGTATCACTAGTTCACCCTCTGGGGACCTCATTCTGCAAATGACAGACACACTATTTGCAGGCTTGCACCTACACAGTGGGGTGACCTTTCCACAAACGTACAGCGTGTCAGATACATGAAGATAGTGTCAAAAACAGCATAACATTCAATCATAAAATATTGATGGGCTCCAGGGACCAGTCTGGGGGGGGGACTTGGGAGATATCTTTTCCCTAAATAGTGTCACTTCTCCCTATTTTTGTCCTGGGGAGAAGTCACTTCTCTCTCATACATGTATACTCGTGTTATTTGTTATTTCACGAGTTACATGTATCGTTTATCTTCGGTCAACATAATGCAGCTACTAGTATCGGTGAGAGCTTTCCAATGAATGGCAACAAGCCATATTTCCAACTAAATCCTGAAAAGTTACCCATAATTCTGCTGTGGTTAAGGAGTCGATTAATTAGAGCATTACTTTTTTTTTCTTCTTTTTTTAAACATATTTTATTTGTTCATAATAAATATGACAAAAGGGATTGGAGGACAAGTGCTATACTCACTTAGAATACCCTCCTCTCCCTCCAGAGCATTACTGTATATGTATAATTTAACAACTAGAGGTCACCTAGAAGATCCATATGATCGGATGAGGGATGTGGCTTGTAGGGTGAGCCAAAGGATTTAGTCATGCAAAGAGTAAAATCCAAGAAGCCTGCCGGTATCCATGTTTTTCATTAAAAATCGGTAAAATTTGATAGCTCCACATCTAGAGGTCACTCCTAAACATGTCTGTAAATTTTCAAAACATTTCTCCAATAACTGCAGGCTGTATATAGTGGGTGCCAATGGATTCAAATTTGAAATTCAAAATGGCTGTTGGCGGAATGTTTTTTAATGAATTCAAGGAAAAAATCGATGGCTCCCATCTAGCTAGAGATCACCCTGAAGATTCATATTAAGTTTGGTGATGATCGGAAGAGGGATGCGGTCTGTAGGTGAGCCAAATGAAATTGTTTTGACGGACAGATGGACGGACAGATGAATGGCTAGCCAGATGGACGACGGACACCAACCCATGGCAATACATGTAGTTCACACTAGTGTTGAAACGATTAGTGAATTTCAGAGTCGACTAGTCGAGGCCCAAAAGTCGCGTTGCGTCGACTAGTCGGTACCCGATATCAAAACTTTCAAACATAACATTGTGCGGAAAATTCATCGTACATGGCGTACACTGATGACTGATGCAATGGCGTTCTATTGCGTTGCGCATTTCCCTGCATACACACCAATTTATTTGGGAAATAATACTGTAAACATCTTGATATTTATACAACACACTGAATGTAATTATATAATTAGACATGCGGTGGATAATGATTAGATACACGATCATTTATACAGGTTTTAAATTTAATATCAGCGTTCGAGATTATTTCGTTTAGTCACGTGATCACCAATAAACCGGTGCCGAGCAGTGTCACTATAAAATGTTAATGTTCCGACTAAATACGCCCTATAGTATAGGCTACGTTGTAGAATACGATAGCCAGCTTCTTAATGTCAGTACCATTTATATACGGTAGCACCAATGACGTCACCTTAAGCGACCTTCACCCAGCGTCGCATCATAATCCGACGGTGCGAGATCAATGGAAATATACACAGTGTCTGTATCAAAGCGGTCTCGGACAAACTACAAAGCCGCGTCAATCATTGCCATCATGTCTTTGACCTCAAACGACGAGTGAGACATTGTGTTGTCAATTTCATTCGTCCAATTAATAGTCGGGTCACCGGTCCGTGTGTGTCTAAACTAGTAACACTGTCAATTCCGGGTGCCACCAAACGTTATACTTACCATAACTTCGCGCAGTTAACACCGTTTATGCCGGAATCGATCTTGAAAACGTTATACATGAAACTAATACACTATATTCCGACTAGTCGACGGCAAAATTCAGAGTCGACGTTCTGACATTTCAGCGTCGTCGATTAATCGTTTCAACCCTAGTTCACACTCTACAAAGTAAAGTTGAGCTAAAAATGCACTGGCTAATAAATTTATAAGTCATGTTGAATAACATAAAGGATTATTAACTCACAAGAATTGAGTGCACGCCGAGATACAACCGACTAAGGCAGACCAACAGTGTCCACGTCACAGCTACCGTAGTGGCTAAAACTGGATTCACCTGAAATACCAAATGGATTTGAGTGGTTATTTGATAATACAGGCTATAATAAACAAGAGGCTGCACCATGGGTGCTGGGATACTCCCATGGTGACGCACCATGGGTGCTGGGATACTCCCATGGTGACGCACGATGGGTGCTGGGATACTCCCATGGTGACGGGTGCTGGGATACCCCCATGGTGATGGGTGCTGGGATACTCCCTTGGTGACGCACGATGGGTGCTGGGATACTCCCTTGGTGATGCACGATGGGTGCTGGGATACCCCCTTGGTGATGCACGATGGGTGCTGGGATACTCCCTTGGTGACGCACGATGGGTGCTGGGATACTCCCTTGGTGATGCACGATGGGTGCTGGGATACCCCCATGGTGACGCACGATGGGTGCTGGGATACCCCCATGGTGATGCACCACTGGTGCTGGGATACCCCCATGGTGATGGGTGCTGGGATACCCCCATGGTGATGCACCACAGGTGCTGGGATACCCCCATGGTGATGCACGATGGGTGCTGGGATACCCCCATGGTGATGCACCACTGGTGCTGGGATACCCCCTTGGTGACGCACTACTGGTGCTGGGATACCCCCATGGTAATGCACCACGGGTGCTGGGATACCCCCATGGTGACGGGTGCTGGGATACACCCATGGTGACGCACCACGGGTGCTGGGATACCCCCATGGTGATGCAACACTGGTGCTGGGATACCCCCATGGTGACGCCACCATGGGTGCTGGGATACCCCCATGGTGATGCAACACTGGTGCTGGGATACCCCCATGGTGACGCACGACGGGTGCTGGGATACCCCCATGGTGATGCACCACGGGTGCTGGGATACCCCCATGATGACGCACCACAGGTGCTGGGATACCCCCATGGTGACGCACCACGGGTGCTGGGATACCCCCATGGTGATGCACCACGGGTGCTGGGATACCCCCTTGATGACGCACCACAGGTGCTGGGATACCCCCATGGTGACGCACCACGGGTGCTGGGATACCCCCATGGTGATGCACCACTGGTGCTGGGATACCCCCATGGTGATGCACCACTGGTGCTGGGATACCCCCATGGTGATGCACGATGGGTGCTGGGATACCCCCATGGTGATGCACCACTGGTGCTGGGATACCCCCTTGGTGACGCACTACTGGTGCTGGGATACCCCCATGGTAACGCACCACGGGTGCTGGGATACCCCCATGGTGACGGGTGCTGAGATACACCCATGGTGACGCACCACGGGTGCTGGGATACCCCCATAGTGATGCAACACTGGTGCTGGGATACCCCCATGGTGACGCCACCATGGGTGCTGGGATACCCCCATGGTGATGCAACACTGGTGCTGGGATACCCCCATGGTGACGCACGACGGGTGCTGGGATACCCCCATGGTGATGCACCACGGGTGCTGGGATACCCCCATGATGACGCACCACAGGTGCTGGGATACCCCCATGGTGACGCACCACGGGTGCTGGGATACCCCCATGGTGATGCACCACTGGTGCTGGGATACCCCCATGGTGATGCACCACTGGTGCTGGGATACCCCCATGGTGATGCACGATGGGTGCTGGGATACCCCCATGGTGATGCACCACTGGTGCTGGGATACCCCCTTGGTGACGCACTACTGGTGCTGGGATACCCCCATGGTAACGCACCACGGGTGCTGGGATACCCCCATGGTGACGGGTGCTGGGATACCCCCATGGTGACGCACCACGGGTGCTGGGATACCCCCATGGTGATGCAACACTGGTGCTGGGATACCCCCATGGTGACGCACCACGGGTGCTGGGATACCCCCATGGTGACGCACCACGGGTGCTGGGATACCCCCATGGTGACGCACGACGGGTGCTGGGATACCCCCATGGTGATGCACCACGGGTGCTGGGATACCCCCATGGTGACGCACCACAGGTGCTGGGATACCCCCATGGTGACGCACCACGGGTGCTGGGATACCCCCATGGTGATGCACCACTGGTGCTGGGATACCCCCATGGTGATGACCACTGGTGCTGGGATACCCCCATGGTGACGCACGATGGGTGCTGGGATACCCCCATGGTGATGCACCACGGGGGCTGGGATACCCCCATGGTGACGCACCACGGGTGCAGGGATACCCCCATGGTGACGCACGATGGGTGCTGGGATACCCCCATGGTGACGCACGATGGGTGCTGGGATACCCCCATGGTGACGCACCACATGTGCTGGGATACCCCCATGGTGACGCACCACATGTGCTGGGATACCCCCATGTTGACGCACGATGGGTGCTGGGATACCCCCATGGTGACGCACCACGGGTGCTGGGATACCCCCATGGTGACGCACGATGGGTGCTGGGATACCCCCATGGTGACGCATGATGGGTGCTGGGATACCCCCATGGTGATGCACCACGGGTGCTGGGATACCCCCATGGTGACGCACGATGGGTACTGGGATACCCCCATGGGGACACACCACGGGTACTGGGATACCCCCATGGGGACGCACCACGGGTGCTGGGATACCCCCATGGGGATGCACCACGGGTGCTGGGATACCCCCATGGTGACGCACCACGGGTGCTGGGATACCCCCATTGTGATGCACCACTGGTGCTGGGATACCCCCATGGTGATGCACCACTGGTGCTGGGATACCCCCATGGTGATGACCACTGGTGCTGGGATACCCCCATGGTGACGCACGATGGGTGCTGGGATACCCCCATGGTGATGCACCACGGGTGCTGGGATACCCCCATGGTGACGCACGATGGGTACTGGGATACCCCCATGGGGACGCACCACGGGTGCTGGGATACCCCCATGGGGGCGCACCACGGGTGCTGGGATACCCCCATGGTGATGCACCACTGGTGCTGGGATACCCCCATGGTGACGCACGATGGGTGCTGGGATACCCCCATGGTGATGCACCACGGGTGCTGGGATACCCCCATGGTGACGCACCACGGGTGCTGGGATACCCCCATGGTGACGCACGATGGGTGCTGGGATACCCCATGGTGACGCACGATGGGTGCTGGCATACCCCCATGGTGACGCACGATGGGATACCCCCATGGTGACGCACGATGGGTACTGGGATACCCCCATGGGGACACACCACGGGTGCTGGGATACCCCCATGGGGACGCACGATGGGTGCTGGGATACCCCCATGATGAAAATTAATATATGGGCAGGTCAGAAACCAAATTGTGAAAAAAAATGTGATGAACGAACAAATTACTAGACAAAAGACGGTCGGAATTCCAACAATTTCATATTTTGAAAGCTCCCATGATGCCACCCTGCATATGAAATTTAATTGAGATCCGATAACCCACGGTGGAGATACATGTATAAGAGCAAACGGACGGAAATCCAACATTTTCAGATAAACAAAGAGGGATAACTCTTGAATGGAAAATGTGAACATTGATGTCAATGAACCCTCTTTTGAAAGCCGTCCTGATGACAAACCTGCATTTTAATTGAAACCCGATCACACGTGTTTGAGATATATGAGCAGACGGACAGACGGACACCTGACACATGGCTAGACGGACAGATGGACGCATGTAATCCAGTATACCCCCATCTTTTGGGATGGGCATCATGGGGGTATAATAAATTCCAATATTATCATCGGAATTTTTCTGAAAATCAGGGCGGAGGAAATTTTATTTTTCATTCTTTATTTTTGTGATAGCATTCAGCAACCTCGAGATATATCATTCTAGATATACTAGTACATGTACATATGAGTATGTGCTAAACTAACTTCATGTGCTAATGTGTATATCAGTAATAACAAAATAATAGTAGTATTTGATACTCATACAGGTCGCAGTATTGTGTGGGGGTGAAAGTACCATGTTTTAATAGCAGTAAGTATTTAACTTTCCAGTTAAAACTTGTGGTTTGGTTTCTCAACAAAGATCTGAAAGAAGGTTTTACATACATGTACATGTACTGTCTTTGAGTTGTATACAGTCTCAAATGGATTATTATTGAGTTTAATTTTCTATTTTGTCTCACACAATTTTTCCATGAAGAAGGGATATTTATTAATCCATAATTTGTCCTGATGCATATACCATTATACATATGTAAGTGCTTTCCAATGAATGGCAACAAGCCATATTTCTGACTAAATCTTGAAAAGTTACCCATAATTCTGCTGTGGTTAAGGAGTCGTTTAATTAGGGCATTACTGTAGTGCACATGTACATGTAGGTGAAGGACATGTGTAGTGTCATCAATATTAGACGAGAACCTGAATCACTTTGTCATTAACATTTTCTATACTAAATGGATTCTCCCATTCAGTTATAGGAGTATGGTCTATTATTCATATCTTTAACTTTTTTTCATGAAAAATGAACAACGTCAATGAACCCTCTTTTAAAAGCCCTCATGATGCCAAACCTGCATACCAAATTTCATCGATATCTGATAACCCAAGGTTGAGATATATGAGCGGATGGACACACTGATGGACAGACCTATGGCTGGACGGACGCATTAATCCATTGAGAGCTTTCCGATGAATGGCAACAAGCCATATTTCCAACTAAATCCTGAATAATTACCCATAATTCTGCAGTGGTTAAGGAGTCGATTATTTAGGGCATTACTGTAACTATACATGTATACAGACAAGATGCAAAGGTCTGGCAAGATTATCCATATAAAAAGCCCATGTCTCAATAATAAATTAATAATTAATAATCGTTCCGTGGCATATTGATTTCACCCAGGAAATGATTGTGACATTAGCCACAGACATAATTAATCGTAATGAATCGCGGAAATTTACTGGAACTTTTAACATTCAAGGACACTTGAAATTGACACACATACCTCATTAACCATTCCATGACTGGAGTTCTCTGAAAGTTTGCAAAAACCCTGTGCCAATGCATTCTCTTATATATGCGAGTCTCCCATAGGGAGCCTCGCATATACCAGGTACATGTACATGTATAAGAAAATACAGTACATTGGCCTAACAATATTTACCTTGTAAGCCTGAGTGTATTCACTTATATATACGAGGCACCATATGGGAGACTTGAATATATACATGTACATGTAAGAGAATGCACTGGCACAAGATCTTTAATGCTGCACCAGCACAGCTCCCATTAGGGTTAAATCAGAGTCTGTACACAAGGACTTGTATGCATGTTTCGGTAGTCCTAGGTACAGTACATGTATTTATTAATTCATTTTTTTTCAAAAGTGCCTTACTGAATAAATTAGGCTCCCTAAGGGACGGACAGACAAATGGATGCTAAGACCAATGGCTGGATGAACAGAACAGACAGGCCTAAGCAGAAGGAGGTCCCCAGAGGGTGAATTTGGTGATGCTAGCCCGCCGTGCAGGACAGCATCACTAAATTCACCCTCTGGGAACCTCATTCTGAAAATGACAGGCAGACTATTTCAAGGCTTACTAGTACGTGCGTAGCTAAGAGTACTAGATTGATGGCATGGTCTACCATGCGAGGCTCTCTGTGGGAGACTCGCATACATGTACATTATATAAGATAGTGCGCTGGCATAGGGTTTTTAATGCAAATGACAGGCTCACTATTTCAAGGCTTGTACGCACGTAGAGATCATATTCCAACATTACAAAACCTTGGGACTTTTTGAGAGTTTTTACAGGGAACCTTATAAAGTCGAAAACATAACACAGGGAATATATATTTCTTAGTATTGATTTGTTCCTTAATAATGTACTTCACTGTCATATAACTCGAAATTTTATGATTTAAGTGAATTTGGAATTTCTCATGGGTACATGTAATTAATTCAATGTTTATTGCGATATCGGCTCACAATTTTCTCATAGAAACAGGCCTCAGCTCACAAGGCGACTCGGGCGAGATTGTCGCCTTACTGTCGCTGACTTCGCCCTATCGTCGCTCCAAGGCGAAATCGAAGTCGCCTTCAATTTTAGGGGGAATTTTTTTGCTAGTTTTTTTTCCGGACATGTCTGGACTCTGGACATGTCCGTATATAGATGAATTGTGGCGGCCATCCCAAAAAGAAACAGACGATGCAGAGCCAAAGACCCAAGTGTTTAAAATAAAAAAATAAAATATGACCTATTGTTTTGTGTTGTTATTCCGTCGCCTTTGTTCCCTTTGCGGTAATGAATGTTAATCACGAATGTTTTGACACACTGAAAACACAATGAGATGTTCGCATCGGTGTTGTTACTGACCATCGTGAGTGTCACAAATAAATGTTTTAATTAACTTAAAAGACCGCCGTCCCGCTTTTCAGATATAAAACAATTACGACATTATCAGAGTATGTACCAGGCGCTTCGGAAGTTCGTTTCGGTAACGCGTCGGACTTTTTGAAGAGACTGCGTCGGATTTTTTGAAGAGACCGACTTCCGTAAATAAAATAATGTCAAGTTTATTGCTTTAATCGGATTATACCAGTGATGTTGTCATTAATTAAGGGAGGCCATTAATTAATAAAAGCTTTTGCAACTCCTTTGTTAGTTAGTCCTTATTGTTATTTTAGCGGACACCCACATTACAGCCGTGACATCCAATTTTGAGTTGGGACCTTCACCTACAGTGAAGTCATTATTAAGGAACAGATAAAAAATAACTAAGAAATATATCCCGCCCATGAGTTATTTTTTCGACTTTAAAAGGTTCCCTGTCAAAACTTCAAAAAGTTCCAAGGTTTTGTACTGGTGGAATATGATCTCTATGGGCATTATCCACAGTAGAGATGCATGGCATATTCTACTCGCATATATAAGAGAATGCACTGCTTACAATTAAGGCCAAGGTAAATATTGTTAGGCCAATGTATTCTCTTATACATGTATGTGTAAGGCTCACTATGGGAGACTTGCATATTTAAGAGAATGCATTGGCACAGGGTTTTAGCTCCAGTCATGGAAGGGTTAAAATCATAATATTGGCATACAGTAATGCCCTAAATAAGCGACTCCTTAACCACAGCAGAATTATGGGTAATTTTTCAGGATTTAGTTGGATGAATGGCAACAAGCCATATTTCCGACTAAATCCTGAAAAATTACCCATAATTCTGCTGTGGTTAAGGAGTCAATTATTTAGGGCATTACTGTATCAGTCTATAAAATCCACTCCAGTTGTGACATTTTGTTTACTATGCAATCTGAAGTTTATACAGCCAGTCTGCATTATTGATGAAGTAAATACTGGATAAAACTCGTGAATAGAAATATTATACAGTTTATACTGGTACTATCAGTACTATAGAATCAAATACACAAGATATTCATCTATACAGACAATACTAATGCAATTGTTTTCATACAAAAAATGTTCGCGGAAGACCTCACACTCTTTATGATGAGGACATCGTCAATGGTTTCTGTCCCTGGGGCGGTTTGTTCCAGTCGATAAACACGCATCCATCAAAACAGATATCAATAAACGCGTAGATTCCTGATTAGGTGAGATTCATTAGCGTAATAAACACATCATTCTCACCCTGTCACCAAATAAAATTATGCTTCAATATCCATGTGGGAGTTATATGTACAGTAATGCCCTAAGTAATCCACTCCATAACCATAATCTCGGGGAGTGCTTTCCTATGAATGGCAACAAGCCATATTTCCGACTAAATCCTGAAAAGTTACCCATAATTCTGCTATGGTTAAGGAGTCGATTAATTAGGGCATTACTGTAGACATGTTGCAAATAGTGTGTCTGTCATTTGCAGGTTATGTAAATAATGTGGCAAATACCAGATACAATATTTAACAAATAACTACAAAGACAGGGTGGGTGCATGTGTACCTGGGTGGGTGCATGTGTACCTGATATTGTATGTACTCTAATTGTTGAGAATGATCAATGCTTGCTCAAGTGTGACTGACCCAAAGACACCTGCATGGTTTTAAACATTAAAGAATGATTTAAGAATGCATGTCTATACATACAAGCCTGCAAATGGTGTGTCTGTCATTTGCAGCATGAGGTCCCCAGAGGGTGAATATAATGATGCTATCTGCACAGTGGGCTAGCATCACCAAATTCACCCTCTGTGAAGCTCATTCTGCTTAGGCATCAGATTGAAGTTCCCTAGTTGAAGTTGGTGATGTTCACCCATTAGTTAACTCGATTATGCTTTTATCTTCTGCAAATTAGGGGATATAGACACTTCCCAGAAAGGAAAAAGTAACTAAAAACAATTTGAGACTATAATACATGTACATGTAGATACATGTACTTCTCAGAAAATGAGGCCTGAGCAGAATGATGTCACCAGAGGGTGAATTTGGAGATGCTAGCCCGCTAAATTCACCCCTGGGGACCGGAAATGTCAGACACACTAAATTCGGACTTGATTACTAGTACATACACATGTACATGTACAGTAATGCTCTAAGTAATCGACTTCTTAACTACAGCAGAATTATGGGTAACTTTTCAGGATTTAGTCGGAAATATGGTTTGTTGCCATTCATCGGAAAGCTCTCCCCAAGAGCTCCTAGGGACCCTGCAATCATGTTAATATTCAAAGTAGATATCATAGCTCTGTTGGTTATCGCAGGACGACCTCTGAGCTACTGTACTTGTACAGAGTATATGATTGGGGTGGGGTGGGGATTAGAGATAGGTCCCCAGGTCAGGGTCCGCGCTGGACCAAAATTTACTTTTGCCAAATGAAAATATTTTTTGCAAAATTCTTTTAGAATTTGCCAAATGCATTTTCTGCAACATTCAGTCTTATTTTGTGGTTTAACATACATGTATAACAATAAACCAATCACCGAACAATAAAAGTGTAGAAGCGTTGCTTCATCAGAAGGGCACATTACAAGAGATTAGCTACGTGTATGTAAACACGTACCACCACCAGACTAAATACCGTACATGTACATACTAGTATGTCCTGCCAATCCCTCATCAATGCTAATGCTATCAGATTAACTGCATCTTAATGGAGGTATTAACTTTTCCTGGACCTAATAAAACACCACTAATATAATTATAGTGTGATAGTTTCCTGAAATGAATGGTATTGATTGGCCAATATTTTTCAAATTTCTTGAGGAATTAAAAAGTGACTTGCCAAAACTTTTGCCAAATGAATATATTTTTTGCCAAATGTGAATTATTTTTGCCATTGGCAAATTTGGCAAGTGGCAGCACGAACCCTGCCCCAGGTGACTGCATTCTCAGCATCAATAGCATCACGTATCTATCATATCTTCTCTGGAAAGTACATGTATCTTTATTAAATCAAATACACAGGTATTAGGCACAAATTTTTTTTTTTTTATAGAGGTCAGCATTTTTCTCTATAAAAGCAACAATTTATTTTATATTGATCTGTAATTGCAGCACTATGTGACCAAATAATCATAGTTTTCAAAAAAGTTTGGTTCGCCGTCGTATTTGAGATTAATGAACATAGAAAAACATTTAAAGATGATAAATCAAATTTATTTGGTTGGTACCCGAAACGTCTGTCCAATGAAAAATCAAAAAATCAAACAATCCAACCCCTAAATCACCGAAATCTATAATCTAATCATCAAACTAAATAGCCCTATTGTCACACAGACGTTTCACAAAGGACAGCTAATTTGGGTGTGGTGGTACTCAACATACATCGACTTTAATAACGATTTTTGTCTTTTTTTTCCCATCAGTTTTACAGATTACTTTTCGTGGGAGGCCATTTTGAAAGTGCGAAACAAACTCGAGAAACGCTGCAGTAAATGACACCAAAATAAAATAATTTTACATCGATAAAAAAAAAATGTTTTATCTAATTCCTTATCTAGTGGGTATTATATCCACCACATGATTTTTGTCATTAAAAATTTCCGGGATATCAATTAAAAGAGAGATATTAAAATTAATTTCATAAAGTTCAAGTTAGTTTTGCTTTCAGTTTTGCAAAATGGCCTCCAGCGAAAAGAAATCTGTAAAACATTTTATTCCATTCACACCTTACCTTGCTCGAAAGTACATTTGTTAAAAAATAATAAAAACGATGATTGTTTTTGATAACTGTTGCAACATTTTAACATTCAAACTTGGAATTGCACATTATGGAAAGGTGACCCAGTCTATTCAATTGGTAACTTTTCAGGATTTTCCCCGAGAGCTTTCCGATGAATGGCAACAAGCCATATTTCCGACTAAACCTGAAAAGTTACCCATAATTCTGCTGTGGTTTAGGAGTCGATTAATTAGAGCATTACTGTACAATGGCTCGCATACTACTGTAGTACATGTACATTTGTATATAAGAGAATACATTGTCCTGACAATATTTACCTTGACAATGTACATGTGCATGTAAGCCAGTACATTCTGATAAATACATGTATGCAAGGATCCCTATGGGAGACTCACATACAAATGTATGTAACAGAATATATTGGCACATGATCGTTAATGCTGCATCAGCACAGCTCCCATCATGAAATGGTTAAAGTCACCAATAACCGTCAAGAATTCAACCATCAAAGACTACACAACTGTACGGTCAAAGCACTAAATCTTTAATATTTAAACTTTAGAAACAAAGTCACATGTACAGTAGCATACTGCATAATGTAAATATACTCTTTTAAATTGAGAAGTGCGAGCAAACAAAGTACTTTGCTGTCAACTTATGAATTCTAAGAGAAACTATCAAATCAAATTACATGACAATGAAGAAATGGGCCATGGTAAGTGGTATGAAGGCTGAGACAACAAACCCCTCCTGCAATTTAATAGTCTGGATTATATACAAACCCCTACTATAATTTAATAGCCTGGATTATATACATGTACAAACCCCTACTATAATTTAATAGTTTGGTTTACAAACCCCTCCTACAATTTAATAGCCTGGTTTACAAACCCCTCCTATAATATAATAGTCTGGATTACAAACCCCTCCTACAATTTAATAGTCTGGTTTACAAACCCATAATATAATTTAATAGTCTGGATTATATACAAACCCCTCCTATAATATAATAGTCTGGATTACAAACCCCTCCTATAATATAATAGTCTGGATTACAAACCCCTCCTATAATATAATAGTCTGGTTTACAAACCCCTAATATAAATTAATAGTCTGGTTTACAAACCCCTAATATAATTTAATAGTCTGGATTATATACAAACCCCTACTATAATTTAATAGCCTGGATTATATACATGTACAAACCCCTACTATAATTTAATAGTTTGGTTTACAAACCCCTCCTACAATTTAATAGCCTGGTTTACAAACCCCTCCTATAATATAATAGTCTGGATTACAAACCCCTCCTACAATTTAATAGTCTGGTTTACAAACCCCTAATATAATTTAATAGTCTGGATTATATACAAACCCCTCCTATAATATAATAGTCTGGATTACAAACCCCTCCTATAATATAATAGTCTGGATTACAAACCCCTCCTATAATATAATAGTCTGGTTTACAAACCCCTAATATAATTTAATAGTCTGGATAATTACAAACCCCTCCTACAATTTAATAGTCTGGTTTACAAACCCCTAATATAATTTAATAGTCTGGATTACAAACCCCTCCTACAATTTAATAGTCTGGTTTACAAACCCCTAATATAAATTAATAGTCTGGATAATTACAAACCCCTCCTACAATTTAATAGTCTGGTTTACAAATGCCTCCTACAATTTAATAGCCTGGTTTACGAACCCATCCTGCAACAGTTTTCTCAATACATGTGCAACTGTATTATACATGTACATGTACATGCACTGAAAGTTTAAACTTTATCAATGAGATATACATGTACATAAAGTTAAAACTCTAAATGTATCTGAGACATACCGGGTACATCTACATGTACATAAAGTTAAAACTCTATCTGAGACATACATGTATATAAAGTTAAAACTCTATCTGAGATATACATGTACGTGTACATGTACATAAAGTTAAAACTTATCTGAGACATACATGTACATGTACATAAAGTTAAAACTCTATCTGAGACATACTAGTACATGTACATGTACATATACATGCACTGAAAGTTAAAACTCTATCTGAGACATACTAGTACATATACATGTACATATACATGCACTGAAAGTTTAAACTCTATCACGGAGATATACATGTGCATGCATGCACTCGTTTTACCCTGGAGTTTATTCTCAATATTGGCTTGACAAATACTGTTTCTATTGGCCATAAGCCAAAGAAAATTAAATGTCTGGTTTGGGTTACAATTAAGCTGGAAAACAAATAGGGTCAGTAGGTTCACTTGAAATTTTATTTAGTTTTAATTAATTTTGACATATTCTAATGACTTTTCATGTGCGTATTTTACTCTGCAAGATTGACATAAACTACTTTTGATTATTTGTGTATAAATTTTTATATTACACAGTACTTTTACTTGGAAATCAACCTATTCTGAGATGCTTAAATGTGTTTTATGAAATGTTTTGAAATTAAAAAAAAAAACTTTAGGGTACATGTAGGTGGTTTAAAATAGGTTCGGTAGGGAAAACCCAAACCACAAATATTTTTTTCTTTGGTCCCATGCGTAACCGGGTAAATATTGTTTCTATTGGCCATAAACAACAGAACATCTCCAGGAAATACTCTTTATTTATTTAGTGTAGGCAAGGAGTGATATGACAATGCAGAAAAGCATCCGGTGACAGGAGCTCCTACTGCAGGTCGATAACTTAATCCTATTGATTCACATTATATAAACCACCGTTTATGATCTCCGGCTATTCTTTGTTATATGCGACTTTCATATCTAAGGAGGTGCTTATCCAGGCCTGAGAATAAGGTGCCTCTCATTTGCAGAATGAGGTCCATAGAGGGTGAATTTAGTGACGCTATCCAGGGACCAGCCAGGGGTCAAATTTTAGGGAGAAGTGACTTCTCCCTCTGGAGATTTTAGGGAGAAGTCAGGGGAAAATAGGGAGAAGTGGGGAGACTCAAAGTCTCAATTATCAATTATATTACCGGATTGTTTTCTTTTTTGGGGGTTAAAACTAGGCTGTTTTGTCAATGAATTTGAATGAATAATAATTATTAATAACAAACATATATTGATAATCAAAAAGTTATCCTCTTAATATGTGAATGTACTTAGTAAATAATTTCTAATAGTAAACACAAAATTATTGATTATAGCAAAATAAGTATTGATCCTATATTATGATCATTTACACCACCAAATAAACTCTCAGCTTAATCCACCAGCAATACAACAGGCTTCAGTAGGTGGTACACAGGTGTGATAACTAGGGCCCCACTATGGCCACTAATGGATTGAATAACAGGTGTCAATACACTAATTAAGACAAAACCAAGTTGGACAATATATTCATCATATGGCATTCTAAGTGCCAAATGTATACTCCTATGTCATGGTCCTATATCATACTATAACTATTATTATATTTATAAAAATAAATAAATAAATAAAAAAAAAAAAATAAAAAAAATTTTTTTACAAGGAGACTTCAACTTCGCCCTAGAGCCTTATTAGGGCGAAATTGGCGGCTCTAGGGCGACTATTTCGCCTATGTCGCCCCCTCGGCTGGTCCCTGACCCTATCCACATAGGACTAGCATCACTAAATTCACCCTCTGGGGACCTCATTCTGCTTAGGCCTCATCTTCTCTGGAAAGTTTCTTTATTATAAAATTTGTATAGAAACTTCTTCACATACATGTGTAAGTGGACGAGATACATATTTTATTTATTACATGATCCAAACCTTGACAAAACGTATGTACATGGACAATGTAGATTCTGTATATCTTTTTTAGTTTAGTTTCTCCATATCCATATATTGGCAACGACACATTGCATAAGAAACGTTTATTTATTTAGTGTTACTCAGGCAAGGAGTGGAATGACAACGCAGAAAAGCATCCGGTGACATGAGTGCCGCAGGTCGATAACTTAATCCTATTGATTCACATTACCATTATATCCACTGTTTATCATTTCCGGCTAATTCTTTGTTATATTCAAAGTTAGATCATGCCATGATTCTCTACTCGAACTACAGTAATGCCCTATATAATCGACTCCTTAACCACAGCATAATTGTGGGTAACTTTTCAGGATTTAGTCGGAATTATGGCTTGTTGCCATTCATCAGAAAGCTCTCACTTTATTAGTGGCAGATACACAGGTGATGTAGGAGTTAATCTGAGGATAAGGTAGGGGAATATGTGACCCGCCATATCAAATCCAGTCGGAAGTCGGGATTTTTTACCCTGTGCCAATGCATTCTCTTATATATGCGAGTCGACCATAGGTCGCCTCGCATATATAAGAGAATGCATTGGCCTAACAATTTTTTATCATGTTTTTTAAATAAATGTTTCTTACAATTTTTAGGACATAAAATAAAAAAAACATCCATTACCCTGCAGGGAGCCCCACACATATATAGAAGCATCTAGAAGAGTGTTGTCTGCTCATGTTTGTCTGGGGCTCTGTATGGGTGAAATTATAAAATTGTTAAAGAATACAAGAACAAATTATTAAAATTGTAAAAAAAATTTAGGCCAATGCATTCTCTTATATATGCGAGGCGACCTATGGTCGACTCGCATATATAAGAGAATGCATTGGCACAGGGTAAAAAAAATCCCGACTTCCGACTGGATTTGATATGGCGGGTCACATATGTAGGAGGGAAAATTTGGTCATGGGGAAAGGGATGCTGCCCCAAGGGATGCTGCCCCAATATATATCCTGAAAAGTTACCCATAATTCTGCTGTGGTTACCCTAAGGAGTAGATTATTTAGGGCATTACTGTATGACTGTAGAGATCATATTCCACAGTACAAAACCTGGGAACTTGTTGTTGTTGTGACAGGGAAGTGTATAACATTGAATAAATAGTGCAGGTAATATATTTCATAGTTATTATCTTTTCCTTAATAATGTACTTCACTGTACATGTAGGTGAAGGTCCCAACTCGAAATTGCATGATTTAAGTGACTTTGTAAGCGATTTTGCTTTGCGTCATTGCACTAACAATTGTGGAATTTCTCTAGGGTAATTAATTCAATGTTTATTGTGATATCGGATCACAGAAGTCACAAAAAAGTATGCAATATCGAGCTGGGACCACCCCCTATTGTGGAGAAAATTATTGAGGAACAAATATTAACAAAGAAATATATACCCTGCCTTGTTTGTTCAATGTTATAAAGTTCCCTGTCAGAACATTAAAAAGTTCCCATGTATTAATGCACTGGTGGAATATGATCTCTGCCAGCGAAGTTGGAGTAGAGATTCATGGCATAATCTAATTATAAAGGTACTGGGACCTCAGCCCTGGCAACTGAGGAAAGGATGCCAAGACAATATTTTTGCCTAGGTGGAAGAAGTTGGCCTATGAAAAAAATTATTTTACCTAGATATTTTTGCAACAATATGCTTTTTGCAAAAATATTTCCATTTCAAACCAATAATAACCTCACAACCCTGCATGGTACAGTAATGCCCTAAATAATCGACTCTTTAATCACAGCAGAATTATGGCTAATTTTTCAGGATTTAGTCGGAAATATGGCTTGTTGCTATTCACCGGAAAGCTCTCAGTGAGAGCTTTCCGATGAATGGCAACAAGCCATATTTCCGACTAAGGGCTTTCTGATGAATGGCAACAAGCCATATTTCCGACTAAATCCTGAAAAATTACCCATAATCCTGCTGTGGTTAAGGAGTCGATTATTTAGGGCATTACTGTATTTTATTATGATTAGTTATAATACTAAATTCTTACTATACATGTAGTAGTTATCTTGGGGGACATTGTTTCCAGGCCACTACTCAACATATACATGTATGATCATGTACAATGTACATGTACCGGTACAATTCCCCCAACCATCTCCCAAATAGTTTTCCTTATACAAATGTAGTTAATGCCACAGCACCATACATGTAGGTGATGTAAGACAATAATTGTAAAGAAGAGTGAAAAGAAGTCAGTTAATGCAAAAGAGATACATGTACAATGTAGTATTTCTGACACAATGAAATGTTAGTAACCAAATGAACTTATTTTACCTACATGTAGGCAATATTATTGCCTTGGCAAACTGAATACCGACACATGTTTAACAAGTCATCGTCGCACACCCATGACTGTTCTACTACCGTTATACATGTACATTGTGTACATGTGTGTACATGTACATTGATTTTACCTCTGCTTTACCTGGGCATTGCCCATTGTTAAGGCTAAATCCCAGGCCTGGGAACTTCATATCTAAGGAGGTACTCAAATGTTACTAGTACATGTAGTTGCAGCATATTGTCAAATAATGTATGTATTAATACATAAATGCTGGTAGTTTATAGGCCTGGAACCCAGGATCCCCCTTTGCCCCGGCACATTTTTAACAAGTCATCATCATACATCCCGGACTCTATATGGAAGTTGAAGCATGCCACATAAGCCTATCAGAAATACTGGTACAGTAGTTTACTGACCTGAAACACCCCCCCCCCCCCCACACATTTTTAACAAGTCATCGTCACACAACCCTGACTCTAAATATGTATATGGAAGTTAAAAATGTCACAGGAGCCTATCAGAAATATGGGTAGTTAATTGACCTGGAACCTGAATACCGGCACATGTTTAACAAGTCATCGTCACACACCCATGACTCTATATAGAAGTGAAACATGAGGATGCAGCACTTAATATCCGTCCTCAATAACATCCACTATAATACATTATGTACATTAATAGTACTGACTTTGCAGGGAAAGATGTCTAGGCCAGATAAACAAAATGGTTCGTATCACAGAGAAATCCTCAACACCGACAAACCTTCTCCTCAAGTACGTACATGTAAGGTACATGTACAGTAATGCCCTAAATAATCGACTCCTTAACCACAGCATAATTATGGGTAACTTATCAGGATCAGGAAATATGGCTTATTGCCATTCATAAATGAGAGCTTTCCGATGAATGGCAACAAGCCATATTTCCAACAAAATCCTGAAAAATTACCCATACATGTAATTCTGCTGTGGTTAAGGAGTCGATTATTTAGGGCATTACTGTAATTCAATGTCAACCGGTATCCTCACAATAATAATTGAAATAAATCAAATAAAAATATCTGTCTGAATTAATCACATCGAATAAATATTCTCTGAGAAACAAACTATTTTGTGTATCTGGCCGTATTACAAAATGTAACATGTCATTACCAGGATACGGTACATGACATGTTATGTCATACTAGTAACCACAATAACATCCTGCTTCTTTAAAACAAATACATGAACATGTATACATGAATGGCAACAAGCCAGATTTCCAACTAAATCCTGCAAAGTTACCCATACCAGTACATGTAATTCTGCTGTGGTTAAGGAGTTGATTATTTAGAGCATTACTGTAGGTGCTTCACAAGAGCAGCTTACACATACCCAACAGAGGGGCTGTTGGATACTGAGACACAGGGATGGTTGCAGGGATTTTTTGGGAACACCTGTTTTCCGACAATGATATCCCAAAGGGTTATGGTTTGAGTTTGGATGGATATGGGATCTCGGAGGTGTCCCCCTCCTATTGACAAGAGGTTTGGGTTGTCCCCCAAGAATTTTTTTTTAAATGCTACATGTATGCATTGAGAGAATCTAAGGCTCTCTCATGCAGCCTCTCTGACTCACTAATTTGGAGGTGAATTACATGTAGGACAGTTAATCAATAGTAACTTTTCAAATTCCAATAAATGTACATGTACCGTAGGCCTATTGTAATGGGGTTGATACTACAGGTATCTACCCGGTATGCATGGGACCAAAGACAAAAATATTTGTGGTTTGTGTTTCCCTACCAACCCTATTTTAAACCCCTACCCCAATAAAAAAATTCATGGTTTTCAAGAAAATCTATTAAATGTTTTCTCAAAAAATTTCATAAAACAAACAAAAAACACATTTAAGCATCTCATAATAGGTTGATTTCTAAGTAAAAGTATTGTGTAATATTAAATTTATACAAAATAATCAAAAGTAGTTTTATGTCAATCTTGCAGAGTAAAATACGTACCGGTACATGAATAGTCATAATATGTCAAAATAAAAAAAATAAAAATGAAATTTCAAGCCTACATGTACATGTACCGACCCTATTTTTTTCCGGCTTGTAACCCAAACCAGACATTTAATTTTCTTTGGCCTGGGTATGATGATCACAGTCACTGTAAATATGGCACAGCCCCAGCCCCTGCTTACCCATTTTAGTGTGTCCCCGGTGCGGTCAGTCAAATCGATCGCTCCTCAAGTAGGCTCATAAGATGACCTGATGTTAACATATTAATTTAACGAATTCTGAGAGCTTTCCGATGAATGGCAACAAGCCATATTTCCGACTAAATCCTGAAAAATTACCCATAATTCTGCTGTGGTTAAGGAGTCGATTATTTAGAGCATTACTGTAAAGTTCCACTGATTTATTTGCGTAATATTTCCTCCACTAAAGTCGTCGCTCTATTTTTTTCTTTTTGGGGTGTCTTCAGTTTGGGCGACCAAACCAGTTACAGTTATGAAAAGGGCCCTCGCTCCATCTCTGCGTCTGCTGGGACATGTACTGGTATGATACCGGTAGATGCAAGCAAGCAGGGTTCGAGCTGCCACTTGCCAAATTCTAAAAATAATTCACATTTGGCAAAATCTATTTTAATTTGGCAAAAAAATTGGCAAGGAAGTTCGAATTTCAACAAGGAAGCATAGCCAGGGGCCGGGGGGGGGGGGGGGGGGGGTGGGGGGCTGGAGAAAATAAGCTTGAATGGTACTAATATTTTCAGGAGGACATTACGGCAAACTAGTATTTTTCATATTTCTGCCCGATTTATTTGAATCAATTTTGTTATATTTATGTGTATACGGTATATACAAGGTAAACAAAAACTGTGTTACAACCATGAATATATCATGCAAAAAAATAAGGGCAAAAAGTCTCAGTCCCCTTAAAATTTGGGTGCCAGTACACTATATCCAAGGAAGTGTAGGTTATTTATCCATTTATAAGAGATTGCTCGCTCAATACCAACACAGTCAACAAAGCCCCTCATATGAGGGTCGATTAATTAGAGCATACATGTAGCTGCAACAGATTATGCAGTTTAATGGAAGTTATCACCTCTATGTAATGGTTAGAGCACAAGAATTGTTCTTTACCAGAATCAATCAAGTCGAAGACGAGATTTAATTTGGTAAAGAACTATTCGCGTGCTCTGATCGACTTACGTGTAGAGCACAATTGATCCCACATAATGCAATCAACTGGAAATGTGCCGTTGAGCTTGTTTTGACCACGACGCACAATCCGTGCGCTGGCCATGCCCAACAGCGTGATTAACATGAACTGATCGCTGTTGAATGTGAATAGATATGTCCGAAACAACACGGACTGGTCCCACTTTGAAGCGCCCGTGCAATTTGTCTGTTATGCCTAACAATTGGATAATCACTGAACTATTCCTCCGCCAGCCTTGGGAATTGGTGTGCTTTACCAAAAATCAGGGAACGATTGCAACAATGGGATTGTGCTCTAACAATAGGTGCAGGTACATGTACAAATGTAGTTAGTATGGTTGTACTAGTAGTATTGTTATCATGAGACTGGCAGGGACATGAGGTACAAAAGTGGTGATTACAGAGCTAATCATCTTACTTAATTTAACACAGCCCTTCTACCAGCATGCTGTCAGACAAGGTGATTGGTGGATTGTTTTGTGACAATGGAAGTCTCAGAGACTCAGTCTGTTAATTTTATCAACTCTTTGAAATAAATAACTGCTAGTGTTTTCAAAGCATCAGAATCAATCCATAGGCACGTTATTTCAGTCTGGAACCATGTACATGTACATGCATACATTATCACTCTAACAAGTCACCTTTCCCTAACAAGTCACCCCCACCTTTCCCCACCTTTCCCCACACATCTTTCACCCTTTCATGACAGGAGCCACTCTGGTGCAGCATTAAAGATCCTGTACCAGTGCATTCTCTTATACATGTACATATACAGTGTATATGCGAGTCTGAACCTTAAATTATCAGAAATACTGCACGATTACATATTTTGATAACAGTTAGACCAAAAAATCAATTTAAATACAAAAAAATATGGTGATTTAAAATTTTAAATTAAAGTCCAGCTGAACTGTAACCTAATTTGAGTATTGATATATCATCCCGTGTGTATCTAAGTCCCCTTAACACAAATCCGCAAAAAATCCCGTCAAAATATCCTGCAATTATTTTTTATATCTTGGGAACGAAACAGTCGCCGAAGATTTGTTTTCATTTTGCACTGCGCGCACATGGCTACTGGAGGAGCACGTGACATGACGTCACGGAGGGAACACAAATGCACAGTTCTGCTTTGCGTCATTGGCAACGTGCGGCTATAATGGCGATGGCAGGTCAGCGCTAACGTTGTAAAGATGATTTTGATCTTGCTGCATTCGAGCCTGATGACAATGATCCTCCACATATCGCATCCATGGACCATGCATTTGCACCGGTTCCCCCTCTTTCGGACCAAAAGTAGAAAGATAGGTAGGTCAACATGACCGCTTTCGCAGATTGCTGCTTTCAGAAGGATACGCACTACGTTCATGACTGAACTAAAAGATAGGCTGCTGTACGTTGGTCTAAACGTCAACACATTTCCCAATCCTCAACAATAACTGAATTGAAATTCAAACAGTTAGACAGTTCAGCCTGTATGTGGTGTATAATTTTCAACTTATGTTGTGTCAAGCAGTTAATTGCGGGGGGGGGGGGGGGGACACATCCTTTCACCATTTAGAAACTGCATATCACAAGTAGATCGCTCCATGATTAAATAAACAATTATGTTTTAACTTGATATTCACGATACTGGGTATTAGATTTGTTGGTATGTAATTATTTCATCTAGTCAGTTGTGAACACAGTGAGCAGAAATCCGCAAAAGCTTGACCTAAATATTCCATTACTAGTAGGCCCTATAATCCTCCAATTAAATGCTCTTTATGTTTAAATTTTTCAACTGGCTTTATATAGACACCCAAGTTCTCATTCAGAATGTCTGGTCACTAATGGTAGGTATAGGTGTGAAACATCAAACATTTTATACCATCAAGAATTTCCAAACTGCTGTCTACGTACCGATACTGACCTGAACTTAGTCTAAATGCAGTATCATGCATGGCCTTTAGATTATCATAAAAAACACATTTTTTGACAATCTGTCAACAAAACAAAAACCGCAAAAAGCGTACGTAAATATATATATTATTTTCAGTATGTATTATGTTTATTCAATTTATTGTTTCAAATGAATCAAGACCAGTAACGCACAATCTCCACACGGACCAACTATCTAGGGCCTATATAGGCCTATATCTACCACACTCGGTGGAAATGTGGGCGTTCCTGTGCATATGACGAACGTAGTTCTTACTAGGCCTACGGTAGGCTACTGCGCTTTGATCACAAATCGAACGATATTTTACGCAAGCTACGTTCGCAATAACAAAATAGTCCCTCGCGATTGCTGTTCTTATTTTAAAAATAATACCCATACAGTGGACTGAAGGCATGTTAAAAGTTAACATAATTCCATAATTGATCTATCTTTTACGATAGTAGGTGTTTCATAGTCAACTTTAGACACATTATTGTCGAGTATGGATATGCACACGCACGTGTATGACGTTGAGGTTAGGTCAGATGTATAGGTCACATCACCTGCATAATATTTGTTTGTGTTTATAGTTCAAATACCAGTTTGTTAATGCTCGGTTACTGCTTAATGACTGATGTAGTCATATAAATTCGTAGCCATGTATATAATTCGAAGTACCATCAAGAATTTCTCTGAACAATTCGATTGGAATACAAGGAATTTATGTTTTGTCGGTGGAAATATTGGCGAAAAATCGTGACAAACTGACATGATCGACACAGCTCGTAACACGTGCATGGATGCAGTGCGGTACTTTTTCGTCTGATTTCATTTATATGCTTTCACAAATGGATTAATACATTGGTGATTCGTATTGGATTTTAATTATTCGAAACATTCAATCTGGTGAGTTTAATTACTAATGATTTTCATTGAATCATTACATTTCAAGTTCAGGTTCTAATCGATGTTTACGTCATGTTAGACTAGAATTAACGTAGAACTGTCACTTATAGTGCACAGATTGTTGATTGTTAGCCTTGTAAATCATGCTTAATTTTGCATATTGTCATGCATAGCTGACATTTTGTATTGTCAAGGTGCCGATTTATGTATTCACGCTTGAGTAGAACAAGTCACGATTCACACATCGCCGAAAGTAAATCCTCATGTATGATCCGTGTACTACGACGTAGCCGTAGGTCTACTAGACTACTGATACCCCCCCCCCCCACACAAGGACCGTGAGTGCATGGGTGTTTATTGGTACCGGTATTCACGTAGATAACATTTTGTTTGACAATGTGAATCACACTTTTGTATGTCCCAGCTTGCATTTCACAATATTTGTGAAAGATCCTTCTGCAAAGTGCTTGGAACACAAGCAGCTGTATTGTGACAGCCCATTCCAAACTCTCGTTGTGGACAATTAAACGCCGTCCACTGTTGTTGAATGGCTGCATTAATTATTGTGCCACTTGAACATTTATGGCTACAGTTTGCAGCCATGCAGCGACGAATACGTTTTATTCTTCAAAAAAATAAACAACAATAAAAAAAGACGATTTCAAAATACGTGATTTTAAAAACGGCGCATGAAATTGCTTCCGTCTTTGTACCCTCGGTGACGTCATTTCCGAGTCGCGACGGAAACACCCGATTCAAAAATGACTATTGTAAACAAAGAAGCCGTTTTATTCAAATGTCTGGAAATAGTACTTTTTTGTAAAAATGTGAACAAAATGGAAAGGATACATGTTATAAACCTTATTTAGCATGAGTTAAGACATATTTAGATATGTTTGGAGCTAAATTAATTGTATTATTCAGCTGGTCTTTAAGAATTTGTTTTCATTTAATCATTTAAAAGACTAAAAAAATTCACCATCCCTGGTCCTTGAATATAACTTATGTATATGAATTATATTATTATAAAACTCTTACAGCGGTATATGAATTATATACATCGATCACCAACCCTGATTCTTGTATATAGAGCCTAATAGAGGTACATGTACCAGTATATGAATTACTAGTACTGTATATGCATACTAGTAGATCCTAATGTGCAGAATCATTGCTGTTTCTTTATCGGTAAAAATTGGTCCAGAATTATGAAGTAAATATTGACATTTGTGCAGAGTTCAACCGTTGGGTTTTTTTTAACTGGTATCACCAGTGTGGCTGGAATGTTTGGTAATATTAGTTAATTGCTACACTCTTTCAGTGTACTGTTATGCCCTAAGTAAATGGCCCATGTAACTGAAGTGGCACCCCAGTTTAACTGTGTTCCGTTTTAACCTAACCGCGGTTATAAGATGCGTTTAAAACGCAAGAGAACCGAATAAATTGTGCGGTTAAAACAGTTACGTCGCGGTTAAACCGGTATATGTCGCTCTTAATGGAACAGATACCATATGGCGTATATGGCGTGTCATGTTTTAGTTGCCATGCTCGTTAGACAAGTTAGCACAAATAACATGCCAGTGTCCCTTTCAATATCAATATTTTTTGTTGTGGATCTTTTATTTATTTTTGGATAAATAGAACAGACATTCATATACCAATATTTTATGTTTTGGGTAAACGGAAGATTGTGATGTATGGTGTGAAAAAATAAAAGCGTTTTTGTGTGTTTTATTTATTTTTGGATTTCTTTTTATAATAATGTTGTATACTTTATAGTAGCCTTTTGGTGAAAATAACAGTTGGGCTAACCCCTACGGGTAATCGGAATTCTTACGTCCCATTTTCGACTTTAACCATCGATAAAATAAATATTTATATAATTATATATAAATATAATTATTCGACAATTTAGCTGACGAGTGCCGGTCACTTTCAATGTAAGGAAACGCGTTTAAAATGGAACAACCGCAAAAGGGAAAAAACGCATTCAAACGGATCAAATGGCCACTGAATTTCAAACGGATTCGAGTGGATAATTATATAATAATATAAAGTGGGGGTTAGAGTCCCACACATGCATCATAAATGTAAAGTGAGGGAAACAAAAATGCGTTTAAACGGAACAACCGCACTCTTCAAACGTCGGGCATTATTCGGATATCGGAAACCGATATTTAAGTCTTCCGATCTTGCATTTGTTGCTATATAATCATAATTAACTACAAACGTGACACGCCAGCTAGATTCGCTAATTGCATATGTACTATTACTAGTATTAAATTCAGCACTCTACTTTGCTTCAAACATAAGCATGTATTTTTTCTCAAGCCGAACAACGGACGTATACTAGAACATATACGTCAAAATTATACAGTTTTCAACAATTGGGGATTAAAACATAAAATATATCATGTTGAGTACCGATGGTGATAACAAAAACATACAATCAACTCCTGGTCGATTATGAAGTTACCACTTTGCCGTGATCGCTAAAACACAAAACGATAACATACACTGGTAGATGCATGGGTAGTACCCCTCTCTTTCCCATTAAATATTCAAATACCGGAAGGTTAACATTTACGTGCGGTATAACCGCAGTTAAGGGTTATTAACTGCGGTAACCTTACCGCATGTAACTGCGATGCCACCGCAGTTACGGCAAATAACTGCGGTGCGGTTACGGTTTAACCGCAGTTGTAAACGGATTATAACTGCAGTTAATGGGTCATTTACTTAGGGCATAACAGTATCAGTTTGCCACTTTGATTTAATACTCAAATATTTACATACTAAGTGTTGACTGCAAACAAACTGTATTTTTATTATGGCCACATGCACGGTACTAGTAGCCTGCAATAAAAGTAAAGTACAATGTAAAGCAGACAGCTGTAACCTATACCCTAAAGCATATATTATCATCACAATGTACCAATACTAGTACAGTATATATTCTACCCGAACATTATAATACCACTCATTACATGCGAGAACTTATAATACACATGAATGGATTTCAATAATTGGCCAGTCACCCAGATGAGTCAGCATTAGTGATGTGTGGTTTCTAGGTTTTCTTTCGGTTTTTCAAAACTAAACCACAACCGATATATTCTATAAAACCTATAGATTCTTCTGGTTTCAATTATCTAACTGACACCTCTGGTCACTTTTCCAAGACGTGTGGTTAGCGTGCGCTTTTGTCAGTATATATCACCAAAGTCACCCTCTGGGGACCTCATTCTGCTTACAACTCAGCAGAATGAGGTCCCCAGAGGGTGAATTTGGTGATGCTAGCCCGCTATGCGGGGTAGCATCACTAAATTCACCCTCTGGGGACCTCATTCTGCAAATGACAGACACACTATTTCAAGGCTCGCAAATGTACTAGTATGGGCAATAATACATGTACAGTGTACATTGTACATGTAGCAAGTACATGTACTAGTACTGTCACACAGTACATGTACATGTAGATTTATGGAAACACTGGAAATTGGCTGGAAATACTATGTCATATATTATACCATCTACTTTATGCATACCGGTACATGTACATGTATATTAGTAGTCATTCCTGTACTGAGTAAAACCGTAATTGAAACCAAAACCTGGTAATTTAATTACATTATCATTCTTACTAGTACATAGGCATCACCCTATATGTACATGTACATGTAAGTTTATGAATTTGGTGTGGCTAGTTTTAAATATCGGTACCATTATTAGACACAGTAATAACAGATGTTGCTAAACAACTTACCGCTATTCTCAAAGTAATTGACCAGAAAAACGGGGTGATACCCCGGTCATAACCGCGGTGATACCGGTAATAAACGGTAGCGGTATCGAGACGGTCATGGCGTGGAGTTACGGTATTGGGCGATAATGATACAGTGGTCTTTTAGCGGGCACCGCAAAAATTTTGTTGAATACCGCAGTGATTTTCATGGAACTCTTTTAGGGGAAGTATTTACTCACACATACTTGTTCGCGTTAACAAGCGGCATCAGTACCGTGGTATTGGAGGATACCGCGGTATAGTACAGCCATATTAACGGGGTGACACCACGTTATTGGTGGTCAATTACTTTAAGTATAGCGGTACATGTATTCAGCCAGAATACACTTTGAATGATTAATTTTGATCTTGAAATTCAATTTATTTTATTGATGCATTTGGACTACCGCTATACTTAAAGTAATTGACCACCAATAACGTGGTGTCACCCCGTTAATATGGCGGTACTATACCGCGGTATCCTCCAATACTGCGGTACTGATACCGCGGTACTGATACCGCTTGTTAACGCAAACAAGTATGTGTGAGTAAATACCTCCCCTAAAAGAGTTCCATGAAAATCACCGCGGTATTCAACAAAATTAATGCGGTGCCCGCTAAAAGACCACGGTATCATTATCGCCCAATACCGTAACCCCACGCCATGACCGTCTCGATACCGCTACCGTTTATTACCGCGGTCATGACCGGGGTATCACCCCGTTTTTCTGGTCAATTACTTTGAGAATAGCGGTACTCAGATAAGTTGCAGTCTGAGGCTGGTGTACTAGTAGTTTGTCCTGATCTCACATAGATTATGCCATGAATCTCTACTATGGCTAACGGCCGTAGAGATCATATTCCACCAGTAGAACTTTTTGAAGTTTTGACAGGGAACCTTTATATAAAGTCGAAAAAATAATGCGGGTATAAATATATTTTTCAATGATTATGTGTTTCTTAATAGGGTACTTCACTATATGTGTCAGAAGGTCCAAACTCAAAATTGCATGCTTTTATGTGACTATTGAGAGCCAATATCGCAATAAACATTCAATTAATTACCCGGGAAAACTTCCATAATTGTAAGAAACGCAAAGCAAAGCAAAAAATCGCTCACAAAGTCACTTACCTGGTAAATTGTGAAATTTCGAGTTGGATCCTTCAGCTATAGTGAAGTACCGGTACAGATAATAACAAAGAAATATATTCCCTGTGTTATTTTTTCGATTTTATAAGGTTCCCTGTCAAAACTTCAAAAAGTTCCCATATTTTGTACAGGTGGAATACATGTACATGTATGATCTCTACGGGCGTTAGGCTGTTAGCCATAGTAGAGATTCATGGCATGATCTAGATCTCACTCTACTAGTACCGGTATGTACATGTACCGGTATTGTGCAAAATTCAACCACAGAAATTATGATGCACATGTTATTGAAAATGAAGTCATTTATAACGAACATAATGCTGCAAAATCATTCCTATCACAAATACTTTTTCGTTTTCCATAGAATTGATTTCCCTGACCTCAAAACATAATTATTCTTCCCCAATCCACGATTACCCCGCTGGACAAAACAAGTGTCCATTGGCACCACGGTGTATTTGCTGTTCGGCTGCGGTGTCAGAGTTTTTAACTGCAGCTGAGCACCGCGGGCCGAACGACAAGTACTAGTACACTGCGGCCAAACGGCAAGTTCACTGCGGCCGAAAGGCAACTACCCTCGCAGTCGAATGGCATGTTCACCGTGGTTAGATTTCTGATTTGTATTGTCTTTTTTCAGTTTGATGAAGTACACCGTGGCAACTACACCATGCCGAATGGCAATTACACCGCGGCCCAACTGTAGTTAGCCGGTGGAGCCGTGGTGTAGTTGCATTTCGGCCGCGGTGGCAACGCTAACCGCATTGCAGTTAAGTGGACACTTGTTTTGTCCAGCAGGGTACTCTCATAAGTTGGCACTTTGAGAATTAGAGAAAATTCCATTCAAAGACAAAAATATGCCTTTCTGTATGTACCGTGTGTAACATACCGGTAAGTAACAAAAATTGCCAGGCTATTTTACTCTGAAGATTCAGTGAAGAATTGGCTGATATTGGCAATATCATACGACTTCCCCTTCGAGAAAATTTGTCGCCCAATCTTTTGAGTTTTTCAAAGAAATGTAACTCTAACATACCCGTTATTTAGTAAATAATCACCTTTACTAAATAACGGGCATACCCAAAGAATCACACCACAGAGAGACACATTTCAAGAATACCATAGGAAATAAACTTGGCAGGGTGGGTGGGCTTGGGGGGAGGTGGGCGGTACTGTCTAACAAACTTCAGCCCAAAATTTTCTCGACGGGGAAGTCGTATGAGATTGCCCTGATATTGAGTTGAATGAAGATCGACATTAAAGATGAGCAGTTTTGTCATTGGAAAAAATATTATTCCATATTTGAAATATTAGTACTAGTATGGCAGTAGTCCAAGTCTTCTTGTACTAAAACCAGCTAAGATATTGGGATGGCGATGCTGGCGTTTAGTCCAAGACCGCCCTATATGCTCGCTTATGACACGGCTTAAGCGTTAGTGACCCGCTCAAATAAAACCACAATTATATGAAATAAAATATCACAATTGCGACAATAAACGGATATTTTCCGCAGAAGACATGCTATTTTATCTGAAACCCACATCAGTTGTGAATTTAAAACGGTAATTTAATGTGAAAAGAAACATTTGCCGCAGTGTTTACATATTTTTAAAAGTATGCGAACTCAGTTGACCTTGCGAACTGCGTTCGGCATTTTCCGGTGAAAATATTCCGTAGATTTTCAATCAACCACGCACGATGAATTCTCCATTGTAATCGTAATTATACGTGACAATAAATAAATAAATACATAGATTAAATACATATTGAAGATATAAATGTAATACATTACATAAATTACGGGAATTATAACCATCTCACAGTTTAAAACAGTGTAAACACAATGAGCATTAGAATATCATGGGGGCCGCCATTTTGTTTGTATCGAAATTCGTCTCGGCCAAAACAAACACCGGACAATGCCGAAGTTCTTCGGAACCTGAGTTCGGCTTTCAGTTAAGTAAACAAACAGAAAAAACAACGATGTTTATGGCAATCAACCGGAATATTCTATGTGTAATTTAACATTAAAGTTAGATTATTATACACCATTGTGACCATAAGATGTAAGCCTTTCCGATGTATATAGCATCATGTATTGATTTGCTAGGTAAATCGAGTAAAATACACCACAGATTCCCGCCACAGATCGTGGGCGTAAGTCGTGTGGTAGGATTGGTATGCAAGCGGGCTTGGACTAAACGCCAGCATCGCCATCCCAATATCTTAGCTGGTTTTAGTACAAGAAGACTTGGACTAGTATGGCAGTTGTCAGGTCTCAAATAGAGATGGGACTCTCAAATGTCAAAAAAGTTGTCAGGTGAGTTTGTTATGAGGGAAATTTTTATTAACCTTTTCGTGAAGGGAGCTGCACTGGTGCAGCATTAAAGACCATGTGCCAGTGTATTATCTTATATATGCGAGTCTCCCCATATAGGCAACCTCGCATTTATAAGAAAATGCACTACAGTCTACCGGTACATGTGCGGGACATGTACGGTAGGTTTCAAGATCAAGGTAAATATTGTTAGGCCAATGAATTCTCTTGTATATGAGAGGTATCCTATGGTACTAGGACGTAACATTTACAGATACATGTATTTTTCATATACTAGTCGACGCGTACAAACCTCAAAACGCTGAACCAGCACATAACATAGCGTAACCGGTATTGCCGTAGCTCCAACAGCATGGGTCGATGGCATGGCAAATTCCTGGAGATGTTCTCGCTCAATGCGAATCACAGGTGGACAGCGAGGCCTCGGCCAACATAGGTAGTCTTTCGCAGCTGTTGCAATATACATTGACGTACCCCAAATAAGGCAAACATAGCGCGCAGCAGTCACATTGAAATTCCACATGCAATTCATATAAAATATCAAATTGAACTCTGTAGTTCCTAGAAAAGAAGCAGCTTGAAATAAATAGTAAAGTAAATTATTGGTTATCGTGAAATCAGGTTCCTCATTGGAATCATCTAAGGCGTGGTGTTCCGTATTTCTCCCGCTGCACACACCGTTTTGTTGGTTGCCGTTTTTATCTGTTGATTTACACATGCCGTTTTTATGACGATCGATAATATATCCGTTCGTTTGTAGTTTATTTTTACAGTTTCCAATAGAAGTGCATCCGTTAGCATTTCCATTTGACAGCTCGGAATCTGTATTCTTCTCGGAATTTGTGCGGACGACTCCGCATGCATTTTGAAATCGAGCCACATAATCTGGGTCGTCCAAACGTTTACAAACTGTCTTGATAACATCCATCATGATTCATTCGTGAGAAACCACGACACAGATGCGCTGAAAATTAACAGGTTCAACGTCCGTTCAGATTGATCAACTATCGACCTTCTACATCTAATCAACACTCAACAGCCCAGGTAACAGATCATCAACATTATCAAGGAAGTAAATTTCGCATTGAAAGGCGGCGGTGAGGAGTGATTTTGGGGTCAAGGTTCAAGTGTCGAACGTCCTCGCATAAATTATTCTAAAATGCGGAATACGAAACGAAACAAGATAACAATCGCTCCGAAAATGCGAAACTGTGTGCGGAACGAAACCTTTATGATCTTCATTCTGACTGTTCTTCTGTCGTCAAATGGGCATCCAAGAAATCTGCAAGTTTCCAAATATTACAAGGAGTGGGACAAGGCGCAATTTTGAGTGCCGATCTTTACAAACTTTATATTAATGATCTCCTACAACGTTTATCTGATCAACACCTTGGGATTACGATTGGAAATACAAATGTATCGGCAACTGCCTGCGCTGATGATATTGCCCTTGTGAGCTCAAACGTCACTGATTTACAAACTCTCATTAATGTGGCATACCAGTATAGCAGAGAACACCGGTATTTGCTCCAACCTAAGAAGAGTGTCATTATCAAAGTATCCCAATGTGGAAAGAAGAAGCATCCAGTTGAATCCTTCACCATTGACAACATAAATATGCCCAATGTTGACTCCTCCTCACATTTAGGAATTATTCGGGCAACATCTATCAATAAAACTATTCTGGAAACAATAAACAACAATATCAAAAAGGCTCGTCGGACTGCTTATGTTCTTATGCCTCTTGGATTCCATGGTGAGAATGGCCTGGATCATCAAACATGTATACATCTATTTAACATTTATGTAGCTCCTGTTTTAACTTATGGATGTGAAGTTTTAATTCCATCTCCGAAGCATGTGAAATTATTGGAGTGCTTCCAAAAGAAATTCATCAAACAGATTTTATCACTATCAAATGCAGTTGCAGACCCGGCTGTATTTATTTTATCGGGACTTTTACCTATTCAGGGACAAATCGACAAAAAAGTACTTGTTTTATTCAACAATGTTTGTAGACAACCTGATTCTGCCATTGAAAAAACGCTCGCCCATCGTCAACTTTTACTTAAAGATGTCAACAGCAATATTTGGTTCTCAGAGGTCAGAAAGCTATTTCTAAAATATGATTTATTGTGCATCTATGAGGAATTAACATCACCACACAGCAAAGAGGAATGGAAACATTTAGTGAAGAAAGCAGTTAAATTGTACTGGAAAGATCGGATTGTCGCTGAAGCTGCTTTCTACAGTACTTTAGCACGTCTTAATTCATATTCGTATAATCCTGGGATAGTCAACCAGCTTCTGAAGACCCGCAATGAGCAACATCGATCCTGTTACAAACTATCAACCAAACTTCGACTCGTGACAAATACATACTCACTTGGTATACGCCAACAGCGATACAATAAAAAATCAACTTCTGATATATGCTTGCTATGTAATGAGGAATCTGAAACCATGCAACACTTTCTACTGCACTGTACATATTTACAACCTGTCAGAGATCGGACACTCCCTCTAGTAGCTGAATGTTATCAGAGTATATTCACTTCAGAATTCAAACTGTGTACGGATGAAATAAAAGTACAATTCCTGACAGATCCTTCATCACTACCTGGCATAGAGACTGCTGATATCCACACTATTGAGGACCTGCATCATCATTCATCTGACCTCTGTTACTACCTTCATTGTGCGCGATACAGAACACTGTCTGCAAAAAAGTAACTTTCATAAATTAATACATCTGCGAATGCTGAATCTGCACGTCTCCACCAAATCTTTGTTTTATCTAAGTATTATTTTAGGCTGTACATATGTATAGACCACAGTTAAGTGCGGACTTTACTCGCAACACGAGGTTGTCCTAAACGGACGGATCGATAGCTAGAAGAAGAAGATAATTGTTAAATACCAGTGGATATATAAATTACAGTAGCTACCCAGATGTGTTTGCCTATTTGGGATTGGTTTTATAAGGTGTACAACTGCCATTTGTTTACATACTCAGTGAATTTATGCCACTCCTTATAAAGACTTAAAGTATACAACCAGGGATGTGGCTAGAGGGGGGGGGGGTTGGGGGTGTCTCACCCCCCCCCCCCCAGCAGAGAGCTATATTTTCAATAGTTGGAAATTTCATACCTGCCACAACGAAATTTCACACCAACAATAGGTTGAAAATGTTCTTGTAGTTTGATTATAAAACAATTTATTGGGGGAATTTATTGTTTTTCGACCAATATTTGCATATGTTCCTATTTTTTGTCAAAATTTTGACAGAAATGGTCATCAGTTGGAAATTTTCCAACCTTAGGGGGGTGACAGGTTGGAAATTTCCAACACTTGGAAAGCTTGTGTCCTGGTCTCTCCCCCGTGGCCAGTCAAAAACTTCTAGTTAATTTAAGAAAACAATATTGTCATACAATTGGTCAACATTGTCATTGGAATTGTCATCAGTTGGAAAATTTCCAACCTAAGTGGGGGTGTAGGGTTTGAAATTTCGAACAGTAGGAAGGCTTGAGGCTAGTCTAGATGTTAGGATTTTGCGATTTTCTTGTTCAGATTTCAAAATTTTCGCACACCGGCCGAACCATGGTCGGCCCGATGTGTCATTGCCCCATTCACATGGCCAATACAAAACTGCTAATTAGTTTAGCAAAACAATATTTTACTACATTTGGTCAAACTTGTAGACATAAATGGTCATCAGTTGAAGAATTTTCCAACCTGAGGGGGAGTATGAGGTTTGAAATTTCCAACACTAGGAAATCTTCAGTTGAGGCCAGTCTTGATGCTAGGATTTGCGATTTTCTTGTATAGTTTTCAAAATTTTCTCACACCGTGCCGAACAACCATGGTCGGCCCGGTGTTTCCTGGTCTGTTGTCGGTAGCTGTGTGCATTTGTCTGGAATTAGATCACTAGTTGTTTTTTTTGGGGGGCAATTTTCAGGTTAAAATATCTTAATGTTCTCATACTGGGAAAATAGAAGCATGGCTTATGAATATATAGGAAATTAGGCCTGATCATGAGGTAAAAGGGGGGGGGTGCAAATGGAATTATGCAAAACGTTGTGTTGGTGTGATTGCGACTCAAGGGGGGGGGGGGGTGCAGTTGGAAATTCCCAAGGTGGACACCCCCCCAGCGGAGACCCTCTAGCCACATCCATGTATACAACTGACATTATTTTGCTTTAATACATGCTCAATGAGTTCTATGCCATTCCTTATAAAGTGTTATACATGTACCGTACAACTGACAATGTCTGACATTAAGTTAGTGAGTTATATGTCATATAAGGTGTTATACGACTGACATTATATTCAGATGCGGACTGGCCGATCGGGAGACCGGGTAAATTCCCGATGGGCCAGGGGGGGGGGGGGGGGGGCAGGAAAAAATTTGCATACACAACGCTGAATTTTTTTTTTGCAGCACTTTGGACCCCCACCCCCCTCTTTGTGCAAAAAAAATATTTTTTTCCACTCATGGCTTTGGGACCCCCCCCCCCCTTTCCAGTCACATCTGAACGAACATACCACATGGAGAGCCATTATAAGCAAAAACATCAGGGTGTAGAATGTCCAGTGAAGGTGGCTGATGTTGAGAAACAGAGAATGGTTAAATAGAATGAACATATATAATAATTATCAGTCATTCGTAATTTGACCATTCTGTTTTTTCCAGCATCATCCAACTTTGGTGTACTTTCGCCACCAGTTAAACTCAAATACTAATTAATTATAACTATGAGCACAAGCAATACACTCATGAGATTAAAAACATTTATCATGAAAAACTCAACACAACCAGCTGACACAACCAGTGAAACAACTTTAAAAAATAATTATGTTATCTAATTATTTATTCCAGACTTTGCACTGGACTTTGTGTAATGTGCATTTATCCATGAAATGCACTCGAGTTTACTTTATATATTTTTTAAAGTTGCTAGTTAAAGTGAAGTTGTAAACACACAACACACCGGAAAATTATATGCTGCCCAGCCCAGGTTGAGATGGGGATTTCTAGATAAATGTTTTAAATCTCATATGAGTGTATTGCTTGTGCTGAGAGTTCAGCTCTTTTTATTATGCGGTATTTCATAAAGTGTATGTCCTATATATTTCCATTGGACGTGTGCCCTTATACTTGTTTTGACTGGTGGTATTAATATAGTTTCCTATGAACGATCCACGCCGATCTTATTGGATTTAATGGAGTCAGATGTAGCAGTGACTTTCTATGCAAAATGTATCAGATATATTCATTTTCATTTTATCAGCGATGTCGTTCAACTGACATTTCTAAATTGAATTTGGAAAAACGTTGAAGCTGATTGAAGAATTATTTAAGTTAATTTAAACCCAGGTGAAGTTTCAATTATCGTTGTGCAAAGTGACTTACAAAATCTTTATCTAATCTGGATTAAGATATGAATGAGTTTAACAAGAAACTTTGATTACATTTTCTGGCACAAAATTACCCAAGTATTTCAGACTAGACACTGTTTCTTGCCTGTTTTACAATATGCAGTGTACGTGGTTATAGATGGATCATTTTAATATTAACAATAACTAAATGGTTGTAGAATAGCGCATATAAATAAATAATATCTCATTATTTCACAAGTGAAAGACAATCATGTTTTACTAAGAAAATGCTATTGAGACTGATTGAGATCCATGTGAATGTCTGTTCATTAATAATTGGATATATGTAACACTGTATAATAGCACTTTTATAGTATTAGTATCTTTGTTCCAGAAACATGTTTATAGATTAGAGAACACGCATGTTCTACATTTATTTTACACATATCAGACCTGGAGAGTTGAATTTCAGTTTGATACCACATATTATAGTGGTAATGTGATATTTTATTTTACTTACTGAATTATATGTGGTTTATTTGTCTTTAGAGTTCATTATAATATATTTACATACCAAGTGGTTATCCAACCCAGGTGGGCCAGCGCAGTTAAAAATTTCACGAAGGTTTACTTAGTATTAGAAGGGACCAAATAATAAAAAAAATTCTGAGGCCAACCTGACCACAGGGAACTGTACTATAGTATCGTGTGTGTACACTACATGTGTTATTTAGATCATAACACATCAAAACATGCAATAATCATATATATAGGCTAAACAGCTTGTAATTAGGTAAAAAACAAAAGGGCAAAGTGAAAAAATTTGCAAACACCGGAAAAAACGTGTTTTCAGGAGCTGCGACCCCCCACCCCCGGCCTTGTGTCGGAATTTTTTTGCGCGACCCGGAGGCCGGAAAATTCGGATTCCACGTGATTTTCTATCAAGCGAGAATCCAATGTTTTTTTTACGGTTTGGGGGGGGGGGGGGTATATGTGGTTGGGCCGCACATGAAACCGACGTGGGCCGCCACATGTGTTGTTTAACCAGACTAATTGGCTAATCGTAATTTTGTCATTAAATGAACTTGTCAGCATCATATAACACCACGTAAAGACCCCGTTAATCTCGAGATTTTAACAGTAACTCCCAGCTGTAAATCCCCAAAAAATCTTACGCACCCCTCCCGGACCCTCCCCCAATTGAAATTTCCAACACAATAGGAACGCTTCAGTTGAGGCGTCAGTGCACGGTCTGTGAACTTTCATACACCGATATCGTAGAACATATATACTCATCGATTGCCAGTATCTTGTAAATATAAGTTTGGGGTACACCCATTCATTCTTGTTGATCGGCTATCTTCCACCAATATGGCCTTACTTCATTTATCACTCATCAATGATGAACTGAAGTCTGTGCTGATTGATATTGACTCCTTCCTGAACTTCATGATATCGGCTACATCTCGATTGTGGCATGCATACTTTCTTCTGAAAAAGCGTGGTGTTGCTCGATCGGATACAAGAGCCGATGTTGCCCTGACCGATCCGAACACCTACTTTGATCCGCCATAGACTATCGATCAGCTCTCACAGCATGACTCTTCAACAAATCAATAATGTTACGGATCAGTTGTGATTCGTCTGCGTCTGAAATGCTTATCTTTTAAGCCAGTGGCACGGGCAGATCGCAACTGCTTCGATTTCGATGGAGTCGCGCTTGGGCAGGATCTATCTCGATTTCTTGGATAGACTCATGCAATAACTGACAATATATATGTTTACACATTGATTTTTTTCTACAGATACATGCCACATGAGTTCACTTGGAGTCAACTTATTGTATTATAAATGTCTTATTTTCAGGTAGCTGTGTACCACACATTGTGGTTCCATTGTATATAATTATAATGTAATATTCATGTTTGTCATTTATGTCAATCTTCATTTATGGAGGAAATAAAGATGTAATAATATAACACCACGTAAAGACCCCGTTAATCTTGAGATTTTAACAGTAACTCCCAGCTGTAAATCCCAAAAAAATCTCACGCACCCCTCCCGGACCCTCCCCTAATTGAAATTTCCAACACAATAGGAACGCTTCAGTTGAGGCCACTCAGGCCAATCTAGATGCTAGGATTAGCGATTTTCTTGTATAGTTTTCAAAATTTTCTAACCCCGGGCCGAACAACCATGGACAGCCCGCGGCCGGTGTGTCCTGGTCTCTTGTCCGTAGCCGTATGCATTTGTCTGGAGTTAGACCGCTAGATGTTAGAATTTATGCAATTTCTCAGGTAAAAATATCTGAATGGTCTCATACCGGGAATATATAGAACCATGGTTAATGAATATATAGGATATTAGGCCAGAGCACTGAGGTGCAAGGGGGTGCAAATGGAATTATGCAAAAACATGTATTTGGTCTGATTCTGATTCAAGGGGGGGGGGGGGGGTGCAGTTGGAATTTCCCAAGGTGGACACCCCCGCACATATATAGACCCTCTCCCACTGGGCGCTCCGCGCCTCGGCAACTGCCTTCGGTAGATGGGCCGGTATTATATTAATTTCCCGGGCCGGTTTTTTGGCCCAGTCCGCCTCTGATGGTATTATATTCGTTTCCCGGGCCGGTTTTTTGGCCCAGTCCGCCTCTGATTATATTGCTTACATGCTGCAGTAAGTTTTATGTCATTCCATATAAGGCGTTATACAACTGATATTTGCTATACACGCTCAGTTTGTTCTATGCCATTCCTTATAATGTGTTATACAACGGACATTTTGTTACACACTCAGAGAGTCCTATATATGCCATTCGTTATAATGTGCATGTTGTACAACGGACATTTGTTTACACACTCAGTCCTATGCCATTCGTTATAATGTGTTATATTTACTCACTAAGTGTTGTCATCACTAAATCCAGCATTCTGATTGGTCGGCGCCCACGTGGCTAGTTGCAGTTATTTCTCGGTGAACGCGTAACGCCTCATAACACCAAGCTAATAACACCATCGATACGTCATTAGGTTTGGAAAGACGAACGCGTAATGCTTTGGGCGCATTTTGACTCGCGCAGGATTGACTTAATACATCATCGGGTTTCAACATGAAGAGAAATTGTTCCTATTAACTTTTGCCAAGGGTGCTATTGGGTATTTTGGGCTGATCTTGTCACGATACACTTTTCGATTTAAATATATTTACAAAAGCGGCTTTTTCGCTAAATGTATATAAATATAAGGATTAACTGTCATGTGGACTATTTTTATGGAGATGTAACGGTGAGGTAAGTGGACATAACTTGTATGTAAAACCCTTTTACACAAGTTATGTCCACTTACCTCACCGTTACATCTCCATAAAAACAGTCCACATGACAGTTAATCCGTATGTACAACTGAGATAAATTTTGTTTACATGCTCAGTGAGTTATATGTCATATTCCGTATAAGGTGTTATACAACTGACATTAAATGAAAAAAACCCGCGTGCATTCATGGTAAAAGAGATGGCTAAATCGGAACATATATATAACAATGGTAATCAATTTTGGATGATTGTGTTTAAAGGGGTACTGTACACTAAATCAGGCTATTTATAGGACCATCTCATATTATACTCAACAGAATATATATATGCAACAAATGAATGAATTTGAGCCATAGACTAGTGCAACATACACTTGTGTGCTCTATGAATAAGGCAAATAACATGGTAATTACAAAGAAAATAAATTTATGACTGGAGTCATAAATTCATTTTCATTAATATTACCATGTTGTTTGCATTGTTCATAGAGCACACAGTTGTTTTGTGCACTAATCCATGGCTCAAATTAATTAATTTGTTGCATATATTCTGTTGAGTATAATATGAGATGGTCCCATAAGTAGCCTGATTTAGTGTACAGTACCCCTTTAAACACAATCATATGTTGCAGATATTCTGTTGAGTATAAAAGGAGATGGTCCCATAAATGGCCAGATTTAGTGTACAGTATCCCATTAACATCCATTGGTCATACAAGTTGCCCTGAATGCCACTCACCACCCATTGTGTCTAAGAAGTGGTTTAGCTTGGTAAGGCTGAAGGGGTCACTCTCACCAAAAAAAGTGCTGAAGGCGCGGGTACACAGGATTTTCAAAATGTGCTGAAGGGTACACAGGATTTTCAAAATGTGCTGAAGGGAACACAGGGTGTGAAATGTCATTCTAGAGGACATTCAGTCTTCGTATCTGCCATGATTTCTGTTAGGGAATAATTGTTTACGTTCCAATGAATATTAAAATGTACTGAAAACAAACTGCTAATGGGCTCCAGACTTTCATAAACACAATTTAAGTAATGGTGTTCGTGCCGATCACAAACCCTGTGTATACCCTTCAGCACATGTTCAATCCCTGTATACCCTTCAGCACTTTTTTGGTGAGAGTGACCCCTTCAGCCTTGGGCTGCCCATGGTGACCACAGGTGTTTCCTGTAGAAACAGTAAAGGGTGATGTGATATCATTCAGTTGCAAGGGTGGACAGATACACACCGGAATTTAGAAACCCTATAGTAATAGATACCTTACTAATATTTAAATTCGCGCAGTATTTATTTAAATCTGAGCGAAAAATAGTACGACTCCCAAGTTTAATCTAAACCACAGTCCATATGTTGCTGAATTTACATATATTATGAACGGTTGAATAGACAATTACGCCTATACATGTATGCATATATTTACATTCGATCAACCGCTAATAGACCATTGATCACAATGCCAAGCGACAAATCATGGTAACATAGACATTGTTGAAATGCTTGTATAAGAACTATTAATATTCCAGGTCGCCACAAAATTATTATGTTTGTAGTTACTAGTTTATTGTCAACGCGATGTAAATCCACCGCGATGGTGTTTAATATACACACATACTATCCACAGCAATGACTTAAGAACCGAAATATTCATCAGCTTCAAGATATACGAAAATATCACCGAAATATTACGAAAATATTTTTGTCAGTTTTGAATTTGCGCAGCTAGGTGCGCGAATTTAAAGTGCGCGAATTCAAAACTGAGCGATAATAGTACTGCGCGAATTCAAATACGAGTAAGGTATAGGGTCCGATTCTTTCATGTCCTTCGTGTTCTTGGATAACCCGCCTTTTACTGAATAATCCCAGTGTTTAATATTGTACTAGGGTTGGATTAGTTTGGCATAATCATTCCACAGGGTGGCAACTGTATAGCAAAAAGCTGTTTCCTCTCTTTTAGTATGAACATTCGGTGGTGTTAATCCAAAAAAAATCCAGATCTTAGGTTATAAGAGGAATATAAGCTAGTAATAAGGATATTTTCATTTAGATAGTTTGGAAGGATTCCATCCTTTTATTAGCTCAACTTACTTGTAAGTTTGAGCTATTGCCATGGTTTGGCGTCCGTCGTCCGTGTGTCCGTGTGTCCGTGTGTCCGTGTGTCCGTGTGTCCGTGTGTCCGTGTGTCCGTCAACAATTTCCTTTGGCGCGGGCTACAGGTTGTACCTTTGGTCTGATCTTCATGAAATTTGTCATGAATGTTGACATTGACATGTAGATGGGAACGAGTCATTTTTGGGTCATTCGGCCAAAAAACATGGCCGCTGGCAGCCATTTTGGATTTCAAGATTCAATCCATTGGCGCGGCCTACAGGTCGTACTGTTCATCTGATCATCATGAAATTTGTCATTGATGTTAATAATGACATGTAGATGGGAACGAGTGATTTTGGGGTCGTTCGGCCAAAAAACATGGCTGCCAGCAGCCATCTTGGATTTTACTCTTTGCATGACTAAATCCTTTGGCGCGGGCTACAGGTCGTTGTTTTGGTCGGAAGTTTATGAAATTTGTCATGGATGTTAACACTGTCATGTAGATGGGAACGAGTGATTTTGGAGTTGTTCGGCCAAAAAACATGGCCGCCAGCAGCCATCTTGGATTTTACTCTTTGCATGACTAAATCCTTTGGCGCGGGCTACAGGTTGTACCTTTGGTCTAATCTTTATGAAATTTGTCATGAATGTTGACATTGACATGTAGATGGGAACGAATCAATGTGGGGTCATTCGGCCAAAAAACATGGCCGCTGGTGGCCATCTTAGATTTCAAAATTCAATCCATTGGCGCGGGCTACAGGTCGTACTGTTCGTCTGATCATCATGAAATTTGTCATGGATGTTAATATTGACATGTAGATGGGAACGAGTCATTTTGGGGTTGTTCGGCCAATAAACATGGCCACCAGCAGCCATCTTGGATTTTACTGTTTGCATGACTAAATCCTTTGGCGCGGGCTACAGGTCGTAGCTTCGATCGGAACATCATGAAATTGGTCATGGATGTTAACAATGACATGTAGATGGGAACGAGTGATTTTGGGGTCGTTCGGCCAAAAAATATGGCCGCCAGCAGCCATCTTGGATTTTACTCTTTGCATGACTAAATCCTTTGGCCCGGGCTACAGGTCGTACCTTTGGTCTGATCTTTATGAAATTTGTCATGAATGTTGACATTGACATGTAGATGGGAACGAGTCATTTTGGGGTCATTCTGCCAAAAAACATGGCCGCTGGCAGCCATCTTGGATTTCAAGATTCAATCCATTGGCGCGGGCTACAGGTCGTACTGTTCGTCTGATCATCATGAAATTTGTCATGGATGTTAATATTGACATGTAGATGGGAACGAGTCGTTTTGGGGTTGTTCGGCCAATAAACATGGCCACCAGCAGCCATCTTGGATTTTACTCTTTGCATGACTAAATCCTTTGGCGCGGGCTACAGGTCGTAGCTTCGATCAGAACATCATGAAATTTGTCATGGATGTTAACAATGACATGTAGATGGGAACGAGTTATTTTGGGGTCGTTCGGCCGAAAAACATGGCCGCCAGCAGCCATCTTGGATTTTACTCTTTGCATGACTAAATCCTTTGGCCCGGGCTACAGGTCGTACCTTTGGTCTGATCTTTATGAAATTTGTCATGAATGTTGACATTGACATGTAGATGGGAACGAGTCATTTTGGGGTCATTCGGCCTAAAAACATGGCCGCTGGCAGCCATCTTGGATTTCAAGATTCAATCCATTGGCGCGGGCTACAGATCGTACTGTTCGCCTGATCATCATGAAATTTGTCATTGATGTTAATAATGACATGTAGATGGCAACAAGTGATTTTGGTGTCGTTCGGCCAAAAAACATTGCCGCCAGCAGCCATCTTGGATTTTACTCTTTGCATGACTAAATCCTTTGGCGCGGGCTACAGGTTGTACCTTTGGTCTAATCTTTATGAAATTTGTCATGAATGTTGACATTGACATGTAGATGGGAACGAATCATTGTGGGGTCATTCGGCCAAAAAACATGGCCACTGGCGGCCATCTTAGATTTCAAAATTCAATCCATTGGCGCGGGCTACAGGTCGTACTGTTCGTCTGATCATCATGAAATTTGTCATGGATGTTAATATTGACATGTAGATGGGAACGAGTCATTTTGGGGTCGTTCGGCCAATAAACATGGCCGCCAGCAGCCATCTTGGATTTTACTCTTTGCATGACTAAATCCTTTGGCGCGGGCTACAGGTCGTAGCTTTGATCGGAACATCATGAAATTTGTCATGGATGTTAACAATGACATGTAGATGGGAACGAGTGATTTTGGAGTTGTTCGGCCGAAAAACATGGCCGCCAGCAGCCATCTTGGATTTTACTCTTTGCATGACTAAATCATTTGGCCCGGGCTACAGGTCGTACCTTTGGTCTGATCTTTATGAAATTTGTCATGAATGTTGACATTGACATGTAGATGGGAACGAGTCATTTTGGGGTCATTCGGCCTAAAAACATGGCCGCTGGCAGCCATCTTGGATTTCAAGATTCAATCCATTGGCGCGGGCTACAGATCGTACTGTTCGCCTGATCATCATGAAATTTGTCATTGATGTTAATAATGACATGTAGATGGGAACGAGTGATTTTGGTGTCGTTCGGCCAAAAAACATGGCCGCCAGCAGCCATCTTGTATTTTACTCTTTGCATGACTAAATTCTTTGGCGCGGGCTACAGGTCGTACCTTTGGTCTGATCTTTATGAAATTTGTCATGAATGTTGACATTGACATGTAGATGGGAACGAGTAATTTTGGGGTCATTCGGCCAAAAAACATGGCCGCTGGCAGCCATCTTGGATTTCAAGATTCAATCCATTGGCGCGGGCTACAGGTCGTACTGTTCGTCTGATCATCATGAAATTTGTCATTGATGTTAATAATGACATGTAGATGGGAACGAGTGATTTTGGGGTCGTTCGGCCAAAAAAAATGGCTGCCAGCAGCCATCTTGGATTTTACTCTTTGCATGACTAAATCCTTTGGCGCGGGCTACAGGTCGTTGTGTTGGTCGGAAGTTTATGAAATTTGTCATGGATGTTAACACTGACATGTAGATGGGAACGAGTGATTTTGGAGTTGTTCGGCCAAAAAACATGGCCGCCAGCAGCCATCTTGGATTTTACTCTTTGCATGACTAAATCCTTTGGCGCGGGCTATAGGTCGTGCCTTTGGTCTAATCTTTATAAAATTTGTCATGAACGTTGACATTGACATGTAGATGGGAACGAATCATTGTCGGGTCATTCGGCCAAAAAACATGGCTGCTGGCGGCCATCTTGGATTTCAAAATTCAATCCATTGGCGCGGGCTACAGGTCGTACTGTTCGTCTGATCATCATGAAATTTGTCATGAATGATAACAATGACATGTAGATGGGATCGAGTCGTTTTGGGGTCATTTGGTCAAAAAACATTGCCGCCAGCAGCCATCTTGGATTTTACTATTTGCATGACTAAATCCTTTGGTGCGGGCTACAGGTCGTAGCTTTGGTCAAATGGTCATGAAATTTGTCATTAATTATAACAATGACATGTAGATGGGAACGAGTCGTTTTGGGGTCATTCGGTCAAAAAACATTGCCACCAGCATTTTACTTTTTGCATGACTAAATCCTTTGGCGTGGGCTACAGGTCATACCTTTGGTCTGATATTTATTAAATTTGTCATGAATGTTGACATTGACATGTAGATGGGAACGAATCATTGTGGGGTCATTCGGCCAAAAAACATGGCTGCCAGCGGCCATCTTGGATTTCAAAATTCAATCCATTGGCACGGTCTACAGGTCGTACTGTTCGTCTGATCATCATGAAATTTGTATGTCGTAGCTTTGGTCAGATCTTCATAACATTTGTCATGGATGTTAACAATTATACGTAGATGGGAACGAGTTCTTTTGGGGTCAATTGGCCAAAAAAAATGGCCACTAGCAGCCATCTTGTATTTTACTCTTTGCATCACTAAATCCTTTGGCGCATGTTAGACATTTCAATTAGCACCTTTCCTATTCCTCCATTTACTGTCAACCATTAAATTATTCCCCTACCTAAGTTGAGCTACAGTGTCATTGACACTTTCATTTTCTTTATAAAAACAAGCTGCCCCTGTTCTACTCTCAAGCTGCCCCTGTTCTACTCTATATCTTACTGGAAGCTTATTTACTTTTCTAAATTCTTAATATCCAATATGAGAAAATCTTGGAAGGTTCAGGATGAATCTTATCAATTTGTTCTGAAAAAAAGAAGACTAGTTTCTTTGTTGTTATAGGAAACTAGCCTTCCTATACAGGAATTTGAGCCGCGCTAATGACTTTGTCAAAACCACTTCCACCATGTCCTCCCCTGAGAGGCGCTGATCCAAATTAGCTCCTGAGTATTTTACTGATTGGGTATAAGCTTAATACCGTGGATACGTATAATTGTGGTGCTGGTTTAGTTGACATCATGATCTTGATACTTTACGATATTTCTTTAGAAAATCATTTGAGAAATCAATGCAAATGACCATAAAATTCTGAAGACATAGAATATTAAGTATCAGCTTAGCATGATCCACTTAGCTGCTTGAGCTCCTGCACATTCAAGTGAATGGTAAAGAGGATTATATGTTTAAGAATGGGCGGTAACATGCACACGATATGAATATGCACGCCCGACTTGTAAATATGTGAATGATCGAAATAAATTACTAAATTTGCATGCATGCACATGCATCTCATGCACATTATGCGAGTCTGTACTCGACGATATTCTTGTTTCCGATTAATTGCTACGCCTTTGTTTTTTGTTCACCAATTTCGACAAAAATAGTGATCTTGCGTGCACCAAATTTGACAACGAAAGTGGGTTAAGCGTGTATAGGTTAAATTTGAATACAAATTACTCAATTAACATGCATGCTACGCGCATGACAGCTTTTCATGTTCACCGATGTCTGTTCACACGTGAGTGGCACATATTTCCTAGAATTTCATTGGCTGACCTCATTTTCCATAATTTCGCGCGAATTTTGATCTTTCTTTATGAATCACTTTTGAATTAATCTTGACGAGGCAAAGACGAAAATATTTTGCTACCCACCCTCCCAACCCTGTGCCATAAATATTAAAATATTAAAAAAATGCATGATTCAAATCCATATTCAAAACAAATTTAACTAATTGATGTTCTAACATTGTTTGTGTAGCATGTTCCTATAGTAAATGTTGGTGCACAGCTTGCTTCTTGTTTGTGTTTGTATATTGCATTTTTAGTGTATACATGTTTGTTAAGTATGGCCATTTGTATTCGACATCATGTCTAATTTAATTTGAATTGCTTCCTCTTGATTAGTTCGTTTGGCTAATTTAAATAAATTAAAATACATTTTAATTATCTTTATTTTCAATCCCTAACCCTTGGAACAAACGTCGCACTACCGACGACTCGAATTCAATTAGAATTAGACTCGAGTTTAATTCAAAATTCGTCTGTTGAAACAAACGTCGCATTTAATTCAAGACGAATCTAAAATGATTTCTTAAAATGGCATAAAGCGTTCATGAGGGTTTTGGTCAAAACGGCTAAAATATGAAGTTATATATCAATATAAAACGTAAAATTTAGTGAGAAAATGTGGCTTTTGACTTCCAAGCGACGAAATTAAAGTTAATATTCTGAGGAGTGGATATTATTGGTTTTATATCGCTATTTCGTAGGAATTTGACACATATTTTAGGTCGGACATGATTCTTTAGGTGGTATTTTGCTCTGAACTTGTCAGAAAGAAATCAGGTCCATGCAGCTGGGTCCAGTTTACTTTTTATACGAAAACGTTGTACCTTTTTAACAATTTAATAGCAAGTGGAGGTCAACGCGGCATAACACTATATTGCGTTAGTATGCCTATCTAAAACCACGTGGTAAAATAAACATGGCGGACAGGGACGTATAGCTAGAGGGTCTCTGTTGGGGGGGGGGGGGCTAATAAATTTGCGTAATTCAATTAGCAACCCGCTTGTCCGTTCCTTCACATGCCTGGATGATAGCCCATTCTGAATGGATCACTAGACTACTAGACTTGTGATCATGCACTGGGCGGACCATGGTTCTGCCAGAATAGAAGCAAAATTAGAGATCTGAACCTGAAAATCCGATCATAGTTGGGCACGGTGGGAGAAAAGTTTTGAAATCTGAACATGAAAATCGCAAAAACCTATAGCATCTAGACTGCATGGCCTCAAGCTTTCCAAGTGTTGGAAATTTCCAACCTGACACGCCCCACGAAGGTTGGTAAATTTCCAACTGATGACCATTTAAGTTCATAATTTTGAACAAAAGCATAGGAAAATAATTAGCAGTTTTTTTGGCTGGCCACGGGGGTCACGAGGGACCAGGACACAACCTTCCCGACTGATGGCCATTTCAGTCAAAATGTTGGACCAAAAGTAGGAAAATATGCAAACGTTGGTCTAAAAACAACAAATTCCCCAATAATTAATTGTTGGAAAATCAAATTACAAGAACAATTTCAACCCATCGTTGATGTGAAATTTGCACATTCCATGCATAGTATATAGCGGGTATATCCAAACGGAATAAATATTTATTGAGTGCGTCTACTCGCATTTAATTTGAAACAAACGTCGCACTTTCGTCGACTCGAATTCAAATACCACCAAATTACGTCACGTTCGTTGGTGTTTTCCAGTTTAAATTGGAATTCCCTCATTATCATATCATATTGCATTTCTCCGATGTAAATTCGAGTCGACGGTGATGCGACGTTTGTTTCAAATACGGATCTCAGACGCATCAGCAATCACAGGTATTAGGCAATTTAATCAAAATCTCAAAAAGGTAAGTATCAAGGCTGATTTGGGGGTGGTACTCAACATACATCGTGTTTAATAACGATTTATGTCCTTTCTTTTCGTCAGTTTTACAGATTTCTATTCGCGGGAAGCCATTTTGCAAAACTGAAAGCGAAACTAACTTGAACTTTATTAAATTAATTTTAATATCTCTCTTTTAATTGATATCCGGCGTTCTTAATGACAAAAATCATGCGGTGGATATATAATACCCACTAGATAAGGAATTAGATAAAACATTTTTTTTTATCGATGTAAAATTATTTTATTTTGGAGTCATTTACTGCAGCGTTTCTCGAGTTTGTTTCGCACTTTCAAAATGGCCTCCCGAGAATAGAATCATGTAAAGCTGACGGGAAAAAAATCGTTATTAAACTCGATGTATGTTGAGTACCACACCCAAATTAGCTGTCCTTCGTGAAACAACGTCTGTTCGACAATAGGGCTATTTAGTTTGATGATTAGAGTATAGATTTCGGTGATTTAGTTGTTGGATTGTTTTAATTTTTTATTTTTCATTGGACAGACGTTTCGGGTACCAACCAAATAAATTTGATTTATCAACTTTAAATGTTTTTCTATGTTCACTAATCTCAAATACGATGGCGAACCAAACTTGTTTGAAAACTATGATTATTTGGTCACATAGTTCTGCAATTACAGATCAATACAAAATAAAATGTTGCTTTTGTAGAGAAAAATGCTGACCTCTATCAAAAATGAGATAGAACTGAGATGCTAAGCAAAGCGGCCGAATATCATTTATCCCACGGGGGGGGGGGGGGGGTGGGGGGGGGGGGGGTTACATTATATAAATCAGGTACTCAATTTGCCAGCTTCTATTCCTCACTTCACTAATTGTCAACTGATATAATGCCTTTGTTTGTTCTAAAGGGACGAGTTTTTGCTAAGGTATTGGAACAATGCCAATCGAGATTGAGGGAGGAACTATTTCTCCAGGCGTCAGGTCACATGGGTAATCACACGGACAGCAAACAGCCTTTTGTGATAAGATTCGATACAGCTCGGTCGACAATTATTTAGCGTCCCACATTCCCACCCAGTATTCATTTTGGGAGGAGGCACCCCTTTTTGCTAACAGCTATGCTTAGTGTCTTTCAGGACTATAGATCGGTGATCGTTGCCAGGACCCCATGGTTGGCGCTTGGGTGGTACCAAAAAAGGTCCTTCAACAATGACAAGAAAGCTGGAGGTCCATAAACACGTTTCCGACTACCAGTTGCTTTAGTGATTAATAAATGGTAGTCATTAAGGCACACCTGTCTTGTTATTAATAACAACCATGTGGGATAAATACCTTTCCGAGATTTTGATTAAATTAAAAAAAAAAAAAATTGTGCCTATAATACCTGTGTCAGCAATTAGATTCGTGTTGCCAACACGCATATATACTTCGTCGGTAGTGCGTCTACTCGCATTTATTTGAAACAAACGTCGCACTTTTGTCGACTCGAATTCAAATTCGAGTCGTCGGTAGTGCGACGTTTGTTCCAAGGGTAAGTTATCACAATAAGCTCCGAGTTAATTAGTGAATAATTCGACATAACGTATAAGTTGTTTAAAGGTGGATTATCTCTTTGTAAACATGTATTATATAGTTACCGGGGTATAAAATATTAGATTTGAATCGAAGACTCCTGTCCGGAAATGCTTCTATCGATTAATATTAATTTTATTTCGAATATTTTCTGGTCTAAAAAGGTGTGTTTGTTCAGCTAACGAACAATAGTGGTTACTGTTAACAGAGACCAGAAATTATATGGTGCAATTTTGTCACAAATAAACGTTAATTATACTCATTATCGCTTATATCTGTGGAACAAAACAATACAAACAACCAATCTGTGACATTTGACATTCGTTGCGTTGCCGTAGGAACAGCCCAGTGCTCTATATCGCAATACGGTCTCATCCGAATGGTCGGTTCTAAAAATAGTAACATAAACGGGCCCGATTTAATATTCGAAATAAAATCAATATTAATTGATAGAAGCTTTTCCGGACATAGGTCTTCAGTTCATATCTATTATTTTATGCCCACGGAACTATTTAAAATTTGTTATTTAAAGAGATAATCCATCTTTAAAGCAAGGTACGAAATGGAGCCATACATTTGCGATACGCGTTCTAATAAAACGAGAATTCTATTTACGAGATTGCGAATCAGCAATCATAGATTGGAAATTGAAAAGGGGAGACACAAACAGCAACCACTACCCGTTAAAGAATGATCAAGTACTGTGTGTAAATGTAAACAAATTGAAACAGAATACCATTTTATATTTGAATGTAGAGCCAACAAAAGTATGCGCGATACATATTTTAGGGACATAATCACAGAGTTCCCGCATACTTCAGAAATGACGAATTATGGGAAATTTAGATTTATTATGAAGAATGAACACAAAGCAACCATTAAGGTTATATGTGACATGATCCGGTCTTTCTTCACCGCTCGGGATTCCTAGTAGTCCAGGAGATCGGGAGGTAGTGTTGCTCATATTGACGGACAAGCTGCGACCATGTTATTTTTAATGTTTTAGGTATGGTAATGAAGAAAAATTATGATAGCAAGAACAAATTTGTAGCCTTCTTTGGTTTTTGCGATTTTTTGGGCATTTTTCTACGTTTTTAGCCCAAATTTTTCAATTTTTTTTTCAATTTGTAACCATTTCATTTTAGTATGATTTTGGTGATTAAATTGAATAATAATTGTGTTAATAATGTTAAATAACTAATCGTGCTAAAAAAAATTGAAGAATTTCAATTGTTTTTAAATTTGTTACCATTTTATTTTATTTTTTACGCAAAATCGTCCAAATTGCAACCATTTTTTCATCTTAGTATGATTTTAAGGGTTAAATTCGCCATTAATTATTTTAATAGTGTTAAATAATTTACAAATTGTCTTCTACAATGTTTTTAAATTGATTTAAGAAGGTTTCTACTTGTTTTCTAAGTTGAGGGGTGTCTAATCAAATCCAATTAAACATTGTACTGTTCAAATTTAGATCAATTTCTTAAGGCGTATGGTAGATATACGTAACTAGTTTTCAAAACTTATACATATGCCTTTCTATCCTGTGCGTTATGCACGCGAGTTGGATTTTACAAATTAAATTATGATGAAAAACCCTGAATTTTGGGTGTGATCACATTTGTGGTCATAATATTCTCATTAGAGAGTGGATGGACATGGGGCATGCGACACTGTGTAGCACTGTGCAGTATCTATGTATATGACAAGCATGACATGAGACATTAGTATCTTTCTACTAAACTGTGCTTCCAGAGTTATCAGGAATAGAGTATCGGTGTTATTTCCTACCCAAATAAATTTTAAAACGGGGTATGTGGGTTAAAGGACCACTGGGAGATAATAGGATGTCCAATGACTCCTATATTTCTATCGTATCACAGTAAAGCTGTTTTTGTAAAATTGGCGCGGTTTACACGATCAAAGTTCGATTTTCTTTACAATATGTTACAAGCAACTAATTATATAGAGTTACGCTTCTTGAATTTGTGTAGGGAAACTCGAGTCAGCATAACAAAAAAATCTGGCTGCTGATTGGTTGATTATCATTGAGGGAAATATGGAAGGGGTCTGGATATTTTTATGCTGCTGATTTATGTGCAGTAAATGGGGTAGTTGTGGAAATGCAAGATTATCGTTTGAAAAAAATACCGAAAAGGGCGCGTTTGTTGTCACATACTGGTGCAACGGATGACGTTCTAAGGAAAAATTGACCACTTGAAGTTCAAAAGGCTTAACCCATGGCCGGCGGGACTTTTAGTTAACACTGTCATCTATAGAAAATAATTAGGTGTTTGTAACCTATAGATACGAAGCTTCGGTACATTAATTATTATTCATATATTACTATATTTAAATCAGATGTATGCATACAGTCGGCGTCAAAACAAAAACACGGATGTACCGATTATTCGTGACATTCAAGTTAAATGTTCAATAATAGAAAATTATACTGTGACTGCTTCATTCAACATGATGTTAATCAAGGTGTATCGTTATTAATAACAGCATGCAGTAATATCTAAATAAGAAGACTCATGTGGCCCTGGGTACATATCCCCCAGCGATGTGGAAAACAAATTGACAATGTATTCTTAAACCCAAACCTGTGGCGGTTTTTCATCCAATGTACCGAAGATTCGTGCCATGTACCGAAGCTTCGTGACGTGTCAGAACTCCAGGAATATACCACCACATGACATCATATGGCACCGATAACAAACGTTGAATGGTGACCAGAAACCCGGATTTTAATAATTTCAGATCATAATTAGCATCGATATTAACCCATCAAGGAATATGTCATAATGACACACTATATTACACCCACCCCTATATAACTGCTCCCTCTCTGACACAGGGCTACATGTAAGAAGATTATCGATGTCTACTTAATGAGACTATACAGTTCCGTCATAATCTGGTGAAAAATGTGACCTCGCATCGTTAACCCCAAATCCAATTTACCGAAGCTTCGTGACACGTACCGTCAAATGGCATCAAACGTTGAATGGTCACCATAAACTTCGATATCAGTCATTTCAGATCGTAACTATCATAGAAATATATACGGTGTAATTATGTCAAAATGACACACTATATTACACCCACCCTATATAACTGCTTCAGCCCCGACACAGTGCTACATACAAGACGTGTTTCCATGTCTACTTAAGGAAAGTATATAGTTCTGTCGAAATCTGGCGAAAAATGTGACCTTGCATCATTAACCCCAAATCTGTGGCGGTTTTTCATCCTATGTACCGAAGCTTCGTGACATGTACCGAAGCTTTGTGACATGTCAGAACTCCAAGAATATACTCCATCAGGACATCAAATGGTATCAAACGTTGAATGGTCACCAGAAATCTCGATATTAGTCATTTCAGACCATAATTAGCATAGCATTATATATTAACCCATCGAGAAATACGTCAACATGACACACTATATTACACCCACTCCTATATAACTGCGTCCTCCCTGACACAGGCTGCATATAAAGAGTTTATCCATGTCTACTTAATGAGAGTATACAGTTCTGTCAAAATCGGGCGAACAATTTGGTCTATAAATACCGCAGTGTGACACATTTAAGATAGACCAAAACAATAAACACCTTTCAACCCAAAGATAGTTACATTTTAATTGAAAAAATAGTCCAAACATGAAAAGTTAATTTTTGCCGATATTTAAGTCAAGTTTTTGAGAGGAAAGTCCAATATTTTTGGTGATGTCAGTGGTGACAATAGTAACAATTAACCATGGTACATCAGACATGTTAGTATTCAATGTATAGAAGGCAGAATAGCCAATTTTGTACATCATCCACAACTTGTAATCGATTGCAGGACATGCTGGGGCAATATTTACTATTTTCCATATTTTGGCGGCCGTTTTGGCAGCCATTTTGAGCCAAAGTAAGAATTTTGGGTCCATTGAGTTGGAATATTCACAGGTAATCATATGCATCACTTATGTTACAAAGTTATGTTCATTTCTTGTTAAAATATGACTAGAATCCCAATTGTGATTTTTGTGTGTGAAATTTTATACCGCATACTGTAAATTCGCACTTTTGAGGGAACGGAAGGGGTTAGGACCCGATAAAGTGCATACTGAATTGCCCCAATGATCAGTTAATTTAAAAAATACAAAATAAAGTCACATTACTCAACCAGTTCCAAACAGCATGAATCGATCTAGAAGATATTTGTAAAAAAAGGTAACAAAAAAGTGACATTATGTCTTACCTTCACGAAAATATATACATTTGTATACATTTTAGAAGATTTTTACCGCTATAATTTGCATAAAACTGACTTAGAGTCTGGTCTGAAAAACAGCGGCCATGATGGACGCCATTTTGTCTGGAGTCTATATGGCCACTTTTTTTTCTTGTTAACATTACTGAAAAGTTGAAGGACATAATAGGGAACAAAATGGGTGGGGAGAAGTTAAGTCCAAGGGGGTGCAAGGGTACCCATATTAGCTCCCGGAATACTAGTAGTACTATGACGTCGCCGGAAAATTCTTCTATTTTCGGTCGTCGGGTAGGTCAATACAAACATGTTTTTCGCCAATTAAGCTACAAATTCACCACTGCTATCATGGATTTTCGTAATCTACATATATTTTACTACAAAATTAGACTGGATAGCACTTGTCCGTCAAAATGAGCAACATTTGTTATTTCTTGGGGTCGATCTCCTGGACTATAGTCAGTTAATAATTTATAACAGATGAATTCAATGTTACGATGAAAAGAGGAAAGCGAAATTCGTTAGGAAGCTACTAGTACATTGTACGTGGATATGCATATATGTTACTCATCCAATATATATTGTAAATTTTTGTCAAATTATATGTATTTTATTCATGTTTGCATCTGCCCATTTGAGTGTATTTTGCATTAAATCTAATCTTGTCTTATCTAACCACCGGCACGCGTCAGACCAATGCTCTAAATTCGTTGCAGACCAACAAACTATTTCAACTATTGCACATTCACGGTGTTCATTATTGATATAAAAAGGTCCAATAGGAAAATTACACCTTATAAGGGATTTATGTCCGTGATAACACCATTTATACATATCGTGCTTTAATTGCAAATTAAAGACAACAATTATGCAAATTAGCAAACACCACAGTTCGCGGTTGTTACGAAACAGTGGGGTTTATAAAATGCGTGTTTTCGGAAATTAATAGAGATCTGTCATGTACTCGTTGATCTGTGATTACTGGTAACAGCTGAATGGTCCACGACTGCCGAAATGTAATCCTCGGGGTAACAAGTGGTTTGCGGCCCGCCATGTGACACAACCTCAGACAATCAGAGGTAAATGGGACGAAGATAACAAAACTTATTATCAGACGTTCAAATATATCAGGTTTACCCAGCGACGTTCAACGTTACATAGGAATTGGGGAAAGAAACGTATGGTCTTATAATAATATACAATTATCGCATTGTTTCGACGTTGACACGAGGAATTGTCAACCCGAGGAAGTCAATATTCACCAAGACTGTAGGGCGATGTGAATATTGCTTCCAAATGCTGACAATTCCTTGTGTCAAGAAACAATACGATAACTGTTTTATAATATCAAACGTGCTTTGATTGGACAAGACGATGTAACGAAGAACGTCGCTGGGAAAACCTGATCTATTTTCAGGTCTAATAAACAGAGGATCTGCAACTCGTCCCCAGTTAGCGGAATTTACAAAACGAGTCCAGTAAATTAGGTCTGGGCCGAGCCTTTGGCGAGGTCCAGACCTAATTTACTGGACGAGTATTGTAAATTCCGCCCGTAAAGGCGAGGTCCAGACCTAATTTACTGGACGAGTATTGTAAATTCCGCTGTAAACTTTGGACGAGTTGTAGATTCTATTTATTATATGATCCAAAACATTTACTTAAATCAACAGATAGGACGCGAAACTAACGTCGGCTTCTATAGGCGATGACTTTTCACTTAACTATGCGTTGTTTGTCCGCGTAAAGAAATAGTCCCAGATACATAAAGACTCTTTGGTGTATTTAGTAGCGTATATTAAATGACATAACTTTTCAAACTCTTCATTCATTATAGTTTGTTGGAAAAATATTGGAAGAAATAGTATTTTGAGAAGTAGCGTACGAAATGTAAACAGACGACAAACCGGAAGTCAAAGGTCACATGGCACGTTGTCCCTATTAAAGGAACGATTAATATCACTATTTGTGGAATAAGGGTATAGGATCGTGTAATAATAAGTTTTATTATAAGATCATACGTTTCTTTCCTAACAATGTTTAATAACAGGAAATGGTACCAGGTGACCTTTGACTTCCGGGTTGTCTATGTTTACATTCCGTACGCCACGTCTCAAAATAGTTGAAAATATTGTCAGCTCGTTACATTAGGGCCATGATCGTTTGAGTGGGCGCCTTGGTAGAGTTATCTCCCATCGCCCCGCTGATATATCATTGTCATACATAATGACATTTGGAAAGGATTTCTTATGTGTTCTTAGTTCTTATGTTTTAGGAATAAAATTGTCTATGTCTGGCTCAGTCTATATTGTTCTTATCAATACCGAAAGAATTACAATTATTGTAAACTTTTGGTGGTCAAAATAAGATAATATAGGTGACTAAATATAGTTCCGACGATATGTAAAAATAGATGTATCAGTCCGCAAAGTACCATCCTTGTGGCAGTGCTATATCGCAGTGCTAACGTATATGGGGCTGCATGGAGTTTGGTAACTTCTGTATTGAGAGCTCTTTTATTCTCCTGTGTTAGGTAGATAACACTATATCCCCCAGGTGCGGCGTTGTGACATATTGCTCCATAAAATTGATATCCATACAGTTATGCACAGAACATATGCTACAACTTTAACAGGACATACTACAGTATTACTATGTACTAACTTTCTAATGCATATTTATTTGCCAAATTAGAAAAGAATATATCGCACCAACATCATAATGGGATAGCATTCCATGAAACAAAAGACCTTGTTCCGAAATTAATCATGAACATCATAATGGGATAGCATTCCATGAAACAAAAGACCTTGTTCCGAAATTAATCATGAAACGTCTTAATTTCACTTTGCAACCTCCAGAAATAATTTTTTACACAATGCAAATTCTGTATTGATGCTGACAGTTGTGCTAAAAACATATTCCAGTTTGATATCACAAAACAAATGGAGCGACATCCCTGGGAAAGGTAAAACAAAAGGAGTCACAAGATTAAAACGTTTATCGTAGAATACTTTAAAAGGTAAGAAAATAATGACTAAAAATTCGATAACAGTATAAAATACAATAATTCAATAATATGACAATAATATAATATTAAATTTTAACAAATAATGAACCTGTGAAGAAAGCGAGACACATTGACCACATATATACAGCCAATTGAATTGAACTTGTGTGATGCATGCCTCAAAAGTTTCCATGGCCACAACACGGTGTATCTTTTCCTGACAAGTTTGAAAGGTACCCAATCCGTTCAGACGGTCCCCATACCAACAAAAAAAACAACAACATTTCTTCAAAATACGCTTTAGTTATCATAATCGATTTATTGCAATAAATTAATGCTAACCACTATCAACTATGGTATCAAATTTCCTAAAAACTTGTTTTTTATCTAAATTTTGTTCAACAAAATATCGCCTTTTCAATTATCAGTAAATTTTCACTCAATTTGACCATATTACCACTTGATATTAGAGTTATCCATCTTCATCAGCAATTATGTTTCTAGGCCACATATTATTACACATCTCGAGAAATAACAAACTTCAAAATCGATATCTGATCACTCTGAGTTTTGATGGGTGGGTTCCTCGACTCGAATCAAATATTTTTTACCCCCCGACGCCAAAGAAATAGTAATTTAGGAGCGTCTGGTCGGAATGAGTACCTTTAGAATAGTTTCCTGGCTATAAAATAATAAATAAATATGAAATGGTGTACTTATTTAGCTTCCAACAGGTCTCAAGATGAGTTGCGCTAAATAATAAATATATGAATCGAAGACACCTGTCCAGAAACGCTTATATCAATTAATATTTATTTTATTTATTTCGGTATATTCTGGTATATATAATACAACCTTTTGTGGCAGTTTTGTTAGCTAACTTTAGAACATAAAGTTCAGGCGATATCACGGAAATGTTCGTTGCGCAACAAGAGGGAGAACTCTATATCGACAGCGAAATCATTCGCGGCAAACCTCGTCAGATTCCATCTCCGTTTCAGATTGGCCCCAGAGGTCATAGATCGAAGAATGAGCGCAAAATGTCAGTTATATTAAGATATTCTGCTCGGCTATACCCGTAAACAACTGAATTGTGCCTTTATCGACAAAAAAAATAATAAGATATTCTGCTCGGCTATACCCGTAAACAACTTTATCATGTCACCTGGTTGGATCGACCAATGAGTACGCTCCGTTGGTAGAGGCATATCAGGAGACATCGGGTCGTCATCTTTGTAGACCGTCCCATATATGGAATCCATATCCCCCCTCAGGGTTCCCATATGGGGTCCGCCATTTTGTTTTTCATGGAACTCTGCCGCCTCGGGTATATTTTCGGTGTATTTTGGCGCCAAGAAAAGTGATATCTGTCGGAAATCAAGTTCTGTTAATTTAAAGACATAGTACCATATACCAAAACCTGCATGTGATATATTTGAGAAATTCTAAACACTCATAAATTAACTATCAAACTCAAGTTTGTTGTCCTGCTTCTGGTGATTAGCCATTGACTCAATGCGTTGACGTTCAACGCCCACGACGCGTCACTGTGACGTTACATAAGTTAATAGCCATAGACAACAAATTTACTTACTGGCAGGTAATGAAATTCGTATAAATAATTCAAATTCTCACACGGAAAACATGAAATGTGGGTGACATGATAAAATCGTTACAGGGCTCGTTGTTGCCGGCTACGGTGACATTTGAGGCTCAGTGGGTATATAAGATTTACGATGTTAGTACGCGTAGTGATGTGAAATAGATGAGTTACTGCAGTGTGTGTTTGGAGATATTCTTGCAATATAACATCGGGCGGGCGACAAAAACAATTTATTCCGGCTCAGCGGGCGACAGTGTGATTTGTCGCCCGGCACGTGACATGACATGGGCCAATCAGAAGGGTGGAAAATAGGGAGGAGGGTAACAACGGTATTTGTAGTCCTGAAATCAGGTTTAAAAAAATTATTATGGATTGATTCAATATCGAATGAGGGCACGGCGTCGTTTTGGGGAGCTTTAAATTGAAAAAAAAAAACGTCTAAACTCGCACGCGTTTAAATGTTTTATTATTTTTTTAATTTAAATAACATTTTTATTTTAGATTGAACTCCTTACTCAGTTTAACATTTAAACAATAATTTAAAAAATATATATATTTAAAAAAATATCGAGATTGAAAAAAACTAACATCGTTTTTAAATCTGCCGGGGTACCCCGAGTCACCACACCAAATAAATAGGTCACATAAATAGATGGTCTCTAATGAGTCTTAATTATAAACGAAATTGATTAATAGAGAGCACTAAATTCGATTCGAGCCGAGCTTTAGCGAAGCTCCAGTCGAATTTGATGTACGAGGTTAATAAATTTCGTATATATGTATATATATTTGTCCTTTATAGACTAGAAAACGTATATATATATATATATATATATTTGTCCTTTGTAGACTAGAAAACGGCTGCACCGATTGAGCTCAAACTTCCCATCTAAGGGTAAAAACGCACGGGAATGGTCGTCGCGGCGTTTTGGGGAAGCTCAGAGCACCCGTTCTCCACTCTCAGTCACAAAAACGGCACTGCGGGGTTAATCGCGTTGATAGTTAAAGAGCGTTCGTATCCACAGTGTCGTTGATAAAGATCTTCCATATTTGGGTTCGTTAACCGGTTAAGGCTCTTTATTCACTTCGGCTTTCGCATACGGTTTTGTTTACGTTATCTGGAACTCGCTTATGTGTGATTATTACGTACTTAGGGCTTCCTATGAACTGGGATATTTATAGACTCGAACCGATTGAGCTCAAACTTGCTACCTACGGGAAGTGTCATATATATATATTTACATACTAAGTGTTGTCATCACTAAATCCAGCATTCTGATTGGTCGGCGCCCATGTGGCTAGTTGCAGTTATTTCTCGGTGAATGCGCACCAGCTAATAACTGCAAGCTCATAACAACATCGATACGTCATTTGGGTTTGGAAAGACGAACACGTAATGTTTTGGGCGCATTTGGATTCGCGCAGGATTGACTTAATAAATCATCGGGTTTCAATTGTTCCTGTTAACTTTTGCCAAGGGTGCTATGGGTTATTTTGGGCTGGTTTTGTCACGATACACATTTCGATTTAAATACATTTACAAAAGTGGCCTTTTCGCTAAATGTATATAAATATAAGGATTAACTGTCATGTGGACTGTTTTTATGGAGATGCAACCGTGAAGTAATTGGTCATAACTTGTATGTAAAACCCTTCGGGTTTACACAAGTTATGACCACTTACATCACGGTTACATCTCCATAAAAACAGTCCACATGACAGTTAATCCTTATGCGTGTGTCCTTTATAGACTCGAAACGATTGAGCTCAAACTTGCTACCTACGGGAAGTGTCATGGCCGGGTTAAATTGTGACCCGACCTGACCTGACCTTGACCTTGAAAATGATCAATTCAAGGTCAAATCGGGTCAAATTAAAAAATTAAAAAGGCACAATTAACTCATTGAAAAACATAAAATTTAAATAAAAAATTAATTGAAAAAATTTATTAAAAAAGCCAGTAAATATTAAATTAAAAAATTAATTAATTTTTTTTTTTAAATTGTCATGTTTCTGACGATTGTCGCCAGTGGCGCGGCTAACCTGCTATATATATATATATATATATATATATATATATATATATATATATATATATATATATATATATATATATATATGAGTAGGATCTGTCCGTCCGTCTGTCCGGATTTTTTCTCCCAGACTGCAGGTCTGATTTTAAATAAATTTGGTGTGGTCACTCGGGGTACCCTGGTGGAGGTTATAACGTCGATCGTTAGTTTTTTCCCCCAAAATTTATATATAAATAAATTTGATTAAATAAATAACAAACCAACAAATTAAAATAAGCTCACGATGGGCCGATTTCAGAATCAAATAAATGTGAATATTTAGGTTCAATATGAACCTATTTGCAGACCAGATGTACGCTCACTATAAATGCGTTCTCACCGTGGCCCGCGCCATCGAATATAATAACGGTATAAGTCCACTACATGTATATGAGCTTATTCCTGAATAAAATAAGTCCAATATGAACCTATTTGGTTGACGTCAAACTCAAAAGTAACAAATGTTATTGAAAGTCCATTGCTAGTAAAAAAATTACGATTGGCCACTTTTTCGACTGTCAAAACTACTTTTGAACAGTCTAAACAACGTTTAGCATTCACAGCCCCCTAACACCCTTTGTGCAGGGCCCGCGCCCCCCCCCCCCCTGTTTCAGCTAGTTCATAATAGATTACAGGATTGCCCACTGTTTCGACATCCAAAGCTACTTTTGAACCGTCAAAATAGCTTTTAGCTCGTATTTTTTTTTTATCCTAACAATTTACTTTAAATGCCCACTTAATTTCGATTCAGCGATTATTTTTTTTATAGTGCCTTGATATACGGTTTTAATAACAATCTATAATGCCATAAAATATAATTAAAATACTATAATGCATCACCATTTGGGACGTCTGGGCCTCATAAGGTGCCCACAGAGTAATAGAACATAGCTGAAATCATAAAATAATTCCCCCCTTTGACACCCAGTATGCAACAGAATTTAAACTAAAGATACATTTTCAATGGACGAGGAATAACTCTATATCTAAATATATAGAGTTATGCCCCTTCCATTGAAAATAATTGACTTTGTGCATAAATTTGATAACAGAACAGACGCCAGTTTCTCAATAAAAATAACATGTTCACAGTTTATCACATCGAATAAGTTGAAAATACAATGTTTTGGAGCTTACTCTTTCAATATGGCATATATTTTTTATAATGTGATCTGGGGGTTCAAAATTAAGTGGGCCTTTAATTTACATTTGTTACTTTTGGGTATGACTTTAACTAAAGTTAACACACCTTACATGGTATGTGTCTTACGCTCTGTGGAGAGTACCGTCACCATTGTTTGCAAGAGCTAGCAACAATAACTAAGAAGTAACTGCGGAGGCGTGGTTAAATCGAGTCTGATGATCGTCAATTAGATCGCCTGTGTCAGAGAAGGACCGCCGCACACGAAAAATTGTCCGCGAATTTGAGCCAACTGTGAAGTACACAACAACAAAAACAATAGTGCACTTTTGGTTATTTGAAGAACCAAAGCCGTCGATGTAAATACAATACAGTAATGCCCAAAGTAATTGACCACTTAACCACAGCAGAATTATGGGTAATTTTTCAGGATTTAGAGCTTTCCGATGAATGGCAACAAGCCATATTTCCGACTAAATCCTGAAAAATAACCCATAATTCTGCTGTGGTTAAATGGTCAATTACTTTGGGCATTACTGTAAATACAATAACTAGGCATAAAACATTAGATTAAAATGCAATGATGATAATTAGCCACAATAATTAGTTATCTTATATGCCTTCTAAAGTTTAACGACCACCTGTCTGCTCAATTTTCATATAGCACAATTTTCCGGAAAGTGCATGGGATCTACACAAATGTGTATAAATTCTACACTCCATGTGTTATATTTGATATTAAACAAATGTTTTTAGAGATGACATATGGCATATATCGGTGGTATGTTCTCAACAGTGTATATGAGTTAATTATATTATAGTTAGTAGATGAGATATGTACACAATTATGTGCTTTTCAGTATTGAAACAGACACAGTGTATAACAAATGTTAAAGCTGCTGCCAATGTTTTGATCTATGAGTTGTGTGTCTCCAATAGAACACATCTCATCTAATAACTACCGGCAGTAATGCCCAAAGTAATTGACCACTTAGCCACAGCAGAATTATGGGTAATTTTTCAGGATTTAGTCGGCGAGAGCTTTCCGATGAATGCCAACAAGCCATATTTCCAACTAAATCCTGAAAAATTACCCATAATTCTGCTGTGGTTAAGTGGTCAATTACTTTGGGCATTACTGTATGATGCAATCATATTCACTCATATTCGACGTTGAGGAAAATTCCACCGACACATATATGTCATGTGTCATTTCTACACAATTTTGTATAAGACCAAACGTATTACACATTGTGTAGAATTTATGCACATTTTCTCTAAGAGTGTATATGGCGAACACTGATAATTATTCTCAACGAATTGCTAGAACAATTCACTTTATCTCCAAATAATAAGATTCTCGCGAGATACCGATAATATGATGAAAATAAGGAACACCCGACGCAATGCCACACCCTAAAACCAGATACGTAATAAACTTATATATGACCATAACGGTGTGGTTTTTCTTGTCTGCCACATCTAAACCGGCGACGATAGCTCCAATAGCGAGAGAGATCTTTGAAACAATAAGCTTTGATGACAACAGCAAAACACAGCCAGTCACGAATCGCATAAAAGATGTGATTACCCAATGCATTGTAATTGGAGTGATTCCGTAAGGTGGCGCCACAACCGGAAGTGACGACAGACCAGCATAATAGTTGACCCAGCAGCCGACGCACATACCACACGCAGCAGCTACTATCTGGACAGCATCAGCCTTGGCATTGTACCCACTCTTACACTGTGGGTAGATGTATGTTGACAACGCCAAACCCGTTGCTATGGTTACTACGGGTGAGAATATGTATGTTTGTTGATACCAGTCGAAAAGTTCAATGTAAGGAATCATGAATAGAGTGATGGCTAGAGCAGCTGCTATTCCAGCGACGACGTCCTGAAAAATACACACATAAGCCACAAGTTACAACTCAGCCATAACAGGCAAGCCTGCAAATAGCGTGTCTGACATTTGCAGAATGAGGTCCACAGAGAGTGAATTTAGTGACGCTATCCCGCATAAATTCACCCTCTGTGACCTCATTCTGCTTAGGCCCTCAACTGCTATGGGAGACATAGGATCAAATTGAAGTTACCCAGTTGAAGTTGGTGATGTTCACCCATTGGGCGCCTCGATTATGGATTTTATCTTCTGCAAATTAGGGGATATAGAAACTTCCCAGATGGGAAAACGTAAGTAAAAACAAAGTTAATTTGATACCATAGATAGTTCCCAGAAGATGAGGCCTAAGCAGAATGAGGTCTCCAGAGGGTGAGTTTAGTCAATTTTGGTCCAGCGCGGACCCTGGGGACGGCACCCGCTATGGATAGTATACGTTATGTACGACGATATACTGATGTGTAAACTTGAGATTCTCGATATAAATGTATTCAACTAAGCTGTAATTTATTGCTAGCTCTGTTCAGGTTTTCGTAGAACGTACTATTTTATGGATCTTTAGTCCATTAATATTTAAAGACCCACTTAGTTTTCGATTCGCCGATTATTTTTTGTATAGTGACTTGATATACGTTTTAATAACTAGCTATGACATAAAATATGATTAAAATACTATAATTCATCACTATTAGAAACATCTGTGTCTCAGAAGATGCCAACAGAGAAATAGAATGACTTCCCCCATTTGGCTCCCAGAATGCAACAGAATTCAAACTTTTTCAGTGGAAAGGGAAGAACACTATATTCAATGTATAGAGTTATTCCCCCTGCATTGAAAATAATACTGCCTTTTAATGCAATATTGATGATAAAACACAACAAAAACAACATGTCCACAGTTTATTACACCGGATAAGTTGATAATACAATGTTTGGAGATTCCTCTTTCAAATGGTATATAATGTGGCATATATTTGATATAATGTAATCTGGGGGTTCGAAAATTAAGTGGCCTTTAAAAGCCCACTTAGTTTTCGAATGACCAGATTACATTATACACTACATATCCCATATTATATACCATTTGGAAGAGGAACCAAAAATAGATATATTCCATCAGAATACGGAACAGCTGTGGCCTTGGAGTGTCCACCAAGTGATAGAGATTCTCAGATTCATTCCAAGACTCCTCCTTGTCAACACATAATGCATCAGAATTCAAACTAAGAGATAGAGTTACCACCCTTTCATAGATTTTATAGTACAGTCTGGATCAAAGTTAATCTCAGGACACACCTCAGTACCTCGAAAAAAACAATGTTCCAAGTTTATTCGATCGGATCAGTTGATAATACAATGTTTTGGAGCTTCCTCTTTCAAATGGTATATACTACGGAATATTTTGTATATAATGTGATCTGGTGGTTCGAAAATTAAGTTTAAACTGTAGGTTTATATTGTGTTGTACACTTACTAGAATCGTGTGGACTCCTAGATATAGTCTGCTCAGACAAACCATTACAGTCCACGTCATAGCCAGAGAGATAACGAGCAGCGCTGGAATCTGAAACAAGTTGATAAAAAAATATATATACAGTAATGCCCAAAGTAATTGACCGAGAGCTTTCCGATGAATGGCAACAAGCCATATTTCCGACTAAATCCTGAAAAATTACCCATAATTATGCTGTGGTTAAGTGGTCAATTACTTTGAGCATTACTGTAGATATATAACGGTAGCTAGTTCTTCTTACAAGACCGCTTAATTAACGTGATGTGAAACAATCCGGATGGGTGATTAAATAGAAATGGAGAATAATCCTGCTCAAAGTAGTTATTTTATGAATATTAACCCAAATTTACAACACACACCGTCAGTCTTGTATATTTATTAAATGCAATGAGTATCGATGGCGAAATCGTTTGCATTATTTTATCGCCGATTGTTGCGTCCCGAATCTAGATGTAAATATTTATAATTGAGCGTAGTTCGGGCGTTGTTTTCTATGGAGTTGTATGGTCTATTTCGTTCGAGATTTTGGGTCATGATAGTAGAATGCTACATTCCCCCAGTTGGCATAGCGCCTGCATGAGTACTAATTTATCAGTTTCACGCACCCGAACAAGTCCATAATATGTCTTTAAGATAAATAATCTGAACTAAATATGCATTATCCGAATTAACGCTCCTAAATTACTATTTCTTTGGCTTTGGGGGTAAAAAATATTTGATTCAAGTCGAGGAACCCACCCATCAAACCTATGAGTTCTCAGATATCGATTTTTTAAGTTTGTTATTTCTCGAGATGTGTAATTATTTGTGCCCAGAAAAACGTTGTCAAACGGACGATTTCGGACAAAATTGCGGACGAAGATGGATAACTCTAAAAGTGGTTAGCATTATTTTGTTGGAATTAATCGATTCTGATAACTAAAGCGTAATTTGAAGAAATGTTGTTTATGTTGTATCGTGGTGATATGGGGACCGTCTGATCGGATTGAGTACCTTTAACCACATGGTTTATGAAATAAATGCGGTTGGTAAATATGACTGATTGGTAACTTGATTCACAAAGAGACGAATTTTTCGGGTGCCTAATATGACACCGTTGTGTGTTTGTGGCGCTGGAAAGAGATAACGAAGTCGTGCAGTGTGAAGAAGAGCTACTCTATCACCGAACAAATCAATACGTGACAGGGGATGGTGATAAATCATCGTAGAGTCACACCGATTCGATAGACAGGGACACGAATAGAGAGTCTCCGTAGCGGGGTGTCATCGTAAAGTCATATAGAATAGATAGACAGGGGCGAGAATAGAGAGTCTCCGTATGTGGGTGTCATCGTAAAGTCATATAGAATAGATAGACAGGGGCGAGATTAGAGAGTCTCCGTATGGGGGTGTCATCGTAAAGTCACATAGAATATATAGACAGGGGCGAGAATAGAGTGTCTCCGTATGGGGGTGTCATCGTAAAGTCACATAGAATAGATAGACAGGGGCGAGAATAGAGAGTCTCCGTATGGGGGTGTCATCGTAAAGTCACATAGAATAGATAGACAGGGGCGAGAATAGAGTGTCTCCGTATGGGGGTGTCATCGTAAAGTCACATATAATAGATAGACAGGGGCGAGAATAGAGAGTCTCCGTATGGGGGTGTCATCGTAAAGTCACATAGAATAGATAGACAGGGGCGAGAATAGAGTGTCTCCGTATGGGGGTGTCATCGTAAAGTCACATAGAAAAGATAGACAGGGGCGAGAATAGAGTGTCTCCGTAGGGGGGTGTCATCATAAAGTCACACAGATTAGATAGACAGGGGCGAGAATAGAGTGTCTCCATAGGGGGTGTCATCATAAAGTCACATAGAACAGATAGACAGGGACAAGAATAGAGAGTCTCCGTAGGGGTGTCATCGTAAAGTCACATAGAATAGATAGACAGGGGCGAGAATAGAGTCTCCGTAGGGGGTGTCATCGTAAAGTAATATAGAATAGATAGACAGGGGCGAGAATAGAGAGTCTCCGTAGGGGGGTGTCATAGTAAAGTCACATAGAATAGATAGACAGGGGCGAGAATAGAGTGTCTCCGTATGGGGGTGTCATCATAAAGTCACATAGAACAGATATACAGGGACAAGAATAGAGAGTCTCCGTAGGGGTGTCATCGTAAAGTCACATAGAATAGATAGACAGGGGCGAGAATAGAGAGTCTCCGTAGGGGGTGTCACTGTAAAGTCATATTGAATAGATAGACAGGGGCGAGAATAGAGTGTCTCCGTGGGGGTGTCCATCTTCGAATTATCAACAGTAACCATTCATCTTGAACAAAACTCAAAGTATGCACCTGGGTTTAGTTTACAAACTGGTACCTGACGGTTCCGACTGTTCTAACCTGACACACACCTAGAACAGCCATTTCAGTCCAAAAAAAATGCCCCAATTATGAAAATACCGCATTCGACATTTGGAATAATAACACATTTCACACCAACTATTGAAATTTCCACATGATGTTGTGTCAGACACGAAGTTACCAACTATTAAGTATTGTGACCAATAATGGGGGACCCACCCTCTGTCACCACATCCCTGCAGCTAGACGATAAAAAGCATGGCACACGTGTTATGTCTTGTTAGCTTACATATAAGTTATGTGTCATGAACACATGTTATGTCTTGTTAGCTTACATATAAGTTATGTGTCAGCTGGTGCAATACTCGGAACGCAGAATAATACGAAACAATGGACAATTAGACGTATACTTTCCTTGTCGCATACAGGAGCGTTCCCGCGTATATAGCTGTACTGTCCTAACCCGTGGGCCGTGGCGTACACAATGCTACAGTATCGATGTTCAACATAAATGTAATGGACGTATGCTCCCATATATAGACCGTTTAAATACAAAATCAGGGAAGGGTCGACATGTTTGGGGTGTCTGGGTCGCGATCATTCTCCCAATGCTGGCTAACAACAACAACGAAATGCATGATATGCCATATAATTTGTTCATTATGTATTACATGAAATGTCAAAATTAGTTAACAATTAATTAAACAATGTTTGAAATTGAATTACATTGTATTACATTTAACCCTTTAGCCAACAGAAGGGCCCTGTGCCAATGCATTCTCTTATATATGCGAGTCGACCATAGGTCGCCTCGCATATATAAGAGAATGCATTGGCTTAACACATTAAAAATTATAAAATTGTTAAAGAATGTAAGAAAAAATGGTAAAAAGTGTTAAAAAAGATTTTTTTTAGGCCAATGCATTCTCTTATATATGCGAGGCGACCTATGGTCGACTCGCATATATAAGAGAATGCATTGGCACAGGGTATAACTGTAACCATCACAATGTGGTCAATGAGCCGGTTCTAATGATATCCATATTTGTATGGTTTTATTGAGACAGACCCAAGATAATTTAGGCTGCTGCAGCTTTATTTGGCCGGTTTTGGCCGGTTTGTTGGGTAAAGGGTTAACAAAACGTATATTTTACACTACATTCGGGTAATTCTTTCTGTTGGCGTTACATCACTAAATAGATCTGTTATAGTCATTATTACTACTGATGATATTATTGCACTGTGGAAATTCCTCATACATTTTGTATTCGTATGCCTTTTTGAGCCTCTAATAACAAATTTTATCACATAATTTGGCCATAAAAGCAGTTTCATAATTATCGGTAATAGACACGTTTAATATCAGCGCGTGCGATGACGTCACGGCGTTCTTCAAATAACTTGCGATCGCGTCATTTATGATTGTTGTTTTCGATGAATCTTTCGGGTTTATTTGATCATGTGATAAAAGGTATCTCACACTCGTCCTATGTTATACGTAATTTGTCAACCTCGTCCTCTAAATTCTATTTGAGCCTCGGTAAACCTCGGCTCAAATCGAATTTAGTGAACTCGGTTGATAAATTCCGTATAAAATAGAAACTCATGTGAGATCCTCTATATATGTATTAAAGGTTATATTTTTTATATATAAGTATTATATGTAATCTCCGTTGCTGTGGACTAACAAAGAATCTCTCTCGTGTGCTGTGGCAGTTTGTGCCACGTTACATTACATACTGAAGAAAAAAAGTTAACTAACTTAGGTTAGTCAAAACGACTAAAGAAGAACATTAGTCATCATGATCAGGGTGATGACACCCATAACGACTAATAAATGGTTAGTCAAAACGACTAATTGGGTCATTAGACTACAATTATGTTAATCAAATTGACCAGAATTGAGTCATAATGACTAACTTTTCTAGACACTGGGAAGGTGAAAATGTAAGTTGATGGAAATTTTGTGCAAATATTTCCAATAGTCAACTAGATGATACATTATCCAGAATTAGAGAGCGCATTGAAAGTAAGACACACTTTCAATCATTTTTATAGAATGGAGATTCCAATAATGATCTATTGAGAGGTATAACAATATTCTGTGGTATAGGTCTAATTACTGGTTCATTTTGTCTGAGTGAACGTTCAGGCGACCACGATTCAATCGTAAGTGGAGGAATCGGGCCCGACGAGATCGTGGATAGTTTGTTCAGACGATTGCGACGTCGTCGTGCATTATGATATCGTAGGTTGTTCCTAAAGCATGTGATTGACTACCAAACGGTCATTTCCAGCTACAATTTTTACGTACACACGACTGCGATTACGTCGCAAATAAAATGGAGGTAACCAAGGTACGCCACAATTTCGCATCTAAAATCAAACAGCGCTTGATATTATTTTATGACCTACGATTTTGACGTGAGCATGCGCAGTCCAACTAGCGGTTACTTCCTACGACGGAAATCTTTCCACTTACGATTGTATCGTGGTCGTCTAAACGTTCACTGAGATGACTGTGGGGTGTATGGAATAAGAACCTTTTATACAAAATAAAGTAGCCTTTGGTGTGGAGTGGAATTCTGATATATATGTCATCACATTCGTTTTATTACAGATCTAAAACAACTGCAATGGCAATTGAAGATTTTGGAAAGAATATTAAAGGCCCACTTAATTTTCGAACCCCAGATCATTTTTATATAAAATGAATGCCATATTATATACCTCTAAAACATTGTATTATCAACTTATTCAGTGTAATAAACTGTGAACATGTTATTTTTGTTGAAATACAGATTTGTGTTCTGTGCCTCAAGATTCATTATTTTCAATGAAAGGGGAATAATTCTAAATCTTAAGATATAGAGTTATTTCTCTTCCATTGGAAATAGATTTTTAGTTTGAATTATGTTGCATTCTGGGAGCCATAACGGGGGGAATCTTTCTATGATTTCAGCTGTTTTCAGTCTATTTCCATATGGGCATCTTCTGAGACACAGACGTTTCAAATGGTGATGACTTATAGTATTTTAATCATATTTTTGGCATATATCAAGGCATTATAAACAAAAATAATCGGTGACTCGAAAATTAAGTGGGAGTTTAAGGCAATGTTGTAATTAGAGTTATTCAACGCGTAACTTAATTAGTAACTATATATGCCCCAGGCCAGAGTTAGTCATAGTGTCTCTCTTAAAGGTGTGTGTTAGTCAAATGGACTCCAAATGATTGTGTCTAACTCTATAAGTTTGTCACGGTAACTGTTGTGTGAAGTGGTTCCAATGTTTTAGCGGAGGACGTAACATGACGTCAGCTTGTATATTGAACTCATGCTTACGAATGTGGTGCATTGTATATCCATGTCTTATACATAACTCCCTTTGGAGACTATATAGTTATTCATTAAAGGTACTCAATCCGATTCGACGGTCCCCATATCATCAGATTCCAACAACAACATTTTTTGAAATGCCGCTTCAGTTATCAGAATCGATTAATTGCCCAAAAATAATGCTAACCACAGTCAACTATAGCATATAATTACCCAAAACATGTTATTTATCAACGTTTTTTCAACGAAATTTTGCCAGTTGTCAAATATCTGACACAAAAAAGCCACTGGATTTTAGAGTTATCGATCTTCATCCGCTATCTGATCAGATAAGTTCTTCTCATCGACAGTTTACTGGGCCACTTCAAAATTAAAAAAATAGATTTCAAACATCAATATCTGATCACTCTGAGCTTTGATGGGTAGGTTCCTCGACTCGAATCAAATATTGTTTACCCCCGAAGCCAAAGAAATAGTAATTTAGGGGTGTTTGATAGGATTGAGTACCTTTAAGCAGTATGTACGCTTCATACGGGTGACCGGATTACGCAGATTTTTATCAAGACCTAATACATAATGTTGTAAACGCGTATGCATAATTAATCTATCATAATGATCCTATTCCTAAATGGACATCCGCCTATATATGACCCCCTCGGGTCGCTACGAACTGATGTATAGTCTACTCGAATCACATGCCTTATTGTGTTATTCGATCATTAATTAAGTAAATTTATGTCTATATACGCTTTATATACGGGTGTGTCACGCAAATTTTATCAACGACCATTACGTGTATCATTAATAACATATACGTATACATTGTTTCTACACCACTACCTCCGGGCACTATATTGATATATTGTATCTCACGTGACTTTGTTATTGAAATCAAGCTTTCCGATTGGTTGGCTACTCGACTCTATTAGTCGTAGTTGTATACTACGCCTTCAAGTCTCTCCCATCGTGCACTATGCATATGTAGTTTTGACTACTAAAAATAGTAACGAACACTACATCAAACTTTGTTCTGAAACTACTTGTTATTTCGCCGCTGATCCAAATTAAAGCTTCAGTAAGGCGAACATCAATTGTCTGAACTTAGTAAAAGTTGAAAATTTCTGCATTTGTTCGATACAATATAATAATTAGAGCATGACTTGTCGTGAAATACGCCGATATAGTGCATAGTGCGGTTGTGTAGTTAACTCCGCTTCGCGTCGTGAACTACACAACCTCACTATGCACTATATCGGCGTATTTCACTCCAAGCCATGCTCTATTTATTAAATATAGTCAAATCTATAAAACCCACGAATTATTAAGTTATTTAATAAATAATATATGTTAGTATAACCGCTTAATACACTGTATCATGTTATATCTACATGTAATAAGTATATGTAGTATACATGTATACGCGTAGTACGCCTTATTAAGTTATATATATATTAAGTGCATATATAGTATACGCTTAAAGGGATATTGTACACTAAATCCGGCCATTTATGGGACCATCGCCTTTTATATTCAACAGAAACTAGGCAACAAATTAAAGGTGGATTATCTCTTTGTAAACATGTATTATATAGTTACCGGGCTATACAAATATTAGATCTGAATCGAAGACTCCTGTCCGGAAATGCTTCTATCGATTAATATTCATTATATTTCGAATATTTTCTGGTCTAAAAATGTGTGGTTGTTTAGTGTTTACCTAACGAACAATAGTTGTTACTATTAACAGAGAACAAAAATTTTATTGTGTAATTTTGTCACAAATAAACGTTAGTTATACTCATTATCGCTTATAACTATGTAATAAAACAATACAACTAATCAATCTGGGACAATTGACGTTCGTTACATAGCCATATAGGAACAGCCTATAATGCTCTCTATCGCTATACATGGTATCACCCGAATGGTCTGTTCTAAAAATAGACAAAGAAAGTATCCCAATAAAATATTCGAAATAAAATCAATATTAATTGATAGAAGCCTTTCCGGACAGGGGTCTTCGTTCATATTTATTATTTTAAACCAACGCAACAAATTTGTTATTTAAAGAGATAATCCATCTTTAACAAATGAATTTGAGCCATATGGATTTGTTAGTGTCAAATACACTCGTGTGCTCTTTGAACGATGCAAACAACGTGGTAATTATAATAAACATGAATTTATGACGCCAGTCATTATAATAAATACCATGTTTGCATCGTTCGGTATATGGTCCCATAAATGGCCGGATGTAATGTACAGTACCCTTCAATGCGCCTAATTAAGTTATTTCGGCCAATTTGGCCGGTTACTTCATGTGACTTTTTCATCTGACGTGTGTGTCGGATAATTGATCTGGAGGATTTATGTAAATGTTAGCCCAAACTACATTTCCAAGTAACGATGGTTTTGTTGTTTATTTTGAGGAATAATACCGCGTCAGATGAATTCAGCCCAAATATGTTAACAGTTGTCGTGTCAAACATTCGGCAGTAGGTTAGCGTTATTTAGTATTTGTGGATGTCCTTTAACATGGGGAAAATAGACTACTGCGCTTGAACGAGCATGTGAATTTGTCGTTTTTAATGTACAGCAACTTGATAATCAATAACAGAGGCATTCTCTGTCAAATATGGTCGCTCTATTTACGCTATTAATTGCGGAACTTTCTAAAGTAAACTACGCGTAAACGGATACATACGGTAAATTCTAGAATGTGCCGGAATCGGCCTAATCGCCCCAGGGCCAACTCGCCCAGTCGACGTGTGTCAATTCGGTACCTACTATAACATGTACCCGAGTCCGATACGGAATAAAAGATGTATACGGGTGTTATATAGCGTTTGGTCCGTTGTTTCTCAATGAATATTATTGAAATTTGGTGTATATGTCCGGGCTGGGACATGGAATACAACAACGTTTGAATTGTTTTTAAATTTACAAATTTGTTGATTTTATTCAATTTGTTTTCGTTCTGAAAACACACTATAAAGTGTATATAATATAATAACGAACACGAGACATACATAATTTATAAACTGTTAACAAAAGATATCAAATTCAATACATGACAAAGATGACTCAGTGGAGTTTATAAAGTGAACATAAAAACATTGAGGTAAGCATCTTTTTAAGGAATGCAACTTTATTTAATGATAATAAACACATAAATTAAAATAAAAAACATGAGACATACATGATTTATAAACTGTTAACAAAAGATATCAAACTCAATACATGACAAAGATGACTCAGTGAAGTTTATAAAGTGAACATAAAAATATTAAGGTAAGAATCTTTTTAAGCATTACTAAACCGTTTAGCACAGACCACAGTCCACTTCACTCATCCGATCATCACCAAACTTCATATTTATCTTGATATTGATCTATCAGATGAGAGCTATCAAATATTTTTTTAATTTCATAGGAAAAAATGGTCGCCAGCGGCCATATTGCATTTACGTTATATTATATCGCGTCATGTCGATATCTAGTATTACTTAGAAATTTCACCTTTCCAGATTCATAATTGCTCCATTGACTGTAACAGATGAAATTATTCCCCTCTTCGGATAGAGTGTCACTGAAACTTTATTTTGTCAGACTGTCTGTATAATCACTGATTATATATGGCAATAATCTGTAATAAGATGTAGCACTATTTTATTTTATATTTACATGCAGTGCTGTTTTTATACATCAATTATAATCCCCCTAGATCATCATGTGATCGATCATACATCGCGCGAGGACCTGGTTGAATTAAGGGGGGTTTTATTGATCACTTCTGTCCTCAAGCTAGATTATACTTATGACATTTAATGGCATGTTACTAACGTGGAGGGTTAGATATGCTTGAGAAACCACCACTCTTTAATTCACACCAAGTTCTCAGCTGTCATGTTCGGATATTAGAACCCATAGCCATGATATATGGTTTATTTTGTGTATACTAGTAATATAGTTATTTTCAGTACCTTTATATACCAGTACTGTGTATAACAATGCATATAAATTAATCCATGTATACATGTATATTGATTCAACGGATTCAGTGGTTTTGTCCATCAGTCTATCAAATTTGCGGGGAAAACATGGCCACAAGCAGTACACCCTGCTAAATTTCGAATTTGAATCAATTGGCGCACCCTGCAGCCAGCTTTTATTGGAGAACTTTTTCTTATGTGGATATTTTGGGTCACCGCTAGATGTGAGCCATATTTTGTTCTCAAACTGTCCTTGTGAAGACATCACTGCCAGCGGTGATCTTCAATTTTACTATTTTTATGGCTAAATAATTTGGTTGATCCTACAGACGACACCCCTTGTCCGATCGTCATCAGATTCCACAATTATCTTCTGGATAACCAGGGTGAGAGTAATCTAATTTTCCCGAATTTCGTTAAAAAACATTACCACAGGCAGCAATTTGGTATCTTACTCTTTGATCCTCTTTTGCATGACTGAATTGTTTAGCAACTGTACAGACATATCCCTCATCTGGTTTTTATATACATGTATATCTCTTCATGCGGATAGCCAGTATTACGTAGGTACTCCAACTTTCTGCATTCCTGTCATCATTTGAAATATAAATATTTACCTGATACATGCACCCTTCAAAATTTGTTTCGTCGTATCTATTTTAATGACCCGTATGGTAATATTGATACAGATATATTTGTCAAACATTTCTTTGTACAATATACAGGTATTTAGTTTGTAACTAAATCTAGAAATATATAATAGTAGCTCGTGGACCCCACTTCGTCCGGGATGTTCCCCTCTGATTTTCGGAGAAATACGCGATTTAACCTTGAATTGACTATTTTAAAGGTGAAGGTCATGTCGGGGTCACGATTTGACCCGTCCAAAACACTCCCCGGACAAAAGTCACGACAAAAGTACCCGTCGAAATCCGCCCGGCTTTATACCCGATTTGACCTTGAATTGACAATTTTGAATGTCAAGATCAGGTCATGGTCATGATTTGACCCACCCGAAACACTCCTGGGACAAAAGTAACAGTAGGTATCAAATTTCGTTGAAATACTTCCGTTTTACCAGATTTGACCTTGAATTGATCTTTTTGAATGTCAAAGTCAGGTCGGGATCAAGATTTGACCCGTCCAAAATACTCCCTGGAAATAAATACCCCTAGGTATCAAATCTGTCCGGCAGTTTTCCCGGCCATAGCTAACAGACAAACAGACAGACAAATGTCCAAAATATATATTAAACTAGCTGATGTACTCGACTTCGTTCGGGCTAGTTAGGGATTTTTTTTGTGATCGCCTCCATCTGGACAGTACCCAGTATATACAGCGTCTGGCCAAACTATTGTTCAATTGGTCCAGAAACATGCCTATATCAGCACGTTCGAGAACATGGTCCCACGTGAAATTGGACCCGTCCATATTGCTCCGGGGATCGAAGTAGTCCTACACACAAATTTTTAGTCGGATCGGTCAAGGTCCAGAAACATGCCTATGAGCGAGGTCAAGTTGACACGTTAAATACCAAATTCGAGCAGTGTTAGAGTCTATAACACATACACACATGCATTCACGCATACACACATACATACATACATACATACATACAGACAGGTGTTTCAAAATGTATAATCGATAGCTACAACAATTCTATGGTAGATAGTTCACGGCCGACCTGATGCATGCATCTTAGTTTTCTTGTTTATTATGTACACTAGTATGGATAGAGCAGATATTATCTTACTCCACAAATCCGGTATATTCTGTGTGTGCATGGCTTCAGCTGACGCGTAGGAATACATCACTGGTCTATGTGTTAATCTCCTCATCACGCGAATGTGCCCCATACTAGTGTGGAACCCACTCTAGTCGCTATACGCGTCAGACCGTGAAGCATCATGAAAAATTAAAACATCGTCATTAATATATATAGTAAAGTGAGCATAAAGCCTGCCAATAGCGTGTCTGTCATTTGCAGAATGAGGTCCCCAGAGGGTGAATTTAGTGATGCTATCCCGCACAGCGGGCTAGCATCACCAAATTCACCCTCTGGAGACCTCATTCTGCTTAGGCCTCATATTCTGGGAAGTATCTATAGTATCAAATTAACATTGTTTTTAGAATTTTAGTTACGTTTTCCCATCTGGGAAGTTTCTATATTCCCTAATTTGCAGAAGGTAAAATCCATAACCGAGGTGCGCAATGGGTGACCATCAACAACTTCAACTGGGGAACTTCAATCTGATCCTAGATATACCATAGCAGTTGAGGGCCTAAGCAGAATGATGTCTCCAGAGGGTGAATTTAGTGATGCTAGCCCGCTATGTGGGATAGCGTCAATAAATTCACCCTCTGGGGACCTCATTCTGCAAATGACAGACACACTATTTGCAGACTTGAGCATAAAGTAGTATGTTGATGGCTGCCTAGGGCTATATCCATTTGCGTTTCGTTTAATCACATAATATCGCGAGATCTAAGCGATACCCAAAGTCATGGTTGGACAGATATCAAGGGCAGGATGGTTCGAGAAATTAATGAACATTTATTGGCTTACGTACAGGGATGCGAATGTATGTAACATATGAAGGGCTTTCTTAATATTGATAATCCTATTAGTATACTCTATAGTACAAGATGGTTATTCGCGTCGTTTTATAAACAGCAGCGCAGGCATTATTATATTTTTCAAAAATATATATGTTCTTGAATGTTTCATACACACAATGTTTTTTTTTCTCAAATCGCTGGGATTAGCAAATCGCCGCGAAAATTACAAAAAAATAACGGTACCTTTACGTAAAGGCGTCACATCATTATTATAGCAATTCAGCAGGACCACCAGCATCATATTATATTAGCATTACCACATGAACAAAGGTGATACAAGTGAATGATGGTGATTACAAGTATGTTTGAGTGTTCTTATCCAGATAAGCGAAACGTTGACTTAGATTTTTGTTTACTAACTGGTTGTTAAATCTAGTAGGACATCTTTCATTTTGGGTGGATTGTTTTAGACACAGACCTATTAATATAACCAGGTTCACATTGACTCCTGCACAATGTCCGGTATACGCGGACCTATACCGACTACATGTTAATTGTGGTACTATACAATTAAGCAATAATACCCCCAATGGTGTTATATACACGCTTCTACGCGCCCTACTTTTCATGGGATCAAAATATAGGTTAAATCATATGTCGAATGCTCACACAGGTTATAAACAAGTCCATTTGAACTTCAAGTGGTCAATTTTCTAATCTTGCATTTCTACATTTATTGCACAAACACCAGCAGCATAAAAATACCCACACCCTTCCATAAATTCGGGACCCCACCAGACTCTTCCTGGCCATCTGAACAAAACTGATCGCCACAATTACGTAGGCTATGATTTTCTGTTCCCGCTCAGGGAATTTTCCTTCAAAGTTAACCAACCAATCACAGCCAGAATTTTTTTAAAGATACGGGCGCGTTGGCGGTGGGTATGTTAAGATACGGGCGGCGTTGGCGGTGGGTATGTTAAGATACGGGCGGCGTTGGTGGTGGGTATGTTAAGATACGGGCGGCGTTGGTGGTGGGTATGTTAAGATACGGGCGGCGTTGGCGGTGGGTATGTTAAGATACGGACGGCGTTGGTGGTGGGTATGTTAAGATACGGGCGGCGTTGGCGGTGGGTATGTTAAGATACGGGCGGCGTTGGTGGGTGGGTATGTTAAGATACGGGCGGCGTTGGTGGTGGGTATGTTAAGATACGGGCGGCGTTGGCGGTGGGTATGTTAAGATACGGGCGGCGTTGGTGGTGGGTATGTTAAGAGACGGGCGGCGTTGGTGGTGGGTATGTTAAGATACGGGCGGCGTTGGTGGTGGGTATGTTAAGATACGGGCGGCGTTGGCGGTGGGTATGTTAAGATACGGGCGGCGTTGGTGGTGGGTATGTTAAGATACGGGCGGTGTTGGCGGTGGGTATGTTAAGATACGGGCGGCGTTGGCGGTGGGTATGTTAAGATACGGGCGGCGTTGGTGGTGGGTATGTTAAGATACGGGCGGCGTTGGCGGTGGGTATGTTAAGATACGGGCGGCGTTGGCGGTGGGTATGTTAAGATACGGGCGGCGTTGGCGGTGGGTATGTTAAGATACGGGCGGCGTTGGCGGTGGGTATGCTGTTAAAATATTCACCTCCGCCAAACACCGCCATAAACAGAAAGAATAGTAAAATATAGACAAACTTTGTTCTTATACCAATCAGAATATGGGATGAACTGTATGTTATTGTCAAATGTTTTTCCTTTGTTATGTAAAAAAAGCAAAAACAACGTTACAGAACCTGGCTTTTGTTTAGATCTGGATATGGTAAACATAAAGAGCGTTATTTGTTACTATTTTCTTGATATGGACATAATAAAGAGCGTTTATATCATTTGTGTGTGATTAACCAATATAATTGCGCCGTGTTATGTAAACAGAAGCAAAACTTCTGTAACACGAGCATGTTCTTGTTTACGGACGTCATCGTACGTCTTGACGACAATATACTATTTACGCGCTGGTTATTTTTGACATATGAACAGAACTATATATTTTTTAATATTCCTTCTGTTGATGGCGATTCGAACAAATATGAAATATTTCTGCAACGAACGCCACCCGTACCTTTAAATGCTGACTCGAGTTTCCCTACACAAATTCAAGAGGCATAATTATATAAAATTAGTTGCTTGTAACCCACAACCGGTTCCGGTTTCGATGTCCGGTTCGACGTTTTTTTTATATAGGGGCTCAAAATGTAAGAAGGTGGCAATGTAACGGTCACATGGACGTGGCTAGAGTGGCTCAGTCAAGGTGTGTCCACATATTGTGTAAGACATGACATTTTCAAGTGTAAGGAGGTAGTCATGTACACGTAACGTGCAACTGGAATATAATGCTCTTCGCGACATACGTGCGAGCCTGAGCGAACGTGCAAGATTAGACGTATACAAACCTCATTTCGCGCTCCGCATGTATAATGTTTCGCTGTTTCTTGGTATACATGCAGTGGGCGCATGTGCGTTTTATTTATAGAATGGGAATTTTTGGACGGATTAAAAATCGAACTGCTACCCGGAGGCCGAGTCCGGTAAAAGGTGTAGTTAGGAATTTCAATTTCAATTGTTATTCGGATGCCAAGACGTACAAGGCGAATAATTCTAAGAGTTGGTCATTCGTGAAACCAATATATTTTATCTATATTTGCGAATGTCTGTCTGTCTTTCTGTCTGTCTGTGTTCTATAGACATTCACAAGGGGCCACCTAGATGGCACGGAAGGGGTCTAATAGGGATAACTTTTTACGAGAAAGATAATGGCGAGGGGTTAGAAATTTCTAAAGTGACGCCGTTGTTGTCAGGGGCAGAAAAGGGGGAGTGGCAGAAACAAATTTGTCGCCGATTGCCACGAAACTTATATATAATGATACCCATAATATGAGGAATATAATGGTGTAGTTTAAGTATGTCAAAAGTCGCGCCGTTCGCATCAGGGATGCCCGGAAGGGGGAAGGGCACCAACATTGATCAAAATAATTTTGGCGCCGAATTCCACCAGATTGATACACATTATTCCGAGATCTTCTCCATGATACAAGGAATCTTATTGTGTGATTTAAAGACGCCAAATTGGTGTCGTTGGGATGAGAGATTTGAGGGGCGGAGGGTGGGTACTAAATCTGACAAGAATTGGTTTAGTCGCCGATAGCCACGAAACTTATAGAAATTCATCCCCATGGTGGTACGATGTGTCTAATGTCGTGGCTTAAAACTGTCAAAAGTGGCGTCATTCGAGTCAGGGGTGCACTGAAAGGGAGAGGGGCACCACAATTGATACACAATATATTTAGCGCTAATTTCCACCAAATTGATACACATTCTTATCCATGATACGAGGAATCTAATCGTGTGATTTTAAAGACGTCATATTGGTGCTGCTTTTGTGAGAGATGGGGTGGGGTGGGTGGTCACCAAATTTGATAAAAAATTGTTTAGTCGCGGATTAGCACCAAACTTACGAATAATAATCTCCATGATATCAGGAGTCTAATTATGTGGCTTAAAGATGTTAAAGGTGGGGACATTCGAGTCAGGGGTGTGAGAGGGACACAAACATTGATAAACAATATGTTTAGCGCCGATTTCCACCTGCGTGATACATATTCTTCTCCGTGATATGGATAATCTAATCGTGTGGTTTAAATGCGGCAAATTGGTGCCTTTTGTGTGAGAGATATGCAATGGTGGCCCTAAATTTGTATACATGTACATATATTCATTCAAACCGAGGGACCTTGAATCGTCAGAGGACTGCATTATAATGGCTCATATAATTTTGTATTATAACACGATCGAGTCTGTCCCATTCAGTATAGTTTCCACAAAAAAGTTACAATTGCCAAGAGATATGGAAATGTAGAGCAGGCCTGTTCAAAAATAGTGGTCACAGTGTGCAGTCAAATATGGTTACTTCTGAGATCAAGGAAAACGCAGTCCGTAGCACATGACTTTTCAGGATCCTCCAATATTGACATCTGACAAGGGTATATCTGCCAGATACAGAGGATTTCTTTCATTTTTTAGAACAGACTCATCGCCTAACATAAACAACTCAAAATATCGCTGTGTCGTCACATGTAGCTGCTATGAATGCATAACATCAATTCTTTTAAACTGAAAATGATCAGCCAGTATATAGCACCAGAACAGAGGAGCACATGGACATATCTTTAAAACATCTGTATCTTCACGAAGATTGATCGATAAATCTCTATGTAAAACACAATTGTCGTCTTTTATTTTTTCGAACTAATGTGTTTATGATGTTCATGTTTCATGATATAACGTCTGAAGTATACGCAGTTGTAAATAAATAAATACTTCTTTATTGGTGGTGAGGATTAAACGCGATAAACAAAATGATAATCACTCCGACCTGACAAGGTGAGACACCACTTATATTCCATGTGTAAGAATCATGTTTTGTGATGGCATTTGGATATACAATATATGATAATACGTGTACCACTTTGAGAGTATTCTCTATTCCCACCAAATATCCACAGAGGGTTTCAGATCACTTTAACATGGACAACGCCGGGTAACCCTTCTAGTATTCTATAATTACAATCATGGGTAACATATATATATGATCTTGAGCGCGTTACCATTTCTGACTACGGTTTTCTTATATCGTGTTACCGTGACGTAAGCGATTTGTCAGTGGGATGGAAGTGGCAGCTATGGGGTGAGTAGATGGCAATGTAACGTATATGTATATGTGACATTATAAAAATGGTGAAGTGGCTCGAGGGCAACATTGCGGATTGTCTCCCCGAGGAAACAATGTCTCCCGAGGCGGAGCCGAGGGAGACGTTGGTTCCTCGGGGAGACTATCCGCAATGTTGCCCTCGAGCCACGTCACCATTGTTTTTATTGTACCGAATAACCGGCATCCGTGATGTTTACTTTGAAGAATGCAGAAGTCGTCTGAATCGTGACAATTTGACAATTTGGGGTTTCCGGTTTGAATGTCACGGTCAAAATACGTCATTAAATTTCGTTCGGGTGCTTCCGTGAACATGTTCGGGCTCTTTCTGTTGGGGCGGTAAACATTGCAAAAAATGGTGACCGGCAATGTTAAATGGCCGGGAAACATTGCAAATTGTAAAATAACACCCTATGGGAAATTAACATAGGCTTTTAATATGAGGTATAACAATTCCAAATGTAAGACGGTGGCCATGTAACGTGCAAATGGAATAGAATGCCATTCACGACATACGAGCCTAAGCGATCGTGCAAGTCTATAGACGTATACAAACCTCATATCGTGTTATCGTGACGTAAGCGATTGCCATCGGGATGGCAGTGGCAGCCATGGCGTGAGTGGATGGCATCGAAAACTCATTCTGATACGTGTCCTCGAGTGGTATCACAGGGTATGACGGCCGTCGCCACCCGAAAAAATCCTTCCCAGCCTGTCCTATATACATCACCAGCCCCCATATGATCGCAGCACGTCGAGCCACCAACGCATCAATGTTCCAAGAGCAAAAAGTCCAGAACAGAATATAAAATAATTCGTCCCCTAAAAAGGCAGAACATTTAAACAGATAATAAAGAGTTCTGTTAGAGATGATGAAGGCACTTTTCTCCCGTGGTCCTTCGTGTGAATCGCTGCTTTCTATTCTCGCGGTGCCATGCGTCGGATTAACATATCCGTTACGTGTGTCTCCATTTCCAATTCCGTGAACTCGTTTACAATCTACACTCTTCCCTCCTTTTCGAATACAACCGTTCATAGATGAATTATTATTATCATCATTACTTCCTGTCGCTGACTTGGAATATGATAATCCTCCATCAACGTTTTCACTATTCTCTAAGTTCGTTCCAGTTGTATTGGAACGAGATCCGAATGAATTGGAACCATTTGAAACAGCTGATTCATAATTACAGTGGACAATTCCACACCTCCTTTGGAAATTCACAACGTGTTGTGGATCACGGAGGTAGCATGCGAATTCTCTTAGAGTCTCCATTCTCATGAATTATTTACATAAACACGAAGCCGACATATGGATATAGAGAAAACCATACAAGGAAACTACATCTCATATACAATACAAGGCTCCCATGCGTGGATGAGTTTATACCCGGCCAACCGGTAACTATGATGGTAAATACCATTAAAAACCACGTGACTACTTTGTATACAATAAGAAAACCGATACGGTTATGTTATTGACAAAACGAGTGCGTTTGTAAAGTAGTTCATTGAAAAAATTGTCGTGTGTTTATTCCGGTTGGCTGTCACGTTGGGCTGATTTGTGTTACACTTGCACACACACACAAGCGTGTAACATAATGTTCTCAATGTGTATTCCGGGTGGCTGTAACATTGGGCTGATTTGTGTGACACGTCCACAAATAGTGGGAAATCCAGGTGTGTAACATAATGCTCTCAATATTTATTCCGGGTGACTGTAACATAATATATGCTGATTTGTGTGACACGTGCACAAACAGTGGGGAAACCCAGACGTTTAACACAATGCCCCCAATGTGTATGCCCAAGAGCATGGCGACAGGGGTTCGGTGTCCCGCCCCCCCCCCCCACTATGGCAAACATTTTGATCCCTTGTAAATTGCATGCCTTCATAACCGAAGTGGAAATTTCAGACCACACACATGCATCGCCATATCTTTAGGGTGGGTGAGACCACACACATGCGTCGCCGTATCTTTAGGGTGGGTGAGACCACACACATGCATCGCCGTATCTTTAGGGTGGGTGAGACCACACACATGCATCGCCGTATCTTTAGGGTGGGTGAGACCCCACACATGCATCGCCGTATCTTTAGGGTGGGTGAGACCCCACACATGCATCGCCGTATCTTTAGGGTGGGTGAGACCACACACATGCATCGCCGTATCTTTAGGGTGGGTGAGACCACACACATGCATCGCCGTATCTTTAGGGTGTGTGAGACCACACAAATGCATCGCCGTATCTTTAGGGTGGGTGAGACCACACACATGCATCGCCGTATCTTTAGGGTGGGTGAGACCACACACATGCATCGCCGTATCTTTAGGGTGGGGGAGACCACACACATGCATCGCCGTATCTTTAGGGTGGTTGAGACCACACACATGCATCGCCGTATCTTTAGGGTGGGTGAGACCACACACATGCATCGCCGTATCTTTAGGGTGGGTGAGACAACACACATGCATCGCCGTATCTTTAGGGTGGGTGAGACCACACACACTTGCATCGCCGTATCTTTAGGGTGGGTGAGATCACACACATGCATCGCCGTATCTTTAGGGTGGTGAGACCACACACATGCATCGCCGTATCTTTAGGGTGGGTGAGACCACACACATGCATCGCCGTATCTTTAGGGTGGGTGAGACTTTTTTATGCCCGAATTTTTGTACATGATATATAATTCATGGTTGTAACACAGTTCTTGTAGAATGTACCTTGTATATACACAAAAAACATATCTAAATAGATTCAAATTGATCTTAAATATGTATAATTCGGGCAGAAATGTGAAAAATACAGTAATTTGCCAGTTTCCTCCTGAAATACCATTCAATTTGCCCGAAAATTGTCCAAATTTGACCGAAAATATCTCTAATTTATAGCGATATTGTCTCACCTAAATCACATAAAGCATGCAATTCCGAGTTGGGACCTTCATCGACATTGAAATACGTTATTTAGGAACAAATAAAAAGTAAGAAATATATTCCCCGCGTTTTTTTTTTCGACTGAAACTATCAGAACAATTTCAACATGTTCAACATGTATGGGGGAAACTAGGAGGGCTGCTGACTCCACAACATGTATGGGGGAAACTAGGAGGGCTGCTCACCCCACAGCGTTTTTAAAGGTAAAAATTTGAGCCGGGCAAATTGTAAATAAATAAATTCAATATCAAATGCTATAAAAATTGAATTAATTTCCCAGGAGAAATTCCATAATTGTAAGAAACGTAAAGAAAAAACGCTTCACAAAGTCACTTAATCGTGAAATTTTGAGGTAGGACCTTTATCTACAGTGAAGTACATTATTAAGGACCAGATAATAACTAAGAAATGGATTCCCCGCGTTATTTTTTCGACTTTATAAGGTTCCCTGTCAAAACTTCAAAAAGTTTCCAGGTTTTGTGCTGGTGGAATATCAGCCAGAGTAGAGATTCATCCATTATGTAGGTTCCAGGCTAAATTTACGAAACCTATTTTACTAACCCTTTCACGACGGGAGCTGCGCAGGTGCAGCATTAATGACCCTGTTCCAGTGCATTATCTTATATATGCGAGTCTCCCATAGGGAGGCTAGCATATATAAGAGAATGCACTGACTTACAAGGTCAAGGCAAATACTGTTAGGCCAATGCATTCTCCTTATATATGTGAGGCTAGACTCGCATATATATAAGAGAATGCACCGGCACAGGGTATTCGCAATTCATGAAAGGGTTGAAGACCCACGTAATCTTTGATATATATTCTATCGGAATACGGAACCGCTGTGGCCTAGCTAGGAGTGGCCATGCACCAAGAGATATAGATTCCCAGATTCAGACTTCCCCCTTTATTTACCAGAATGCATACAAATTAAGAGATATTAATTCCCATTCCATCGAGAATAATAGACGGGCAACATGTATTATATAGTTACCCGGGTATAAAGGTGGATTATCTCTATGTAAACATGTATTATATAGTTACCCGGGTATAAAGGTGGATTATCTATATGTAAACATGTATTATATAGTTACCCGGGTATAAAGATGGATTATCTCTATGTAAACATGTATTATATAGTTACCGGGGTATAAAGATGGATTATCTCTATGTAAACATGTATTATATAGTTACCCGGGTATAAAGATGGATTATCTCTTTGTAAACATGTATTATATAGTTACCCGGGTATAAAGGTGGATAATCTCTTTGTAAACATGTATTATATAGTTACCCGGGTATAAAGGTGGATTATCTCTATGTAAATATGTATTATATAGTTACCCGGTATAAAGGTGGATTATCTCTTTGTAAACATGTATTATATAGTTACCCGGGTATAAAGGTGGATTATCTCTTTGTAAACATGTATTATATAGTTACCCGGGTATAAAGGTGGATAATCTCTTTGTAAACATGTATTATATAGTTACCCGGGTATAAAGGTGGATTATCTCTATGTAAACATGTATTATATAGTTACCCGGGTATAAAGGTGGATTATCTCTTTGTAAACATGTATTATATAGTTACCCGGGAATAAAGGTGGATTATCTATATGTAAACATGTATTATATAGTTACCCGGGTATAAAGGTGGATTATCTATATGTAAACATGTATTATATAGTTACCCGGGTATAAAGGTGGATTATCTATATGTAAACATGTATTATATAGTTACCCGGGTATAAAGGTGGATTATCTATATGTAAACATGTATTATATAGTTACCCGGGTATAAAGGTGGATTATCTATATGTAAACATGTATTATATAGTTACCCGGGTATAAAGGTGGATTATCTCTTTGTAAACATGTATTATATAGTTACCCGGATATAAAGGTGGATTATCTCTTTGTAAACATGTATTATATAGTTACCCGGGTATAAAGGTGGATTATCTCTATGTAAACATGTATTATATAGTTACCCGGGTATAAAGGTGGATTATCTATATGTAAACATGTATTATATAGTTACCCGGGTATAAAGGCGGATTATCTCTATGTAAACATGTATTATATAGTTACCGGGGTATAAAGGTGGATTATCTCTTTGTAAATATGTATTATATAGTTACCGGGGTATAAAGATGGAGTATCTCTTTGTAAACATGTATTATATAGTTACCCGGGTACAAAGGTGGATAATCTCTTTGTAAACATGTATTATATAGTTACCCGGGCATAAAGGTGGATTATCTCTTTGTAAACATGTATTATATTGTTACCGGGGTATAAAGGTGGAGTATCTCTTTGTAAACATGTATTATATAGTTACCGGGGTATAAAGGTGGATTATCTCTTTGTAAACATGTATTATATAGTTACCCGGGCATACAGGTGGATTATCTCTTTGTAAACATGTATTATATAGTTGCCGGGGTATAAAGGAGGATTATCTCTTTGTAAACATGTATTATATAGTTACCCGGGTATAAAGGTGGATTATCTCTATGTAAACATGTATTATATAGTTACCCGGGTATAAAGGTGGATTATCTCTTTGTAAACATGTATTATATAGTTACCGGGGTATAAAGGTGGAGTATCTCTTTGTAAACATGTATTATATAGTTACCGGGGTATAAAGGTGGATTATCTCTTTGTAAACATGTATTATATAGTTACCCGGGCATACAGGTGGATTATCTCTTTGTAAACATGTATTATATAGTTGCCGGGGTATAAAGGAGGATTATCTCTTTGTAAACATGTATTATATAGTTACCCGGGTATAAAGGTGGATTATCTCTATGTAAACATGTATTATATAGTTACCCGGGTATAAAGGTGGATTATCTATATGTAAACATGTAATATATAGTTACCCGGGTATAAAGGTGGATTATCTCTTTGTAAACATGTATTATATAGTTACCGGGGTATAAAGGTGGATTATCTCTTTGTAAACATGTATTATATAGTTACCCGGGTATAAAGGTGGATTATCTCTTTGTAAACATGTATTATATAGTTACCCGGGTATAAAGGTGGATTATCTCTTTGTAAACATGTATTATATAGTTACACGGGTATAAAGGTGGATTATCTCTTTGTAAACATGTATTATATAGTTACCCGGGTATAAAGGTGGATTATCTCTATGTAAACATGTATTATATAGTTACCCGGGTATAAAGGTGGATTATCTCTATGTAAACATGTATTATATAGTTACCCGGGTATAAAGGTGGATTATCTCTATGTAAACATGTATTATATAGTTACCCGGGTATAAAGGTGGATTATCTCTTTGTAAACATGTATTATATAGTTACCCGGGTATAAAGATGGATTATCTCTATGTAAACATGTATTATATAGTTACCCGGGTATAAAGGGGGATTATCTCTTTGTACACATGTATTATATAGTTGATGTAAACATATTTATTTGCATCCATAATTAAATGCAAGGGATTGAGGCACAAGTTACAAAACTTATCTTGGCCTCGCTCCCGACAATAATACAAAGAACATGATATTTACATAAGTATAATATAAGGTATGATCCACTTGTATAAGAATTAGTATACAATATATATGGAATTATGATACAACAGATGTATATACACGATGGCGTCGGGTCCATCACTGTGCGTCCGGGGGGGGGGGGGGGGGGGGTCCTGCTATAGTCTGTGCTACTTTATGATCTTTAACGGTAATGCAGCCTAGTCGCTGATGTCAAAACGGCAGGTTGAAGTTATGTAAGTTTGAACAAAATTGAATAACTTTCTATTTAAATTGTCATTTAGTGAGATCTCACCAATAAGTATTATATAGTTACCCGGGTATAAAGGTGGATTATCTCTTTGTAAACATGTATTATATAGTTACCCGGATATAAAGGTGGATTATCTCTTTGTAAACATGTATTATATAGTTACCCGGGTATCAAGGTGGATTATCTCTATGTAAACATGTATTATATAGTTACCCGGGTATAAAGGTGGATTATCTCTATGTAAACATGTATTATATAGTTACCCGGGTATAAAGGTGGATTATCTCTATGTAAACATGTATTATATAGCTACCGGGGTATAAAGGTGGATTATCTCTATGTAAACATGTATTATGTAGTTACCCGGGTATAAAGGTGGATTATCTCTATGTAAACATGTATTATATAGTTACCGGGATATAAAGGTGGATTATCTCTATGTAAACATGTATTTTATAGTTACCCGGTATAAAGGTGGATTATCTCTATGTAAACATGTATTATATAGTTACCCGGGTATAAAGGTGGATTATCTCTATGTAAACATGTATTATATAGTTACCCGGGTATAAAGGTGGATTATCTCTTTGTAAACATGTATTATATAGTTACCCGGGTATAAAGATGGATTATCTCTATGTAAACATGTATTATATAGTTACCCGGGTATAAAGGTGGATTATCTCTATGTAAACATGTATTATATAGTTACCCGGGTATAAAGGTGGATTATCTCTATGTAAACATGTATTATATAGTTACCCGGGTATAAAGGTGGATTATCTCTTTGTAAACATGTATTATATAGTTACCCGGGTATAAAGGTGGATTATCTCTATGTAAACATGTATTATATAGTTACCCGGGTATAAAGGTGGATTATCTCTATGTAAACATGTATTATATAGTTACCCGGGTATAAAGGTGGATAATCTCTTTGTAAACATGTATTATATAGTTACCCGGGTATAAAGGTGGATTATCTCTATGTAAACATGTATTATATAGTTACCCGGTATAAAGGTGGATTATCTCTTTGTAAACATGTATTATATAGTTACCCGGGTATAAAGGTGGATTATCTCTATGTAAACATGTATTATATAGTTACCCGGGTATAAAGGTGGATTATCTCTTTGTAAACATGTATTATATAGTTACCCGGGTATAAAGGTGGATTATCTCTATGTAAACATGTATTATATAGTTACCGGGGTATAAAGGTGGATCATCTCTATGTAAACATGTATTATATAGTTACCCGGGTATAAACTATTAGATCTGAATTGAAGACTCCTGTCCTGAAAAGCTTCTATCGATTAATATTAATTTATTTCGAATATTTTCTGGTTTAAAAAGGTGTGATTGTTTAGCTAACGAACAATAGTGGGTACTGTTAACAGAGACCAGAAATTTTATTGTGTAAATTTGTCACAAATAAACATTAATTATACTCAGTATCGCTTATAACTATGGAATAAAACAATACAACCAATTGGGACATTTGGCGTTCGGTACGTAGCCATAGTAACAGCCTAATGCTCTCTATCGCTATATGGTATCACCCGAATGGTCTATTTTAAAAATAGACAAATAAACGGTCCCAATAAAATATTCGAAATAAAATCAATATTAATTGATAGAAGCCTTTCTGGACAGGGATCGTCAGTTCATATTTATTATTCTATACTCACGCAACTATTTCAAATTTGTTATTTAAAGAGATAATCCATCTTTAAGATTCTACTGTATAAAATAACAAGAAATTAATAAAGAGAATACATAGTGCTACATATCAAGCCTGAGTTTAGTGTGCCTGTCATTTGCAGAATCAGGTTACCAGAGGGTCAATTTAGTGACGGGATCCGGCATAGCTGGCTAGCATCACTAAATTCACACTCTGGGGACCTCATTCTGTTCAGTCCTCATCTTCTCTGGAAAGTTTCTTTATTATCAAATTTCTATAGAAACTTCTTCACTTATAGATTCCATTTTTAGTTTTTTCTCTATAGATCCCCATTTTTAGTTTAGTTTCTCCATATCGCCAAATTGGCAGACGACACATTGCAAAATCGAGGTTCCCAATGGGTGTACATCACAATATTCACCATCTGGGAACTTCAATCTGAGTCTATGTCTCCCATGGCAGATGAGTCCATGCAGAATGAGGTCCACAGAGGGTGAATTTAGTGATGCTAGCCCGCTATGTGGGATAACGTCACTAAATTCACCCTCTGGAGACCTCATTCTGCAAATGACAGGCACACGAAACTCAGACATATTTTGTCAGATATTGAATTTTCTATCAGCTCAATGTTTTGGATGGACAACTATTTTGCTAATTTTTCAATAACAAAAGACATTCTTTTGTATTCATATAGGTCTAGGTTGTATGTCATATTTGGGTTTCAACACTTTTTTCAATAGAACAAAACATAACACTATGTCAATCCTTTCATCATTGAGGAGTAGTTACCTTATTTACCCTCTCTATACAAAAACATCATTGATGAGTAGTTACCTTGTTAACCCTATCTATACTAAAACATCATTGATGAGTAGTTACCTCGTTAACCATCTCTATACTAAAACATCATTGATGAGTAGTTACGTTATTAACCCTCTCTATACTAAAACATCATTGATGAGTAGTTACGATATTAACCCTCTCTATACTAAAACATCATTGATGAGTAGTTACCTTGTTAACCTCTCTGTACTAAAACATCATTGATGAGCAGTTACCTTATTAACCCTCTCTATACTAAAACATCATTGATGAGTAGTTACCTTGTTAACCATATATATACTAAACATCAGTGATGAGAAGTTACCTTATTAACCCTCTCTATACTAAAACATCATTGATGAGTAGTTACCTTGTTAACCCTCTCTATACTAAAACATCGTTGATGAGAAGTTACATTGTTAACCCTCTCTACACTAAGCCAACATTGGTGAGTAGTTATCCCACAGGAAATATTCAGATAATAAGTTCAACCCTTTCTATATGAGTAGTTATCCCATAGGAGATGATTAGATAATAAGTGTAACCCTTTCTATACTAAAGCATCATTGATGAGTAGTTATCCCACAGGAAATGTTCAGATAATAAGTTCAACCCTTTCTATACTAAATCATCATTGATAAGTAGTTACCTTGTTAACCATCTCTATGCTAAAGCATCATTGATGAGCAGTTATTCCACAGGAAATGTTCAGATAATAAGTTCAACCATTACTACACTAAAGCATCATTGATGAGTAGTTATACCATAGCAAACGTTCAGATAATAAGTTTAACCCTTTCTATACTAAAGCATCATTGATGAGTAGTTACCTTGTTAACCCTCTCTATGCTAAAGCATCATTGATGAGCAGTTATCCCAAAGGAAATGTTCAGATAATAAGTTCAACCATTACTATACTAAAGCATCATCGATGAGTAGTTATACCATAGCAAACGTTCAGATAATAAGTTTAACCCTTTCTATACTAAAGCATCATTGATGAGTAGTTATACCATAGGAAATGTTCAGATAATAAGTTTAACACTTTCTATACTAAAGCATCATTGATGAGTAGTTATACCATAGAACATGTTCAGATAATAAGTTTAACCCTTTCTATACTAAATCATCATTGATGAGCAGTTACCTTGTTAACCCTCTCTATGCTAAAGCATCATTGATAACTAGTTATCCCATATACAATGGTCAGATAATAAGTTCAACCATTACTATACTAAAGCACCTTTGATGAGTAGTTATACCATAGGAAATGTTCAGATAATAAGTTTAACACTTTCTATACTAAATCATCATTGATGAGTAGTTATCCCATAGGAAATGTTCAGGTAATAAGTTTAACCATTACTACACTAAAGCATCATTGATGAGTAGTTACCTTGTGAACCCTCTCTATTCTAAAGCACCATTGATGAGCAGTTATCCCACAGGAAATGTTCATATAATAAGTTCAACCATTACTATACTAAAGCATCATTGACGAGTAGTTATACCATAGGAAATGTTCAGGTAGTAAGTTCAACCCTTTCTATACTAAAGCATCATTGGTGAGCAGTTATCCCACAGGAAATGTTCAGATAATAAGTTTAACCATTACTATACTAAAGCATCATTGATGAGTAGTTATACCATAGGAAATGTTCAGGTAATAAGTTCAACCATTACTATACTAAAGCATCATTGATGAGTGGTTATACCATAGAAAACGTTCAGATAATAAGTTTAACCATTTCTATACTAAAGCATCATTGATGAGTAGTTACATTGTTTACCCTATCTATGCTAAAGCATCATTGATGAGCAGTTATCCCACAGGATATATTCAGATAATAAGTTCAACCATTACTATACTAAAGCATCATTGATGAGTAGTTATACCATAGGAAATGTTCAGATAATAAGTTTAACCTTTTCTATACTAAAGGATCATTGATGAGTTGTTATACCATAGAAAATGTTCAGATAAGAAGTTTAACCATTTCTATACTAAAGCATCATTGATGAGTAGTTACATTGTTAACCCTCTCTATGCTAAAGCATCATTGATGAGTAGTTATCCCATTGGAAATGTTCAGATAATAAGTTCAACCATTACTATACTAAAGCATCATTGATGAGTAGTTATACCATAGGAAATGTTCAGATAATAAGTTTAACACTTTCCATACTAAAGCTTCATTGATGAGTAGTTATTCCATAGAACATGTTCAAATAATAAGTTTAACCCTTTCTATACTAAAGCATCATTGATGAGTAGTTACCTAGTTAACACATTTAATGGTGTTACTATGATATGTTGCTATATAATTATGGAATATACATATATCAGTTAAGGTTTTGGTGTTGTTTGCCTGCATGTAAAATACAGTCCAACAAGCCTAATATTTGGTCCAACCTTCCGTAATGTGTATATGTAGCTCATCAACATTCATAGCCTTCTTTCCATGTGGTTTGGTATAAACTCAGAAGTCATACTATTTTTCGTTCAGTTTTAAATTCGCACACTGACAGGTACGCGAAAAATGGTACTGCGCGAATTTAAATACGCCTACGGTAATGAAAAATGCAAACTAGGTGTTTGTGTCCCAAACAAAGCAGCCATTTGCACGAACTGGGACAGAAAAGAGCGTTCCGTGTTATTCAATTCCTGATATGGTAGCAATAAAGAGCGTTTGTCTGACTTCGGGCGAAACATTGAAAACGTCTTGAAAATGGTTGTGACTTTCCCAAGTGTTTTTCAACGCATATATGAAGCTGGCATGCCAACATTTCGTGTATTTATCGACATATCGTATCCGTCCCTCCAAATTACGTCGACAAAATTTGGAGGTTCGAATGACCCATGTCCGTTTAATATCTACGTGTAACAGATTGTGTACATTCATTTTTCTCCAGAAGTTATGGTCTTTAGAGTGTAAACTGTTGTTACACTGGTTCTAGGTAACATCTGGCGAGTGCGGGTAATTATTTGGAGATAATAAAATAGACACTAGTCTAGGTCCTGATTGATCAATAGCCTTGAGTGTTTCTAGAATACAAAATACTTCACACCTATTCCCTATGGTTTCCCATAACATAGCCATAATACAGATTGGCACATGCATGAATTACCCTTTGTAGTGAAGTTTGAATTCTGTGGTGTGGTCTAAAATATGACATTATGTTTTAGTGCGGTTCTGACACTAGTTACGAAAACACAAGGTTTAAATGGAATGCTAAACGGATATGATTTTTCACATAAAAAGTTAGCGGAGATATCAATGTTTCAGATTTCAATAAATTTTGGGCCTGGGAATTATATTGTAAACAGTATACATGTACACTAAAACGTTTGCACTGAAACATATGGAAAACATTTACACCAGCGTTGCCCTATGCACATCCCTGTGTATTTGGTATTGACTAATTCAATAGAGTTACTCTTCTTATATTGGAAATCCTCAATAAAAGGCAGGTCCCCTGGTGCGACAATACCACCATAAGTATACAAGAAAACTAAGATGCATGCATCAGGTCAGCCATGAACTATTTAGCAATAGAATAATTCAGTTCGGTTGCGGTTTCACAACGTTACAACTGACATACGATTACACAAGACGAACCTTGAATGTGGAACTATGTAAGAGTGAATATTAATGTTCTAAATCCCATGTTTCACCTTTAGTGGTAATGGGGTCGTACTTTATTAACACGCAAGTATAGTGTAATTAAGTACGGGTAATTAGAAGTAACAAATCGTTTAGTTTCTATCGTATCGGCTAAAAGGGGTGAGCAGATTGCTGATGATGAATGCTCTCGTTAGCTGCCAATATAATGTGCATATTTGCCCCGTTACGTTTATACACTGTAGCATTGGCGGGCCAGAGTGTGTTGACATGTTAAGTGTTTGGTTCATTAATAACAGATCAGCAGGGATTTGTCGTGATAACGTAATTTCGTGAAGCCCAAACCTTCGCGCATCTTTTGCCATGTATGAGTACTATCCGAACCACACTTTTTTCAACTTTTCAACACGCGTTTTCCACACCACCCCTTTTTTGCACAAAATTTGAACTGCTGACGAAAGCAAATACCCAGCCTTATCTCCCGTCAATATTTGGACACGAACGCATTTCAGACTAGGAAAAACCCACATTTATACATGCCATAGGTATTATATTTAAAAAAATTGTAAATATAATTGAACTATTATACGCCAATCGCGTGCCAGAATTTTTTTAACTCGTATTCGATATTGGGTGTAAAAACGAAAGGGACGTAATTCCTTCTAACCTAGTGTTTTCGCACCAGGGGACATGTGATGTTATCTATGAATGAAGAGAGCATGAACGGAGAAATAAAATAAACCACTTTGTATGGTTAAGCATCATTTTTGTATGACAAGACAGTAACCATGGTAACTAATCCGATGTTGGGTATTGTCAGGCCTGAGAATAAGGTGCCTGTCATTTGCAGAATGAGGTCCCCAGCGGATGAATTTAGTGACGCTATCCCACACAGCGGGCTAGCATCACTAAATTAACCCTATGGGGACCTCATTATGCTTAGACCTCATCTTCTCTGGACAGATTCTTTATTATCAAATGTCTATATAATTAGATTATATTTGTTTTTAGTTTAGTTTCTATATATATCCCCAAATTGGCAGACGACACATTGCATAATCAAGATTAACAATGGTTGTACATCACACTATTAGGGAACTTCAGTGTGAGTCTACATGTATGTCTCCAATAGCAAATGAGGCCATTCAAAATGAGGTCCACAGAGGGTGAATTTGGTGATGTTAGCCCGCTGGGGACCCCATTATGCAAATGACAGGCTCACTAAACTCAGGCTTGTGTATAGCTATGAAAATCTACAATTTACATGATGAAAGACTCCGATCATCGCGACCGAATTGGTCAAGTTAATATATTTCCGTTGATTATGGGACCTATATGGCCATAGACTAGACGCTGCATATGCCCTTTTAGTTTGTCATCATATGTTGTGTTTATGTGGTCCCCTAACGATGTTGGTGATATGCGGGTACAATGTGTCCACACCCCCCCCCCCCCCCCCACTGCGACGGGTAAAAATCCCCTAATGTGGAACTCTATGGTGATATGCGGGGTACAATGTGTCCACTGCCCCACTTCTGACTGGCTTACCAAAGTCAGAAATTGATAAACTTCAACGTATGATGAATATTGCTGCTCGTATGATTCTTACGTCATACACTCGATAGTAGGTTTAACTGGACGAGATTCTAAAGAACGTTTTAGAGACACGGTGTTGGAATTAAGATGATTTAATCAAGCGAAATATAATATAGAGTTATTCCTCTTGCAATGATAGCAAATGCATTTAACATAAAATTAGGAATAGGAACAAAATAATATGGAAAGATATGGCGCAGTCTCTTTCCTTCTTATGCAATAAAAATATGAAAACAGAAAATGCAATTTGCAAGTATTACTCTATACATAAATGAGTACACTTAGACTGACTTAGTTATTATGAAAAGATTAATGAAACATTGTAAATAGACTGATATGTACAAGAGAACCCTGATCTAGCCAGTATCTAGGTCCCAATCATCTGATGAGAGCCACTTAGGAGCCTGTCGTTGTCGCACCGAACGCCTGGGTGGGGGTGAAGGGTACGAATTTGCACCAGAGGGGGTGTTTGAATCAGGTTTGAACTCGTCCAATTCGGAATCTGATGAGTCAGAAGCATATGGGTCGGTTTGATGGCCAATGTGTGTAGATGTAAGTTGAGGTGTTGGTAACTTGTATATCTCGGATCGCTTCACTGGGTATATTTTGGAGCGAAACTGCTGCCCATGTAACTTCTGTATATTTACATGTTCCGAACCACATGACATAACAATGTAATGATGTCGGGCAGTGTGTTTGTCACCCTCACTCTTGACATAGACTATATCGCCTGGTGAGAAAGTGATTTCGGGAGGTAATTTGCCATGAGGGGCTTTAGAGTGTGCACTGGGTGAATGATTATGTAACCTAATGTCATGCTGCTGTGAAGACATGTTTTTGTCAGAGAAGTTCAATTGTTCGCCTGTGAAGTTATCTCTTTGAAATAGGATTTCCTTGGCACTGAGACCGCGATTGCGAACACGAGAGTTGAGGGTGCCTACAACCATGGCGAGAAACGAAGCTTTGATGGGACCACCTTCAGGCATATGCCTTTTGAGTTCCATTTCCAGCTCTTGAATGGCCTTCTCTGCTATAGGATTCTTATTGCAATTTTTTAGACGGCCAACAACCAAACGTATACCATGTTTGTTTAGAGTTGAGTCTCCGACAAGAGCCTGAAATGAGGTAGAACCGTCAACACGGATGACACAGCCCTGTGGGGATTTTAAGTCAGCTGTAGTCTCTAAGAGTGCACTACACATGGTAGCAGCTTGCTCGTCGTGCACAAGACGAGCAATGGTGAATGACGTAAAGACATCTCTGACAACGAAAATCTTCTGTTTTGCACGACACATAATGTCGCAAGCAAACTCGATCCCAGGGGTAGAGGGGGGAGTGGAAGTTGAGAACTGGGGTAACTCGGACGGAAACTGACGTAGTGATACACACTGGGAACAGCTATCCGTGACCATGTCAATCACTTTGTCAGCGATTTTGGTGGATGCTGCAAACGCAAATGCAAAGCAGTGATGAATCCTGACAATACATGTTGTGGAATAATTATAAGCTGGACCGTCTTGTTGAATGGCAAAGAGTGAGACACCACAAGTAACCGTTCTTTGTTGATGGTGGCAACTTTGAGGTATCTCTTGACATCCCGGATACCCTTGGTCTTGCGAGCAGGTCTGGTACCTTGAGAAAGGTGAGAGTATGCTCGTCGTAATGCTGAACAGTCCTGTTGAGAGCCACGCCAAGATGCGTTATTGAGGAAAGGCATAGGTGAAGTACCGTCCAAGATAGACTGGACTGTAACTGACCGAACAGTAGACATTTGATCCTCTGAAACGAATTTGCAAATTTGACAACTACCTGAGGGGCACACCATGGCATTGCGACTGAGGTAGTCAGCAGGGAGGTTTTGAGAACCAGGTATGTGGTGTAGTGTAACCTTGTACCTACTTAATGTAGAGAGAAATGATGAAATTCTGGCGCTAGATGAGAACTCACCACGAGAGAGTTTCTGAAAAGCTTGGAGAAAAGGTTTGGAGTCAATTAGTATTTGAGTGCTGTGAACAGACTCTAAGATATGGGGACCCCAGTGACTTGTGACTGAACCGATGGCCAGAGCTTCGATTTCGCATGGCAACCATTTCTGTTGGTGAGGTTTGAGTTTGGCAGAGAAGTAACCTCCAAGATGCTTCTTTCCCTTCCGGAGAACATACATGACCGAGCCAACTCCTCCATTACGAACAGCCCCATCGGTAGTAATGATAAGCTGATGTGTAGGCCTTGGAACCATGATAGATTTGGGATTACACAAAGCCGCTTGAGCAGTTTTGAAAGCTTCCACATCAGCAGCAGTCCAGTTGAGTTTCTCTGATGAATCTTTGCCAGCAGTCATAGCATCAAAAGATGCAAGCAGCATGGAGCATTGGGGGATACAATAATTTAGGTACTTGACTGCACCACACCATGAACGCAGAGACTTCACAGTCTTTGGTAAGTCACAAGTGGTGAGAGGGTTGGTCTTATGGGGTGATACAGATAATGTACCAGCCGACCAGATCCAACCGAGAATAGTAGTAGTAATAGGACAACAGCATGTTTTAGTAGCTGAGAGGCGCAGATTGTTCTGCTGACATTTATGGAGAACCTTCTCCCAATTGTCCAGCAAAGACGGAACATCAGAACCACCGATGTAGAGATCATCGGCCAGTTTGATCACTCTGCCTTCATGGATGAGTTCACCGAAAACTCGAAACATCAATTCGTCCAACTGTTCTGTAGACCCAGGCATGCCTATGGCAGCCCTGGTGTATACGCGAGAACCTTTAAAAGGTGTGATCACTCCAAGATATTTCATAGATGACTCTTCCATTGGTAATTGAATTTTTTTTTTTATATCTGTTTTGACTATGAACTTGCTTCTAGCCAAAAAACGCATGACATCATCGGTGTTGGTTACTCGGCTAGGCACAGGTTTTGTGTATGAACCTATGGTGTTGAAAGCAGTAACCAACCGATGCCCACCTCCCTGTTTCTTTACCAGAAAACTTGGGGAAACATATTCAATCTTGACACCAACATCTTCGGGTTTGGCTAGGACACCAAGTTGTTCCAATTCGTCCATTTTGTCCTGCAATGCAGACATATCACTACTTTTGTACATGGGTAAACGACCTTTCTGGGTAGGAGGAGCAACTGGGCCCATGTTTATGTAGGCCCGGAGTTTTCCTGATACGTCGTTGTACTTACCTATCGACGGATCAAAAACGTCAGCATACCTCTTGTGTATGTCCTTGAATGAATGTATGTCAGATGGGGACAATTGATTATCCGGGTCAATGACAATGGTTGTGTCTGGTGTGTTAGATGACGGATAATTTATCTTACTTGTGTGAGCTACAACATTTGCAGGATCGGGTGTTTGTGAATAGAGAGAAGCATCACACGTGCGTCTAACTTGAGCGACATGTTGGTGTTTATGTATTGACATTGGATGTGGCGATGTATTGGCAATTCGAATTGAACCGGCGATAGGGGTAGTTGTTGTAGGTGGAGGCCAGTTGGGATGACAGAATCAGAACGAGGTTCAATGACAATTTCCTGGTCGTCAAACACACCCAATTGACATGGAAGTTCCAGGAATTCCCCAGGTAAAACAACACACTTCTTGTCAGCTCTCAGGAGATGGGTGGTACAACGACGTACATTAGCTGGTGATAAGGAATCTGATGTACAAGGGGTAGCGTACTTCAAAACATGTTTGCCTGCAATAATTATACTATCATTGGGTATATCAAGCACAATTTGGTTATCCTTTAAAAAAGGCATTCCTGCTAACAAATCACAATCTAAATCTTCAACTACGACGGCTTCTAATTTGAATTTCAAACCACCACGGAACAAAGTTAAGTGGACTTCACCACATGCATTCGAGGTTGTTTTACCATCAGCCTGGCTGGCTGAGTGTTTTGTTGCTCTGATTTGTGCATTGAGTTTAACAACAAAGTCATGTCTTATTAGTGACGATGTCGCGCCAGAATCACATGTCACTGAAACAGGGTTATGGTTATAAAATGCAGTAAAACTTGGCGAACGAACAGTTTTAACCCGCCCAACAGAGCTGGTATTCTTGCGGTCAGATTCACACTGGTTGTGAATGTCGTTCGTGGCAAATGAATTGGTATGTTCGTTATCGGTAGTGTCGATAGCACAGCTGTCATCGAAATAATTGCGGAAATCACAGTCTTGGTCGCTGTATTCCTCCTCCATATCAATACGATAAGCTTTGAAATTGGCCATGTCTCGTTTTTCAGCTTTAGACAGGTAGTCGCATTCCTGAATAGAATGTCCAAAGTACGGTCTTCCCTCAGCTTTGCAAACGCGACAGTCTTTTCTGGGTGGCCGAACTTGATGCTTGTTGGATGCGAATCGTGAGCCACGTGAACGGTCCGAGGAAATGTAGCCACGTGAGCGGTCGGAGTTGACGCGAGAAGCCCTGACGGAGTCGGAACGGAGTTCTTCAAGGAGCCCATCTAATGCGTCGATGACTTGAGGTTGAATGTCTTTGAGGGTCATACGCTGAAGGTCATATGCAAATGTTCGTTGCACTAGCGTGTGCAAATTAAGATGGATTAACTCCATCCACTTTAACACCGCGAGTCGTTCTACTGTGGGAGTCATATGTTCATCAATATTGACCTTCTCACCATTATGTAAGAGTTTCGAATCCTTCTGTAGTAGATTATCCTCGAGGTGTGCGATTATGCGTTGGTATAATCGCTCTGGTCGCTCACCGTCCTCCCATTTGATTTGTGCATATTTCATAAACTGGGATTCCGACTGGCTAATACCGTAATATTTCCGGATTGCTTGCCATATAGACTCGAACCATGCGCTGTTTTTTACAATTTCAGCGGACAGGAAGTGGGGCACCCATTGTGCAATTAGTCCTAACATTTGAGTTAAATGTTGGCAGGTTCCGGCATCATTCAGCCCCCTGAAGTTGGCAGAATCAGAACACCGTTTCCATTCAGAGTCAATAAATGGAAGAAAATTTGCGTCCTGAGATATGGTGTTATCAAATTGTTTTTCCATGCAGTATATGATGAGAACGTTTCCTCCTCGGAGAGTTTCCACTGCTTGGGAGCCCTTGACATGATTCAAATAGCAGTGGGCCTATCACTCGATATCACGAAAATTCGAAATTCGGTGAAATGTTATGTACGCCTAAAACATCAAATATCGTTTCTAAACGTAAGCGAAACTCTGTCCGATTGTTCTATGGGTTATTGGTAACCGCTGCCACCACGTCATACAATCGATAGTAGGTTTAACTGGACGAGATTCTAAAGAACGTTTTAGAGACACGATGTTGGAATTAAGATGATTTAATCAAGCGAAATATAATATAGAGTTATTCCTCTTGCAATGATAGCAAATGCATTTAACATAAAATTAGGAATAGGAACAAAATAATATGGAAAGATATGGCGTTAAGAAGCCTAAATGTTCTGACCTGACACCAATGTTCAAAGAACTGCACTGGCTAATAATTCAAGCCCGTATTGACTATAAACTTGCTGTCTTATGTTGTAAGAAATTTGACTGTCTCTCGCCTCTCCCTGTGTGTATTGAATCTCTTCTTTCATGCTATGTACCTGGTAAAGCAGGCTTAAGGTCTGCTGATAAAATATTATTTGCTGTCCCCAAACGCGACCTTGTTAATTATGGTCGTCGATCTTTTGAATGCTACGGCCCAAACCTTTGGAATTCACTCCCGCTTACAATTAGGATTTTTGCTAATTTGGAATCTTTCAAAACAGAACTCAAAACGTATCTGTTTAAACTTCACCTTGGCAACGACGACGACCAAAGCTCATATTTCCTGCATTGTTTTATACAATACACACAGCCTTCATCCTGATTTGTATATGAATTGTTTGATTTATTTCATTGTAGTTATTGTTTGTGTGTACATGCGTATATGTGTTTGAATGTGCTGGAGCTCTGTCATCTGTTGTATCATTGAGCGCTTTGGGCCTCATGGGATAAGGCGCTTTAAAAAAATGCTATACATTATTATTTACGCCACCGGTGTAAGATGTTTTGGAAATTTTAATAACCCGTGGACCACTGGGCGAATGCATTATGGGTATATAGGTATTCTCGTACTTGAGTAAACCGTACCGATAGTCACGATAGTCCGATACAGATTAGCACATGTGCTGATATTGATATTATAAACAACACCCTTTGGAAAGCATGCGATCGTGTGATAATCAAAGATGGAAAGCTGAAGGTGACATGCTAGTTGCTAATTGCTACTTATTATACTATAATCAAAATCAATGGGACATGTCACGGGTATAGCTGACTTAGGTTTTTCTGCACAGGCACCAATTTGGGGTTCAATATTTTAAGGGCCAATCTTAGAAAATATTTATGGGCCCATACCTTTGAATTCTTGGCATATAATATGAATGGTGCGGTATATATGGACCCTCCTGCATTGGGACATGACACAGGTACAGTTGACTTAAGTTTTGTTCTCCACGGGCTCCAATTTGGGGCTAAATATTTTAAGGGCCAATTTTAGAAATTTATGGGCCCATACCTTTGAACTCTGGGAATATAATATGAATGCTGGGGGCATGTCTCTATTCCGAAGGTTCGCTATTCCGAAGGTTCACTATTCCGAAGGTTCTCTGTTCTCAATGTTCGCTATTCCGAAGGTTCACTATTCCGAAGGTTCGCTATTCCGAAGGTTCTCTATTCCGAAGGTTTTTGTTATTTTAAGGTTAATTCTATATTCTAAAGTATTCAGAGGGTTCATAATCACGAAAATTCTTTTTATGAAGGAAATAACTTAAAACATTAAACAATAAATGTGATTTTGTTTTGTTTTCATGGGTTTTCTTGAGATTTAATGTCATTACGTATGACGTTATTTCTCAATACATATTCACGCCACGCAGCTCGCACAATTGCTATGTTTCCATGCAATTTAATGTCATTGCGTATGACGTAATATCTCAATAATCTCAAAGGCAAGAATACGCCAGCTAAAGGCGGATTATAACAGTGGGGCTATAACGCTTAATGAATACTGGAGGCTATAACAAACTGCGCAGCAGAATATCGCTGAATAGACGAGTATGAGATTAACCTAACTGCAATTGTGACTTTGTATTGACTTTAAAGGCCCACTTAATTTTCGAGTCATCGATTTTTTTTATAGTATATACGGTTTTAATAAAAATCTATACCATAAAATATGAATAAAATACTACAATTCATCACCATTTGAAACCCAGAATAATTCTATCTCCTAGATTGAAACACCCTGAAAAACCGCGTCAAGTCCCGCGTCGTATAACTAGCAACTAGCAATTAGCAACTAGCATATGTCCCCTTCGGCTTTCCATAGATTCCGATGAAATTTGATACTTAGTGGTACTTGTGTCCGGGAAGTGTTTTGGACAGATCAAATCGTGACCTCGACCTGACCTTGGCCTTCAAACTGGTCAATTCAAGGTCAAATCGGGTAAAACGGACGGATTTTGACGAAATTTGATACCTAGGGGTACCTTTGTTCCTGGAGTGTTTTGGACGGGTCAAATTGTGACCCCGACCTGACATTGACCTTTAAAACAGTCAATTCAAGGTCAAATTGGGTAAAACGGACGGATTTTGACGAAATTTGATACCTAAGGCCACTTTTGTCCGGGGAGTGTTTTGAAAGGGTCAAATCGTGGCCCCGATGTGACATTGACCTTTAATATGGTCAATCAAAGGTCAATTCGGGTAAAACGGATGGATTTCGACGAAATTTGATATCTATGAGTACTTTTGTCAGGGGAGTGTTTTGGACGGGTCAAATCGTAACCCCGACCTGACCTTGACCTTCAAAATGGTTAATTAAAGGTCAAGTCGGGTAAAACGGATGGATTTCGACGAAATTTGATACCTATGGATACTTTTCTCCGGGGAGTGTTTTGGACGGGTCAAATCATGACCCCGATCTGACCTTGACTTTCAAAATATTCAATTCAAGGTAAAATCGCGCCTTTCGCCGGAAATCAGATGGGAAACAGCCCGGACGATGTCGGGCCCACCAGCTAGTGTAATAAAAAAGACAGTTTGAAGAATGTAATGTATAACACGAGAAACGGGAAAACTTGATATATGGAAGTATCCAAATTTCCCAGATGGAATTTGAAAGCTAGTTTATATTATTATTATATTATAATTTATATTTATGGCTAATAATATGATCTTGGTGGCGTTACCATTTCTGACTATGGTTTTCTTGTTACGTGCGGTCGCGCAACAGTATGGCGATCAGTCAGATTCGTAGGTATGTACGTTGGTGTCACCCTACCGATTTCAACCCATGATGTCACCCTTACGCAGTACATGCCGGCGACGTTACGGAGTAGATTATAGAGTTGACGCCCTTGGCGCTGACTTCCGTTACTAGCTCGTTGCTATATAGACAAACCAGCGATGTGGCTTTTGTCGAAAATTGACAGTCAGTACATTCGCCCTGTATACATGTACTTTCAGAAAATACAAAACACCACAACGTTATACCCCACCAATGTCAGTGTATCGATATCATTTGACCAAATTTCTTGACATGAAACCGTGACAGACACGGCGTGAAATACATCGCATTGAGTAAACAATTTCCCATTGTTTCAATTCAACTTCAAGATCGCGGTAAAATCAAAACCGCAATTTGTAAGTGGTAAACATCTGAAAAAGACATTAGGTACATGCAGAAACTAATTGTTGTGGCAATTTTTCATGTTTATCAGTATTTTTAACGATAAGAGCGATGGTAATTGGGGGACTATATTTTATCTAGCGCATTAAATTTAAAATAAAAAGTCGTGTTTTCTATAGCCGCACATTTCGTTGATAATTACGAGCCATTTGTTTGTCTAAATAACAGTTCGAAGAGCATTAGAATGGGGATAACAGTGTGGTGTTTTGTGATTTCGGAAAGGTACATGGCGAATATACTGTGGCAAATACCCGTTAATGGGCTCCGGCTCCGCCGTCGCCCATTAATTAAATTTGCCACAGTATATTCGCCATGTACCTTTCCGAAATCACAAAACACCACACTGTTATCCCTTAAATAAAATTATTGAAGATTGTAATTGTCTTTTTTTGCTAACATTAAATTAAATTAAATTAAATTAATTAAGTAAAATACAGTGAAATTATTTTTTTAATTATTTTTTATTACATTTTTGCGCACGTTGGCATCTCTCTGAGTGCATTCTAGTTATTACTGCGACTGGTAAAAATCCCCTAATGTGGAACTCTATTTGCCGTGGGGTGCACCCCGGAGACATGGTGATAATATGGCGGCCGTATCACATTACGTGTGTTGTATGAGTCCTGGTGATAATATGGCGGCCGTATCAGGTTAGATTCGACCTGCGAGTACGACTTAATTAACTTATGATACATAAACCTTTCAAAGATGCTGGCCTCTTGTTTCGATAAGATTATGGAGATATAACCGAAAAGTTTGAAGACAAATTCTATGGTGCAATATTTTTGGTTATAACTCATAAACATGATGTAAACAAGAGTTATTTCTTATAATTTAATCCCAGTTTCCTATGGGATAACTACTCATCAATGATGCTTTAGTATCGAACGGGTTAAACTTATTATCTGAACATTTCCTATGGGATAACTACTCATCAATGATGCTTTAGTATAGAAAGGGTTAAACTTATCTGAACATTTCTTATGGAATAACAACTCATCAGTGATACTTTAGTATAGTGAGGGTTAAACTTAATATCTGAACATTTCCTGTGGGATTACTACTCACAAAGGATGATCCAGTATAGAGGGTTAAACTTATTATCTGAACATTCCCTTTGGGATAGCTACTCATCAACGATGCTTTAGTATAGAAATGGTTAAACTTATTATCTGAACATGCCCTATGGGATAACTAGTCATCAATGATGTTTAGTTTAGAAAGGGTTAAACTTATTATCTGAATATTTTATATGGGATAACTACTCATTAATGATGCTTTAATATAGAAAGAGTTAAACTTACTTGTGCACGTTTCCTATGGATTCACCAATGATGCTTTAGTATAGAAAGGGTTAAACTTATTATTTGAACATTTCATATGGGATAACAAATCATCAATGATGCTTTAGTATAGAAATAGTTAAACTTATTATCTGAACATTTCCTATCTGATAACTACTCATCAATGGTGGTTTCGTATAGAAAGGGTTAAACTTATTATCTGAACAGTTCCTATGGGATAACTTCTCGTTAATGATTCTTAAGTATAGAAAGGGTTACACTTATGTCAACATTTCCTATGGGACTACTACTCATCAATGGTGCTTTAGTATAGAGCGGGTTAATCGTATTATCTGAACTACTACTCATCGATGATGATTTAGTTTAGAAAAGGTTAAACTTATTATCTGAATATTTCCTATGGGATAACTACTCACCAATGATGCTTTCGTATACGAAGGGTTTAACTTATTATCTGAACATCTCCTATATGGGATAACTACTCACCGATGATTCTTTAATATAGAAAGGGTTAAACGTATTATGTGAACATATCTTGTGGGTTTACTACTTATTAATGATGCATTAGTATAGAAAGGGTTAAACTTATTATGTGAACATTTCCTATGGGATTACTACTCATTGATGATGCGTTAGTACAGAAATGGTTAAACTTATTATCTGAAAATGCCTATGGGATAACTACTTATCAATGATGCTTTAGAATAGAAAAGGTTAAACTTATTATCTGAATATTTCCTATGGGATAACTACTCACCAATGATGCTTTCGTATACGAAGGGTTTAACTTATTATCTGAACATCTCCTATATGGGATAACTACTCACCGATGATTCTTTAATATAGAAAGGGTTAAACGTATTATGTGAACATATCTTGTGGGTTTACTACTTATTAATGATGCATTAGTATAGAAAGGGTTAAACTTATTATGTGAACATTTCCTATGGGATTACTACTCATTGATGATGCGTTAGTACAGAAATGGTTAAACTTATTATCTGAAAATTCCTATGGGATAACTACTTATCAATGATGCTTTAGAATAGAAATGGTTAAACTTATTATCTGAACATTGCATATGGGATAACTACTCATCAATTAGTATAGAGAGGGTTAATCTATATAGTACGTCTCGCACCTATCTCACTGTGAGTAGGCAAACTCCGTGCAGAGCCCTCTACGTTATCAATTGGACAGCTGCTAGATCACTGCCACAAGGCTGGTACTTTGCGGACTGGTACATCTTTTTTTTGTACGTATCATCGGAACTAGATTTAGTCACCTATCTTATTTTGACCACCACAAACTTGCAATAATGGTAATTATTTCGGTATTGATCAGAACAATATGAACTGAGCCAGACATAGACAATTATAATCCTAAAGCATAAGAACATCATGTCAAATCTTTTTTTAACCAAATGTCATTGTGGCAGTGGCATATCAGCGGAGCGATGGGAGATAACTATGCCTGGAATTTGGTGGGTAGGTAGTTACCGCGAGGTCGGAAAGCAGATCACCGCTTCAGGAATCACGGAACTAAATGGTTTCCCATAGGCGACAGTGTTAACGTTTCGGCCAAATTCGCTGAATTGAAGCCTGCAGGCCATACCAGTGATGTTTACCCAGCTAGATTGACACCAGTTGATCACGAAAATGCAAGAAAAATCATAGGTCATGTGTTTACTTTTTAAAATAAATCCCCAAGTCCACGACAGGGCTATCTCACAGCCAAATGTTATCTGGAAAAACCCAGAACTACAGCAGCTAGTTAAATAAATTTCCCGCTCAAAAAAATCCATTCCGCCATTCATTCATCAGTTTAAATTATTTAGATATTATGTACAAATCAAATAAACGCGATGTCATCCTTTAATAACGTGTCGCATGTATCAGGTGAAGGTCATTCTTCAGTTACCTTCACCTTTAGTATTCCACCGTGCACTCGCTCCCCGACTCTAGAACACATTTAGCTCCCTGATTCCTTCAGACATTACTATTATTTGGTCCGATCATAATTCTAATGGTTGTCCGAGGCGACTACTGGGCGAGTAGCTATTTGTTTTTCATATGGCAACTCAAGCAAAAAATAACAACATCTTGAAGCTAGGACTGATTAAGCGTGCCTGTCATTTGAGGAATGAGGTCCCTAGAGGGTGAATTTAGTGACGCTATCCCGCATAGCGGGCTAGCATCACTAAATTCACCCTCTGGGGACCTCATTCTGCTTAGGCCCTCGTCTGCTATGGTAGATCTAGTATCAAATTGAAGTTCCCCAGTTGAAGTTGCTGATGATCACCCATTGGGAACCTCGATTATGGATTTTGCCTTCTGCAAATTAGGGGATATAGAAACTTCCTAGATGGGAAAACGTAACTAAAACAATGTTAATTTGATGCTATATATACTTCCCAGAAGATGAGGCCTAAGCAGAATGAGGTCTCCAGATGGTGAATTTTGGTGATGCTAGCCCGCTGTGCGGGATAGCATCCCCACATTCACCCTCTGGGGACCTCATTCTGCAGATGACAGACACGCTATTTGCAGGCTTGACGATGATGTACTTATATCCTCAATAATTGGTTGTTAGATTTGATCCCAAATCAATAAATATGTTTGTTATTGACAAAACGGTACGAAGTACGGCTTGAAATATGCACTCTAATCAGATGGCCCCTGATTGAATGTTCCTAGGACATGTGAAATTCTTCTTCATTTATCATCTCGTGCACAAGCACTGGCGTTGTTTACTCCCAACGAGACATTGAACAGCCGCAGGGCTGTGTTAATTAAGAACACTCGATATATCTTATTCGTCTGCGTTTGAAATATTAGCTGAGCTGGCAACATCAGGGACGTAGCTAGAGGGTCTCCGTTTTGGGGGGGGGTATAACACCTCGTCTTAATATGACAACTCGTCTTATTGACACTTCGCAGCTACGACAAAATGTCTTCAACGACAGGCTGTCTATACGACAGTTTGCCAGATGCACAATTGCACCTGGTCTTCACGTCACTAAGTCGTAAGACAACATGTCTTATTATTTAGACAAAATTAAGACAAACTTTATAATTATAAATATTGAAAATACGTACTTGGCAAATGTAATTTGCCGCTGAATATTCCGCCAAATACTTTGATTGAATTGGAAATAACATCCTTCTATCAATATGCCATCGAAAACATACATTGCTGCCAACATTGCTGCTTTCTCGTAGTCACATCAGAAGGCACCAACATGTAAACAAAGATTTCTTTATAATTCCATAAAACAATAATATAAAGTTTACTCCAACTTAATGGCAATTCACAGTTACTGCGCTAATTGAGACCAGTTGCCCACAAAGACAATCAGTCTATAGACATAGTGTCGGATTACCCAAGTGTCGCGTAGACAAAAAGTCGCCGATACATTATGTCCCTACGGCAATATGTCGCGTGGACTGTATGTCGCGTGGACCAGTTGGATTAAGACGAACAGTCGTGCACCGGTTGGGGGGGGGGGGGGGGGGGTCCACCTTCGTAATTCTAACTGCACCCCTTTGAATCAAACCAGAGACAAGATTTTGCATAATTACATTTGCACGCCCCCCTCCCTTGAATCAAACCAAAACACTCCTTGAATCAGATCAAATGTTTTGGCATAATTTCATTCCCTCCTTGCACCTAAGTGTTCACAAGCCTAATAGCCTATTTATAAACCATGGTTCAATCTACCCGGTTTGATAACCATGGTTCGGCCAGGTGTGCGAAAATTTTGAACAAGAAAATCGCAAAATCCTAGCCTCAAGCATACATAGAGTTGGAATTGTCAAACCTGACACCCCGACTTAGGTTGAAAATTTCCAACTGATGAAAATTCCAGTGACAATTTTTACCAAATGTAGGACAATATTGTTTTCTTAAATTAACTAGCAGCTTTTGACTGGTCACGGGGGAGGGACCAGGACACAAACTTTCCAAGTGTTGGAAATTTCCAACCTGACACCCCCTAAGGTTGGAAAATGTCCAACTGATGGCCATTTCAGTCCAATATTTTTTACCAAAAGAAGGAAAATATGCAAATATTGGTCCAAAAACAATAAATTCCTCCCAATAAATTGTTTGAAAATCAAACTACAAGAACATTTTCAACCTACTGTTGGTGTGAAATTTCCAACTAATGTTGTGTCAGGTATGAAATTTCCAACTGTTGAACATTTTGACCCCCCCCCCCCCCACTGTCGCCACGTCTCTGAGCTGGCTCCACATGGAGTCACATATGTTCATAGATGTTAAATACAATTTAGTAAGATAGTGCCATTAAACAACTATGTTGTCAACCAGTCTGAACGCCGACCGAAGTCATGTATCCAACCCAACCGTCAACTGACTTCATTTGCGGTGTTTTAAGTGTCAACAGTAGCAACGTGAATTCCGTTATTTATTCCTTATTTGCAAAACATTTGAAATTATGGCAAATTACCCCAAATTCGTATGTGCCCTACTGGGCAGGACATTTTGTGCCGAAAATGTTTTGGGTCGAATTGAAAAAGAGGTCAGAAAAAGACTCGGTGCTGTGCTCGGTGGGATTTGTTTTTGGAAAATGTGGCAATATAATGATATGATATACCCTAGGGGGGGGGATTTCCGGCACGTATGCCGGGGTGGGTGGTCAAAGCCACCAACAAGCAATTTTTTCCGCAACTAAAAACAAATGTCCTGCTTGTTTTTTAGTGTTTTGGCAATGAGTTGGGCTTCAAAACCACTTTGAATGAGAGAAATAATGTAATTCTAACTGTAAACTGACTGCAGGCAGTTATCGTGTTGTATTTTGAAATCCAAGATGGCCGCTGGCAGCCATGTTTTTTTGGCCGAATGACCTCAAAATGACTCATTCCTATTTACATGTCCATGTTAACAGCCATGATAAATAGTATGCACAGAAATTCATATAGATCTGTTTACAGTGAATTTCCCCCTGCAAATCTCTGTTTTAGTGTTAAAAGGGGGGGGTTGGTGTCAAAAAATGGTCGGAAAAAACTGCCGAAAGCGGAAAAAAATTTGGCGGTGGGGGTGGGTGGGTACAAAAAATGATCGAAAGGGAAAAAATGCCATACGTGCCTGAAATTTGTTTCCGACCCCCCCTGATATACCGATGCATTTAATGAGCAATTTTTGTTATTTTGTGATACGAATGATGGTGATTGTAAGAAGTATTTTCCAATTTCAGCTGTCTTGTAAATTGGCTTAGGACATTCTGGCTAATTTGGTCTTACATCAGACATCTTAATATATAAATGCGAATGTCTGTCTGTGTGTGTGTGTGTTCCCTATACACTTTGTGGTTTCTCGACCGATCGCCTCGAAATTTGGTATCTAGGCGTAACTTGACCCGGGGAAGGATATGCATGGGCTGGGTAATGTTTGCGCCAGACGTCGCGTTTTCATGTTACGGGATCATTTTAATCCGTAACCATGTATTCATTTTTATCGTGACGTCATAGTTAAACGTTCAGTACAGAGGGCAATTACGCCGCTTCCGCGCATAAGTCAATTCGTTCAGCAACACTAATTAGCGGACATAATTAATTGCTCTTGCACTTTTTCGTCTATTTAGTAATGCCGCCGGAAAAAAAAAGAAACTTGGCTCGCATGTCACAAAAACCGAGGCGGAATCAGGCGACCAGACAGCGGGAAACCCCAGAGCAGCAGCTAGCGTAATAGTGTTTTTTGACATTTTCGGCATCTTTTTTTCGAATTATCGTTACTCAACTGAATAACATGTGTTTTAAATACACCACAGGAGTTCACCTTCTGTCAAATGTATTTTAAAATAAACACGCGGGTGGATTTGTGTGTTCTTACATGAAGTAGCCTATGTTTATTTGTTAAAATCTCTATTTTTCCCGAGCATCGCCGGGTCCATCCTCTAGTCTTAATATATAAATGCGAATGTCTGTGTGTGTGTATGTGTGTTCCCTATACACTTTGTGGTTTCTCGACCGATCGCCTCGAAATTTGGTATCTAGGCGTAACTTTACCCGGGGAAGGACATGGGCTGCGTACTGTTTGCGCCAGACGTCGCGTTTTCATGTTACGGGATCATTTTAATCCGTAACCATGTATCCATTTTTATCGTGACGTCATAGTTAAACGTTCAGTACAGAGGGCAATTACGCCACTTCCGCGCATGCTCTTGCACTTTTTCGTCTATTTAGTAATGCCGCCGGAAAAAAAAAGAAACTTGGCTCGCATTTCACAAAAAAACGAGGCGGAATCGGGCGACCTGACAGCGGGAAACCCCAGAGCAGCAGCGTAATAGTGTTTTTTGACATTTTCGGCAACTTTATTCGAATTATCGCTACTCAACTGAATAACATGTATTTTAAATACACCACAGGAATTCACCTTCTGTCAAATGTATTTTAAAATAAACACGCGGGTGGATTTGTGTGTTCTTACATGAAGAAGCCTATGTTTATTTGTTAAGATCTCTATTTTTCCCGAGCATCGCCGGGTCCATCCTCTAGTTGTATATATAACCGGAGTTGGCATTTGTAATATTTTCCGACCATTCCTGTATACATCAGACCGGTATGTATAGATCACAGTCCACATGGAATGTCATAGAAGATGCTCAAAGTAGATTCGAATTCGAGCACCTTCTCACATATCGGTCACGCTGGTCATCCTATAATCCCCGCTGTGGGCAAGTAAACGCCACTGCGGGCGTCAGTAAAACACGAAGCGGGCGCGCATGATTAAATATCCCACAACAAGGTTGGTTTAATTAGTTTCAAGTGGTGCATTTAATAGTTGTGTTAGAAAATGCCCCCATATAAAGGGGGAAACGATTATGTAGGCTGCATGTGACAGAAGTCCGGGAATAATTTAGCTAACTGTACTTTCTTCAGAAAAACTTAATCGTAGTCGAGCGCATTCGTTATTTCAAGGTTAATTCGACTTTGGTCCATCGAAATTTGCACAGTCGAAATATTGGGTACATGTATGAAGCTAGTTGTCTGACATAATCATCTATTGACGAGTTTTAAAAGTAAGCTCCCCAATATCAATCCAATATCCCGAATGATTAGGTCTTTCCAACCATACCCGTGGCGGGCGGCAGTAAACCACGTGGCGGGCGGCAGTAAACCCCGTGGCGGGTGGCAGTAAACCCCGTGGCGGGCGGCAGTAAAACCCGTGGCGGGCGGCATTAAACCCCGTGGCGGGCGGCAGTAAACCCCGTGGCGGGCGGCATTAAACCCCGTGGCGGGCGGCAGTAAACCCCGTGGCGGGCGGCAGTAAACCACGTAGCGGGCGGCAGTAAACCCCGTGGCGGGCGGCATTAAACCCCGTGGCGGGTGGCAGTAAACCCCGTGGCGGGCGGCAGTAAACCCCGTGGCGGGCGGCATTAAACCCCGTGGCGGCGGCAGTAAACCCCGTGGCGGGCGGCAGTAAACCCCGTGGCGGGTGGCAGTAAACCCCGTGGCGGGCGGCAGTAAACCCCACTGCAGGCTTCAGTCGAGCCCATAACAGGTTTTACTCGAAAAATTGGAAGTGCCATCAAAATTATTCTTTTTTTTCTCTTACATAAATTCAGCAAATATTGCTGCAAATGAAGATTTAGCTTCCTAAGAAATATATATCAATAGAACTTGTTCAACATTATTCAAATTTGCTTCACTTTAAAACGTATTATTCAAAATCACACAATATTGAAATATGAAATATTTATTCTCATCATCCACCGGCCATTTGTGACCAAGTTGAGCCGTATTCTTCCATCTATCAACAATTGTTCGATGTTGGGTCCATCAAACACCATGTGAATCCGGAATTATGCCGGTAAAAGCACAAATAAAAGTAAAATAGCGCGCTAAACAAACTTATCGGTCGTCGCGTAACTTGCCCGCAGCGGTTTTTACATGAGTATGTGACCGCAACGGGTATTACAGGATGACCAACGGGTATTACAGGATGACCAACGTGTTGGTCAAATTGTTGTAAGTTGTGTATTGTGTAATCATGCGACCAACATGAAGACGATATGAATGAATATGACAATCAACATAACGTATATACTTCTTTAATAGTCACTTCATTACATTATATCAATGCCTTATTATATTGAATATTATTCATATAAACGAACCTCGGCAAATACATGTACCTTCCGTAGTACGGGTGATATTTGACAGGTATTATTACATTTCCTAGCCCCATTCTATAACTTATATTGTTCCAATCCACAGACAACTGTTCCCAAAAAAAATATGTAGCCCCGCTCTTTCCAGATAACACTTACAATACCATAAATGTTTCTGAAACATGTTTTTGTAGTTTCTCCAAAGAACAAAAAACAAAAACAAAAACAAGCAAAAACATCTGCGGTGTTGATCTTTCGACATAACTGTCTAAAAAATAATGGAGTTTCAACCATATTTATAACATAACTGCCTCATATATAGTAGGTAGAAAGATATTTTATAATTCTTTATTCTTGGTGTTTACCGTGTAAATATTGATTCAGAAAAACTCTAGTTATGGGCACTGGTCTGGCGCAAACCGGCTGTAAAATTTCACTCGTTCGATATGGTGTCTGTTAAGCTGGGTCAAAGAGACCTGTGCTCATAACCGGAGTTTTTCTGAACCAATTTTTACACGGGAAACATTAAAATGAAGAGTAATATAATATCGTTCTACCTATTTATAGATATGAGGCATTTATGTATCTAATATTGTTTTGTGTATTTTGAGCCTGCTTGTGTATTTTGAGCCTGTTTGTGTATTTTTGAGCCTGTTTGTGGACTTTGCAAGAATGATAAAAAATTAGGCATGGCCATGTTGGAGACCTTTCTATAGGATTAAGTAATATTGGGGGTGGGGTCAATATTTTGTTCTAGGGACCTGTGGTTTCAACCAATGGAATTGAACGAACAGTACAGCTGTAAATAACAACACTTATTTCCAGAGTCTTTCGGAGATTGACGACAATTGAAAAACAAAAGCAATTTCAAAGTGAAGATGCTTCTTGTAGCTAGAAAACTTCGAATCTAAATTAGTATTTGACACGGGTACGGATACCGGTATGCCTGCATCTATATCGAATCTCCATGGACCAGGAACCACATATTTAACGATTCTCGCGACGTGCTAAATATAACTTCTTTCTTCTTATTCATTTTTTTTTACTTTGTCATGAAATTCTTGGTATTATAGCTGCAGTGTTAGACATTCCTTTAATTGCGCATGCGCGAAGGGCACTCCGATTAGCATTCATGTCAGCAACGGTGTACCTGGAAGGAATGGATATTGCATCTAAGTCTTAAAGTGCATAAAGGAGGTAACATTTCCCTGAACAAATATAGTAGGTAGGGATTTGTTTTTCTATAATTGTCTTTAACCCTTTGAGTGCCAGGTCGATTTTTGTATCAACCCGTATACCCTGTGCCAATGCATTCTCTTATATATGCGAGTCGACCATAGGTCGCCTCGCATATATAAGAGAATGCATTGGCCTAACAATTATTATTTATTTATTTTTTTTACAATTTTAATAATTTATTCTTATATTCTTTAACAGACTTATTTTGTAGGTTTAGGGCCGATGAGATCGGCCCCTGGCACTCAAAGGGTTAATAATTATATTGCTTCTATTATTTATGATAAGGGGAACTAAACCATTAGTTTAAACATTTTTATATCCAAATCCAAACAAATAACATAATATATATACAGATAACACATATATTCAGAATAGAAGAGTTGATGTATGGCAACGAGGATCAGACAACAAGCCCGATGGCTTATATGTAGTCTTCTCCTCTTAGGCGACATGCCCCGCCCCCAATAAGTGAGGGAGGGGTATCGATCAGACGGGAAGGGTTGGAAATAATGTTTTTTTTAGGAGAAATGGAGATATATAACTGAATTTGCATGAGATATGGATTGAAAAAAGGGAGGGGCGAGAGATAGAGATAGATAGATAGATAGATAGATAGATAGAGAGAAAGAGGAGTGAAAAACTAGAAGACACGAGGGGAACATTAAATGATGACCGTGGTGGGGAGATTTCAATAATTGGGCTGTTGCCTGATAAAATAAGGCTCGTCTATAATAATCTTCATGCGTCAGGCGCCATGGGAGGGGGTCAATAACAGTGACTGTTAACTGGTTATATCCGTCAATAAGTAATTAAACAAACACAAACATACAGCTACGAGTGTTCATGATCAAAACATGTCGTGGACTATATATCTTCCGTAAGAATAAGAACATATTCAGCAGCATTAACCCGAAACAGGACAATTCCTGTTTCAAGGTTGTTACTGCTATCGTATGTGGTTAGCACATGAAAACTTAGATTTTTGTTAAAATTTGATATTTGTGACCCGCCATATCAAATCCAGTCGTAAGTCGGGATTTGTTTTACCCTGTGCCAATGCATTCTCTTATATATGCGAGTCGACCATAGGTCGCCTCGCAGTCGCATATATAAGAGAATGCATTGGCCTAACAATTTTTTTTCATTTTTTTTAAATAAATGTTTCTGACAATTTTTAGGACATAAAATAAAAAACATCCATTACCCTGCATGGATCCCCACACATATATAGATGCATATAGAAGAGTGTCGTCTGCTCATGTTTGTCTGGGGCTCTGTATGGGTGAAATTATAAAATTGTTAAAGAATACAAGAACAAATTATTAAAATTGTAAAAAATTGTTAGGCTAATGCATTCTCTTATATATGCGAGGCGACCTATGGTCGACTCGCATATATAAGAGAATGCATTGGCACAGGGTAAAAAAAATCCCGACTTACGACTGGATTTGATATGGCGGGTCACATATATATAAAACAAATTCAATACAAATATTGTAGTGTGGGTTTTTAGTGTACGTAGGGAGACCACACAAATGTTTTTAATTTTAATCTAATACTACTGAAAGTATAGTGGTAATAATAATCCAATATTCCCCTGTTTTAAACTAATGGTAATTGTAATGTAAAAATGGTAAGTAATTGCAGTGGTGTTGGATATAAATCATGCACGTTATTAGCACCACCACACTTGATGGCGAGGATGATGGCGATGACGATGGTGTATGTGATTATGATGTTGATGGTGATTACTGACGATGGTGAAGGTGATCGTGGTGATTACGATGGCGAGGATGATGGCGATGACGATGGTGTATGTGATTATGATGTTGATGGTGATTACTGACGATGGTGAAGGTGGTCGTGGTGATTACGATGGCGAGGATGATGGCGATGACGATAGTGTATGTGATTATGATGTTGATGGTGATTACTGACGATGGTGAAGGTGATCGTGGTGATTACGATGGCGAGGATGATGGTGATGACGATGGTGTATGTGATTATGATGTTGATGGTGATTACTGACGATGGTGAAGGTGGTCGTGATGATTACGATGGCGAAGATGATGGTGTTGACGATAGTTTGTGTGATTATGATGTTGATGGTGATTACTGACGATGGTGAAGGTGATCGTGGTGATTACGATGGCGAGGATGATGGCGATGACGATAGTGTGTGTGGTTATGTGTGTTGATGGGTGTTGATGTTGATTATGATGATGATAATGGTGATGACGATAGCGATGGTGTTGATGATGATGATGATAATGATGTAGATGTTGTTGATGATGATGATGATGATGATGATGATAGCGATGGGTGTTGATGATGATTATGATGCCGAGGATGATGACGATGGCGATGGGTGTTGGATGATGTTGTTGTTGATGATGATGATGATGATGATGGTGATGCTGATGGCGATCGGTGTTGTTGATGATGATGATGTTGTTGATGATGATGATGATGATGATGGCGATAGCGATGCGTGATTATGATTGTGATCGAGTGTTGTACGCACCAACGCGTGTCCCCTGTTTGCCAGCACTCCGAGCTGCAGATTGTTGTGTCTCCGTTAAAACCTCCAATCACAACTATGTTGTCGTCAAGTACCTGCAAAATCCTGACATCAAAGGTGAGACATTGTTCATCTGTACTTGAATACACTAGCGCATGTAACATCCTATGATGCATATCTGCATTTACAAATTTACGTCTAAGACAAGCTTGTCTTAGAATCTAGCCTGAATTTAGTGTGCCTGTCATTTGCAGAATTAGGTCCACAGCGGGTGAATTTAGTGACACTATCCCACGTAACGGGCTATCGTCACTAAATTCACCCTTTGGGATTCTCATTCTGCTTAGGACTCATCTTCTCTGGAACGTTTCTTTATTATCAAATGTTTATAGAAACTTCTTCACAAAGATTCTATTTCTTTTTTAATTTAGTTTCTCTATATCACCAAATTGGCAGACGACACTTGCATAATCTAGGTTCCCAATGAGTGTATATCACAATTAATATTCACCATTTAGGGAATTTCAATCTGAGTCTGTGTCTCCTATAGCATATGAGGCCATGCAGAATGAGGTTCCCATATGGTGAATTTAGTGATGCTAGCTATGCGGGATAGCGTCACTAAATTCACCCTCTGGGGACCTCATTCTGAATTACAGGCTAAACACAGGATTGCTTAGAATGATCAAGGCCTCGATAACTTCATCCAGCGTAATAGTCAAGGGTGACATAGGGTCAGTCGTCAAGGGTGACATGTGGCCAGTCGTCAAATGCATTACTACATGTATATCAATTAAAAGTAAAGTCACAGTCGAGTTTCGAGTCATGTACCCATGAATTTTATATATTCATATATCCCTTAAAATATCCCCATATATACATGTAGGCCTATATGAAAGCATAACCATTTTATTTATCACGAACAATTTTAACTTAGACCATTTTCAGGGCGCATAAAACAAGGTGATTCACAGTACAACAGGTGAAACGGTATGGGACCGTCGGATTACGACGGTCCGACACCATCAAACCGACAGTATTTTTTTAACCCTTTACCCAACAGAAGGGCCCTGTGCCAATGCATTCTCTTATATATGCGAGTCGACCATAGGTCGCAAGAAAAAAATGGTAAAAAGTGTTAAAAAAAGATTTTTTTTAGGCCAATGCATTCTCTTATATATGCGAGGCGACCTATGGTCGACTCGCATATATAAGAGAATGCATTGGCACAGGGCATAACTGTAACTATCACAATGTGGTCAAGGAGCCGGTTCCAATGATATCCATATTTGTATGGTTCTATTGAGACAGACCGAAGATATTTTAGGCTTTTGAAGCTTTATTTGGCCGGTTTTGGCCGGTTTGTTGGGTAAAGGGTTAACAGTGTATCTATGCCTTACCTTAGTGGTGAAGTTACTTCGAGGAGTGCCCATGTATGTCTAACGGGTATGTCTAACGGATGCCGTTCTATCTATTTGCCGTACTTCAGTAGCGAAGTTACTAAGATGAGTACGCACATCTAACGGATGACGTTATATCTATACCTTACTTCAGTAGCGAAGCTACTATGGGGAGTATCCATGCATGTCTAACGGGTACCGTTCTATATACGCCTTACCTCAGTAGCGAAGTTACCACACGGAGTACTCATGAATGTCTAACAGATGCCGTTCTATCTACGCCTTACCTCAGTAGCGAAGTTACTACGCGGAGTGTCCATATCTAGTGCTGACGTCCATTCTCCTGATACCGGATTGTATTTTTCTACGGAATCCAACCGCATCACACCGTTGAATCCTCCGATAGCCCATATGCAGCCATCATAAGTGACTACACCCAGACCGCTCCTCTGGTTCATCATAGGTGGCACTAGTGTCCACTGATCCGTGCCAGGGTCATATATTTCGACGGTTCTCAAGATTTCATATCCGTTGAATCCTCCACAAACGAAGATCTTTCCTGTATGACGCAAAATGTAAGTGATGGCTAAAGACAAGTACGCCATGCATTCAACTATTTTTGGTGTGTATTCAAATATATTAGTTGACAATGAATATTGATGTTTTGTGTATTCGATAAAAGAGGGATAATCCAAAGTCATATTTTACCAAAATTAAAGGCCCACTTAATTTTCGAGTCACCAATTATTTTTTTATACTATAATTCATCACCATTTGAAACGTCTGTGTCTCAGAAGATGCCCATAGAGAAATAGACAAAAGCTGAAATCATAGAAAGATCCCCCCCCCATTATGGCTCCCAGAATGCGACATAGGACATAGAGTTATACCCCCTCCATTGAAAATAATACAATTTGAACTACAATCCAGATGAAACTTAAGCACAAAAACACACCAGTAACTCAACAAAAAACATGTTCACAATTTATTACACTGGATAAGTTGATAAAACAATGTTTTGGGCTTCCTCTTTCAAATGGTAAATAATATGGCATATATTGTATATATATATTGTATATATGTGATCTTGAGGTTCAAAATTAAGTGGGCCTTTAACATTAAATTGGTCTAAATATTGTTATGAAAGAGCGATTGTGTCGTCATGGTAACGCCATGTAGAAGTAGAAAGGAATACTTGCATGTGCCATTATTAACTTAAATAAGCTGGCTATATAAGCTATAATAGATTAATTCAGGATATGCCATCTGATTCACATTTACTGAAGAATAACCCACACCCCAATTGTTCCTCATTATACGACTTGAATAAGTCGTTCTGCGTCATATAACTTTCGAGAAACAGTATTTGTTTGTTACCGAGATGTAACAAGGAATCGAACAAGGATGTTACATTGTATCAGGGAACCGGACCAGGATGTAACAAGGAATCGAACCAGGATGTATCAGGGAACCAGACCAGGATGTAACAAGGAACCGAACCGCGGTGTAACAAGGAATCGAACCAGGATGTATCAGGGAACCATGCAGACCAGGATGTAACAAGGACCCGAACCGCGGTGTAACAAGGAATCGAATCAGGATGTATCAGGGGACCGGACCAGGATACCCACAAGTTTAGAAGGAATTAAATGTTTTCAATAGGCAACAGTGTTAACGTTAGACCACGCCCACGCTAAATTCTCGAGTTCCGTAGTGCACGATGCTTGCGTTCGTGAAGACCAACTCTTTCGACATCTGTTCGCACAGAGGAGTATCTTTCTAACATACCTTTTTCAAAAATCAACATAAGTTTTTCACACTACCCCATTTTTTGTACAGAATTTGACAGTCTGACGAAAGCCATTGTTTGGACACGAACGCATTTCAAAACAAGGAAACGCCCACGTTTTTACATGCTATGGATATTATATTTCTTGAATTTGTAAATGTATTAGACATATTATACGCCAATCGCGCGACAGAATTCTTTTTAACTCGTATTCGAGATACCCTGTAAAAACGAAAGGGACGTAATTCTATTTATTTAGTTCCTTCTAACCGCACGTGATGTGCAAAAATGACCCCACGCAATCCCCACTACCTCTACGTGAAGCTGGTCATATATATATGTATATATATATATATATATATATATATATATATATATATATATACTAAATGAAACTGATTTTATACATCTCTTTGTTCTCATTCCCCAGCAATCTTTGTTATTTTAACTCCACTGTATCGGAAGATGGTTCATCTACTGGGGACATTTTGGTGGACATTTGTCCATGTCGTTGCCAATGATGGGAACGTCCGTTCCTAAATAAAAGAACTAAGTTGAGAATTCATCAGTACCGCCTGCAGTTCAATATAAAGCATTTTGGGTGTTTCGGGGTCCTCTCATGCCGAGATTTGCTATATTTGGGAAAAGTCTCAAAATATGTGAAAATTTTGGTCGAATTTGGTAATTAAACGAGCAGAAGATATGCCTTTAATGGGCATGACGCGCATGCATATAGCAGAACAGACACTATGTGCAAATCATGTTTCAAATGGTATGCTTAAATCACCAAAAAAACTGCCCGGGTTTCTGAATAAATAGTCAGATTTTTACATTCCCACATTGCACCAGAAAGATAGGAATTTCCACATGGTCAACAAGTTGGAGGCTGCATGGCTAAAAATACTCGAGTCATCAAGTTTATGCTGATGGTCAGACGTCCACTAATGAAGATATCGATGTGAAGTGATTTCTCTCTTAAAGTGGCACACCAGATACAGAATGGCGACAAATAAGTGAAAATCGCTCTAAGTTCATTAGGTGCAAATATCCCCCACGTCCTGAAAAACGAAGGCAATACAATCCAAATTCTGGTGTAATGTAAGGTCTAACTATGTATGTTTCGCAAATCAGACCACAAAGATGTGAGTTTTCACCATGTTTCTCCATCATAGGCCGAAATTCGAAAAATTCGATTTTTGTGCTTTAGGTTATAGAAGGAACTAAATGTTTTCCATATATAGGCCACAGTGTTAACGTTTGACCACACTACATTTTCCACACTACCCTACTTTTTGCACATAATTTGACAGTCTGACGAAATCCAATACACAGCCACAATCTCCAGCCATTGTTTGGACACGAACGCATTTCAGACTAGGAAACGCCCACCTTTTGACATGCTATTGATATTATATTTCTTGAATTTGTAAATTTATTATGTGACATATTATATTCCAATCGCGCGCCAGAATTGTTTTTAACTCGTATTCGACTAAAGGAAAGGGACGCAATTCTACTTATTTAGTTCCTTCTAACCACAAGCTCGTATATAGGTTACACTGGTGTAAATGTTTTCCATAGGCCACAGTGCTAACGATTTAGCGTATACTGTTGGTAATATAAATTTTGGGTGCAAAATTTTCTTTAAATCTGAAAAATTGACATTTGGGGAAACTTTTTACGCAGAAAAGTCATGTCCGTCTAGCAGGGAATTCGCCTTTAAATCTTGTGTTTTCGTAACTAGTGTCAGAACTGCATAAAAAAATACTGTCATATATTAGACTACACCAAAAAATTCAAACTTCACTACAAAGGGTTAATTCCTGTGCCAATGGCTATTTTTACCTATGGGAAATCATAGGGAAAAGGTGTGACAATTTGTTTATGCAAAAAGCACATAAGGCTATTGACCAATCAGGGCCCAGGTTCTATTTTATTCTCTCCTATATATTCCTCCCGCACCCGTTAGATGTCACTCCGAACCCTATTTACACCAGTCCTATAGTCGCCCGCGCAATCGGGAGTTGCTTTTAAGTGCATACGTTCTATCCAAAGTAGACCTGCATGGCCTGTACTGTATGATCCTTTATCCAATAGTCTGTGAACTACATTCCCTGTCTGGGTTTATAGTCCTTGTGGAATAAACACCATATCTTCTAATTACCTCACGAATAAACGGAATTGATTTCTTCGCACTTTGACAATTCACTTGGCGAGTGGGTTCGATCCCTCGATTAGAGTTGATACTTGTTGGTAAATTAACAAATTGGCCGCGACAATTCGGATGCTTCGCCGTACTTTGATAACCAATAAACAAACATATTGACATTGAATTACTGGCGCAGTTTACCACCCCCTCAATTGCACTTAGAACACTTCCATGACGGGAGCTGTACTATTGCAGCATTAAAGAGCAGGTGTCAGTGCATTATCTTATATATATATATATATATATATATATATATATATATATATATATATATATATATATGTGAGTGTCCCATAGGGAGCTTCTAATATATAAAAGAATGTACTGGCTTACAATGTTAAGATAAATATTGTTAGGCCAATGTATTTTCTTATATAGGCTTCCTATGTCATTATTGGCACAGGTTTTCTAATATTTCAGGAAGCTCCAGTCATGGAAGTGTTAAAGATGCATGGAAGTGTTAATGATGCGGATGGGTACAATGTGGACCACTATTAATTAATCACCATGTTTAGTTTCGTCGATAGTTTAGTGTTATCTGAACATGTCATACGGGACCTACTCGTCAATCAGTGTTTCATATACAAAGGGTTGTTAGGTGGTAAAATGTTCCAAACATTATCATTTCGCGCACTGATGCAACTGACCTAAACCCACGGTGGGGAATCGCGTGGTTTCGAGGATGGTGAGTACCACGCATTCAAAATGTGCAAACGCACAAAAACATAATATATGAGGAACTGGCGCAAAACATAGCACTTTGACTGTTATACGAGCCTATTCTAGTTTATTTTTAAAACAAGCTGATACCTTATTTGTTCGGAAATAATCAGTAGTTTTCTATAACATTCTGACCAAAGTTGCCATTCGGTGGTTCGTGCAATACACCAGTCCATACATCTAGGAGAATCCTCCGACTGACAATTGTTGGTCAGAATGTTAGAGCAAACAACTGTGAATTTGGACACAAATGAGGTATCATGAGTTGGTTTGAAAAATAGTATAGCATGTGCTCGTAGCTGCCAAAATACCATGTGACATAGCATTATCACATTTTATTACCATTTTCCTCATTTCTGGTCGCGTTTGCGAACGCCTCGGCCATTTTGAATGCGTGGTACTCATCAACTCGAACCACGTGATTCCCACCGTGAAATCGCGAGACAACACTGTTACACTTTCATCCCTTGTTCTATGACAGCACAGCAATTATTTGCTTGATTTTACCAACGTTTCTTGTGATTCGTATCGGTTGGGGTTACGTGATCGTAAATAAACACAGATTAAACGTGGGTTATTCCTAATTACATAGCATATGCAATGCGTAAATATTAGATTTCAATACATCATTATGACCGTGAGATATCACGCTTTGCGATAAAATTAGAAATTTGTATTTATTTATATGACAAAGTCGATTAAAATTGACGATTGGCGTAAAGTCCGCCATAGAAGAGTAAGGTAGTCGTAACTACGACGTACCTATAGTACAGTATATAGAGGATATCTACACATTTAATCGTAACTACGACGTAACTATAGTACAGTATATAGAGGATATCTACACATTTAATCGTAACTACGACGTAACTATAGTACAGTATATAGAGGATATCTACACATTTAATCGTAACTACGACGTAACTATAGTACAGTATATAGAGGATATCTACACATTTAATCGTAACTACGACGTAACTATAGTACAGTATATAGAGGATATCTACACATTTAATCGTAACTACGACGTAAAGTAGTATATTATATAGAGGATATCTACACATTTAATCGTAACTACGACGTAACTATAGTACAGTATATAGAGGATATCTACACATTTAATCGTAACTACGACGTAACTATAGTACAGTATATAGAGGATATCTACACATTTAATCGTAACTACGACGTAACTATAGTACAGTATATAGAGGATATCTACACATTTAATCGTAACTACGACGTAACTATAGTACAGTATATAGAGGATATCTACACATTTAATCGTAACTACGACGTAACTATAGTACAGTATATAGAGGATATCTACACATTTAATCGTAACTACGACGTAACTATAGTACAGTATATAGAGGATATCTACACATTTAATCGTAACTACGACGTAACTATAGTACAGTATATAGAGGATATCTACACATTTAATCGTAACTACGACGTAACTATAGTACAGTATATAGAGGATATCTACACATTTAATCGTAACTACGACGTAACTATAGTACAGTATATAGAGGATATCTACACATTTAATCGTAACTACGACGTAACTATAGTACAGTATATAGAGGATATCTACACATTTAATCGTAACTACGACGTAAACTATTACAGTATATAGAGGATATCTACACATTTAATCGTAACTACGACGTAACTATAGTACAGTATATAGAGGATATCTACACATTTAATCGTAACTACGACGTAACTATAGTACAGTATATAGAGGATATAGAGACATTTTGGTTTGATATGGGAATTATCTCATTAGTGATGACCAAACAAAATTAATTTCCATGAGTGGCTCGGCGAATGAGATAATTACCGTATCCAACGAAAAATTGTAGATGTTCTGTTTTATATATTATAAGCTTCACTCATCAGTTGGCACAGTAAAAAGTTTGTATACCGAAGTAGTGCAAGCACAGCCATGGTAATGAGCGTGTACATATAAAATGTTTCAATCCAGATTGGTTGAGGGATAAAGAGGCTAACATCGTAGTATGTTTAACAACAAAAAAAATTTAATTGGTCACATATATTACAATTTTTCAACCTCAATGGTTAGGGACTTGCCACAGTCATAGCGATGTTAACTCATTTAGTACCGAATCACTTTTAATTTAAGCGCGGATGGATACGAGTGAGATATCGACTAGAGGGATAACGGTTGTTATCTGATGCAAAAATACTACTATTTGATAGCTTAGGATATAATAAAGTACTGTTTTATCCCTACCACTACCTGATTTAGAAACTTGGACTACTATCCTGTGTGTAATCAGAAAACTCACCGTTGAGTGACGTGGCGTCAGCGTCGCTCCTCTTACTGCGCATGGGCGATATTTGCGTCCATTGATTGGTTGTTGGTTGATATCTCTCTACCGTCTGCAGTCGGTCCCTTCCGTCGTAACCACCAAATACATATATGACGCCATGGAGGCTTGTGGCACTGACGTAACATCTGAAACACAAAATCTGATAGAATTGATTTGCGCATGTGCATGTGTTAAAACTGAATGGTGAGTCATAATGAGGTCATCAGAGTGTTAATTTAGTGACGTTATCCCACACAGCGGGCTAGTATAACCAAATTCACACTCTGGTGACCTCATTCTGATGAGGCCTCAACTGCTATGGGAGATCTGGGATCTCGATTATTCATGGTATCGTCTGCAAATTAGAGGATATATAAACAGAACAGAAGGGAAAAGGAAACTAACAACGTTAATTTGAGATGAGCTAGTCTAAGCACAGAATTAGGTCCCCAGAGAATGACTTTGGTAATGCTAGCCCGCTGTGCAAATATAGCATCACTAAATTCAAACTCTGTGGACCAGTATGTGGACCTCATTCATGCGCGGTCATGGGTGACACACTATAGCCAGACTTGCATGAGGGACTATATAGATTTCCTGAACATCGCACAGATTCACATATTTTTCCAGAATCAAACCTCCATCACAGGTGCTGTCACGCAGGCGTAAAAAAGAACAGCATTGAAATCACACAAACTATCGATTATATAGGTACTCAATCCGATCATACGCTCCTAAATTACAATTTCTTTGGCGTCGGGGGGTAAAAAATATATATTTGATTCGAGTCGAGGAAACCACCCATCAAAGCTCAGAGTGATCACATATCGATTTTTGAAGTTTGTTATTTCTCGAGATGTGTAATAATATGTGGCCCAGAAACACGTGGTCAAACGAAGGGTCTCGGACCAAATCGCGGATGAAGATGGATAACTCTAAAATCAAGGGGTAAATTTTCGTGATACTTTAATAACTTTTGTTGAACAAAATGTTGATAGACAACAAGTTTTGAGAAATTTGATAACATAGTTGACAGTGGTTAGCATTATTTTGTTGCAATAACTCCATTCTGATAACTAAAACATATTTTGAATACATTTGGTTGTTGTTGTATCTTGATGGTTTGGGGACAGTCTGATCGGATTGAGTACCTTTAAGCTAAATCTTTATGCTAAATAAAGGAACCCTTGTAAATTTATTAAAATTTTCCATATTCCCGTCGTCAACATTATATATAAGCTAGATATTAGTGAGTTCAGTGTGACTGGCATTTCCAAACATGCATGCATACTATCTCAAGAACATTTAACTCTTTCACTGCCGATCGCGACTACAGTCGAATTACCCATACACTGCCGATAGCGACTTAATCGAAATCGGGTACATGCTACCAGCAGAGCGGATACATGATTGTGGTGTAAATATGACGATCCAGGATTATGACGCATATGAGTTCCAGTGATGGGCACATATACATGACATTTTTATTAGTTCCAGACTATATACCACCAGGAAACGTGTGAGATAGTGCAGATACGAGGCAGTCTCTGTATATAGGACTGTATAACGCGAACCGTTATATAAGGGCACTTGGTGATGTCATGGTCACGTGGTATTTTCATAGGTCACGTGTGTATCTCTAGCTGTCACATTTTTTACCAATAATATAAAATGGAAACTCAAATACAGCAACTACCCAATATGATATGTTCATCAACGCGACCTATTCAAATATGAGTATATATAGCACATTTTGTATGAGTATGCATGGGTCCCTCCCTGAAAGATGACAACTAACGTAAGAAATAGATGTTGAGAGTGACCAATTTCTGGCAATTGTCTGCTTCGATAGCACCCATATATACCCATATACGCACGAATAGGCATCAAACACAGCCATTAGTGTGTAAACCCAGATGGCCGCCAAGGTCACGTGACCTCTATGGTGGTGGTGTGAGTTGCTATGAACTTGCGATGCCTATGTCTAGTCACATATGAAGTTTCAACACATTATTTCAAGCGATATTTGAGATACCCTATGTTACTTATATACACCCATAATGCTTGTATACATGTATTGTATGCTTGGCAGTGAGGAATCCGTCTGTGGTGCTGAGTGAGAGTGAAAGAGTTAAAACGGACGGGGTATATAAATCGATGTAGGAACACATACCTTCGACTGTGCATGGGCGCAATCTCTCCCCATGTCTTAGTTTCTGGGTTAAACGATCGACAGTTGTTGAAATATTCAAACCCATCGAAGCCTCCCATGACGTAGACGGTGGTTCCTAGGGCAACCAGTCCGTGATAAGCGCGTGGTCCTATATGGAAGGAGAAGACTTTGTGAAAAGGATGATGCCGATTGCCAAATTGCAATATTCATAACTATATGAGGGTTCGTGATGCCGATTGCCAAATTAGCCAATAATTGCCAAAAATATTTTCCAAAAAAAATTGGCCAAATGATATTTTTAGTGGCCAAATAAAAAAAAAAAATTGGCCAAATCATTTTTGGCCAAATTAAAAAAAACTGGCCAAATTAAATCCCTCATTTTCTGGGCTCACAATTGATGACTAAATTATAAGTTTAAATTATATAACTCCCTGGCCCTATGTTGCGTCGCTGATACCAAGTTCGTGGGGTGTATATGCATATGCCAAATAAGCCAATTTCCCAAAATATTTTGATTTGCAAAAAATTAGGCAAGTGGATTTTTTATTATGGGGTGTGGACTATCTAGTCGTCAAACATCATCGAAGGGTGGAATATTCGTTACTTACATATGTGCCGACTTACAGACAATACATTGGGGAAACCCGATCAACAAATCTATCAACCTAGCACGGTCACGAGTGATATGTCGAAAGTCATAAGCAATCTTCTTTAGTGTTCACAGAACGGTAATACCCCTTCTTTATGTCATAACCAAACTTTCATCAAAGACTTACATGATTAAAGGCCCACTTAATTTTCGAGTCACCGGTTATTTTTGTATAGGGCCTTGATATACGGTTCTAATAACAATCTATGCCATAAAATATGATTAAAATACTAATAATTCATCACCAGTTGAAACGTCTGTGTCTCAGAAGATGCCCATAGAGAAATAGAAAACAGCTGAAATCATAAAAATGTATTTTCAATTGATGGGGAATAAATCTATCTTTAAAAGTTATTTCCCCCCCATTGAAAATAATACACTTTGCACAACAAAACCAGATGAAATTTAAGGACAAAAACACGTCGGCAACTTAACAAAAACAAATTGTTCATAATTTATTACACCGGATAAGCTTCCTCTTTCAAATGTTTTGTAACATTTTAATTGTGGCTAGTATAAGTGATTTGTAAAACAGGCCCCCAATGTAGATACCGTCACTTTGCACGAAAGAGCAAAAGGTAATTATTTTTCTGTCTCCCATAGCATGCTAGCCTGCTATTCGGGATAGCGTCACTAAATTCACCCTCTGTGGACCTCATTCTGTAAATGACAGACACACTAAACTCAGACTTGGTCCATTCTTACCAATGTTTCCCTTCGTATCTATGACGACGAACCGATCCTCCCTCGGGTCATAAGCCTCCATCAGATTCGTAGGGTTCCCGCCGCTCCACCCGCCAATAACCAAGAGAATGTCGCATGGGTTACGGGCCCTGGCATAAACGAAGTTAGCCGTGTCCTCCCTAGAAACGATATCGTCCATGTCTCTGAGGACATGTAAACCCTCCTCCAATATTGGTTCACAAGCCTCGATGTCGGCCTCAACATACGGGTTCTTCGATATCGTATTGTGGAAGTATTCCTCCGTTAGGTGGCCAAATCTGCAAGTGCATATAAGATACAAGATCTTTATTGCATTACACATCAATGGGCTGTTGCACAAGGACAATGATAATTGGATAAATTATATGAACATTTCATAAATATATAAATATTATATACAATGTACATATGAAATTATCTGTATATATCTGCAATATTCTCGCTATCAATTGTCGCTTCTAATTATTTAGCTGTAAGTTTGTCTTTTTGGTAAAGAATGCTCGGATCATGTCGCATATTATATTAATAGTGTCCTTTATCATGTCGCATATTATATTAATAGTGTCCTTTATCATGTCGCATAGTATATTAATAGTGTCCTTTATCATGTCGCATATTATATTAATAGTGTCCTTTATCATGTCGCATATTATATTAATAGTGTCCTTTATCATGTCGCATATTATATTAATAGTGACCTTTATCATGTCGCATATTATATTAATAGTGTCCTTTATCATGTCGCATATTATATTAATAGTATCCTTTATCATGTCGCATATTATATTAATAGTGTCCTTTATCATGTCGCATATTATATTAATAGTGGCCTTTATCCCATTACTCAGTGTGAATAAGAATTTATCAAATGCGACAATGAAATGTCGATATGTCGTTTTTTAAACTTGAGCCCGAATATGAATATTATATTTTATGAAGGTTTGCAGTGCGACGCTCTCCACGTAGTATAATTGTAAAACTAGCTAATAGTATCACTTTATTACTCCGTAACACACATGCTTTTGTTAATTAGTATTGAATAACAGGTATATTGGACTAAATCGGTTAATTTCTATTGTGGTCAGTAAAGTCTAGCAAATGGTTTGATTTAAACATATTTTATTGTATATCAATTATATACATGGGGGATTGGGACACAAGTTTTGTCAACTTAGTGAAGTCCCTCTCCCGCACTAAAGGTATAACATAATAGTTAAACAAGATGACAGGATGAAATTTTTGAATATTTAAGCAGGGAAACAGATGTGAATATTTGTACAAAGTGTGCTGTGAGTGAATTTCTATTGTGGTCAGTAAAGTCTAGCAAATGGTTTGATTTAAACATATTTTATTGTATATCAATTATATACATGGGGGATTGGGACACAAGTTTTGTCAACTTAGTGAAGTCCCTCTCCCGCACAAAAGGTATAACATAATAGTTAAACAAGATGACAGGATGAAATTTTTGAATATTTAAGCAGGGAAACAGATGTGAATATTTGTACAGAGTGTGCTATGAGTGAAGTTTGATTGTGTCCAGTTTTACCCTCACGTTGTCATAAGTTGTGTCTAAAAAGGCCGGGAATTTAAATTTTTATTTGTTTTCAATGATAGCTTGACATAACAGAGAAAAATATATGATCGAAATTACCCAAAACGTTTAGTTGCAGTAATGTAGGACTGTGTAATATGAAATAGCAATATATTTCTTCTGTGGTCATTTTCAGAGATTCCACAGAGAAGATGCTTAATATTTTCTATATGAAAGTGATTTGTTTCAAGTTTGTGGTAAAATATTCTCCTCTGGTTGGTGAACAATGGACAGTGGAAGAAGAAATTACTAGCATCCTCCTTCGGGAAACCACATTCGCTACAATAGTTTCGAAGTTTACAATGGTTCACACTAACATTCCGATGACCGGTTATATAAAATGGATAGGGGTTTGGAGCAGGGGCGATTATGTTTAGGTGAGTTTTAAAATCGGATATATTTTCAGAATCTATGACAAACGAAGGGAGCTTATTCCACTCATGTGTTGTGTTTAGGAAGACTGATTTCCCATAATGTGCGGTTGTCCAGTGGTACGAGTAAGTTGTCTAAAGTTGTACCGGTTGTTTGATACATGTGCCGCCCGGTCTGGTAGAAGTAGGGTGAGATATTCTGGAGTTTCTTCATTAGTTATTTTAAAAAGTGTTTTTAGGTGGTGTTTCTCCCTGCGCTCCCTAAGGTTGGACCACCCCACTTCGAGTAAAACATTTGTATTGGAGACAGAGCGGGTTAAGTCGGTCACTATTCTGGCGGCGTCCACATGTATACGTTCAAGTTTGTCCATCCAGTATTGTGGTGCGCAGTCACAAACTACATCTGCATAATCCATTATTGGTAGAGCGTAAGTTTTTTCTAACGTGCTTGCACTTAAGCTGTATTTGAATCTGCTTAGTTGTGAGATACGGGACGAAACTCTCTTAATTATATTATTAATGTGATCGTTCCAGTCTAAATTTGATTGAATTTCGACACCAAGGTGTGTATGTGACGTTTCGAAGGTGATGTTTTGGTCTTGGAATACAAGTGTGGGGTTCGTTTGTTTGCCCGATAACGAGGAAAAGATTGCTTTGGTTTTCGATGGATTGAAATTTACCAGCCATTTGCGCGCCCAATTTGATATTGATTCTAGGTCTTGATTTAGATCAAATTCAAGGATGTTCAGGTCATAATGAGATGCGATAATGCATGTGTCGTCGGCAATAAACCCCTCTATACTCCCGTTGGGTGGACGATTTTTCAACAATTCAAGCTATATCTTTAACCCTTTACCCAACAGAACGGCCCTGTGCCAATGCATTCTCTCATATATGCGAGTCGACCATAGGTCGCCTCGCATATATAAGAGAATGCATTGGCTTAACACATTAAAAATTATAAAATTGTTAAAGAATGTAAGAAAAAATGGTAAAAAGTGTTAAAAAAAGATTTTTTTTAGGCCATTGCATTCTCTTATATATGCGAGGCGACCTATGGTCGACTCGCATATATAAGAGAATGCATTGGCACAGGGCATAACTGTAACTATCACAATGTGGTCAAGGAGCCGGTTCCAATGATATCCATATTTGTATGGTTCTATTGAGACAGACCGAAGATATTTTAGGCTGTTGAAACTTTATTTGTGCGGTTTTGGCCGCTTTGTTGGGTAAAGGGTTAATCGTACGTATTCAGACCTGTGAATATGTTTATTACGCACTATGGGTGTTTACTGCTGCGCTCATCTGGCCGTGACAATGGAGCGATGGGCGATAGGGATATCTGGCAGGGAGATACCTTTATTACCTCCAAGTATAGGAGAGATCGATATAAATGACATATAAATACAGTTGGATTAAAGTGGGCTCCCCTGGCCAATGTGGTGGGCCGTTACGTACAAGTATGGAGAGGTGTTGGAAACCACGAGAGTGAAGCATATATGCATTTGAATGTTCACTACAGCTTTTGTTGCAGGAAAATATGATTTGTCCAACAGATATGAAAGTTAGTCGTTACAATATGCGTGGGTGTTGAGAAGATAATTACAATGGACGCGACACGGGTTGCTGTACGCCATTCCTTATCATTGTGCTGAGAACGTACAGGAACTTCGCAGAATATAGTACTAGTTCCTTGAGGCAGTGAGATATGTGTTCTGTTAGGGTTTCCAGAGAACTTCCGAGGAGGGTTGCTACCAGTAAGTACAATGTAGTAAGGCTGATCAGGCCGTATCACGCAGGACAACACTTATCGGGTATTCGCGGATGTGTATTCGCGGATGTATTATTGTTGCAGTATGTAACTTTTATGACCGCGTTAGTTGCTTTCGATGTTTTGGTATGGACAATAGCTGGGCAACTCTTGAAGATTTTATGGCGGGAACACAATGCAATATAACAGGTAACTTCGCTGATGAAGTATGAGACATGTCTCAGTTGGAATGTAGACTAAATGTATTGCAAAGTAATGAAAGTATCGGGTGTGTATTTAATCCGTTTAGTAGATTTTGGTCCGCATTTTGAGTCTTTCTGGTGTGGTGAATGACTAACCTGCAGTAATAAGCCGTAGTAGTTTTTGTAATAATTTGAAGGATTGTTTGTGTTAAGGGAATTCAGAGGCGGTCATTCATGAAACAGATATATTTTGTATTATATGATGTTTTCATATTATATAGATGATTTAGAGGAAGATTTTGATATATTATTGTTCTACAGTTGTACACCGCCTTTAAGACCCACTATTTCTCAAGGAAGATCAATATTTCGGCTTAACGCAATCATAGTCAGAAATCGTGATTGTCGTAAAAATTCCCACACATTTCGCATAATAAACTATACTGCTGATAAGCATTAGGAATAGCTAACAGGTCTGGCACATGTGCAAATCTGACTAAATAGTTAGATTTTCACATAATGTGCAAATCGAGCAATACAGTTTTGGTATGAAATTTTACCATTTCTTTTGTAATTCAATTTGTTATTTCTCAATCAACAACAATTGATTCTGGGGACAATTAGTTTCCAAATAAAGTAATTTTATGAAGTTTGAAGAAGATTACAAAACTGTCCCAAAGTATGGCCAAAGTAAATATTATTGTATATCTATTTTTATTATTATTCTAGTTTGCTATTATTGTATATCTATGTTTTATATTATATGTTATATGCTTGCAACTGCCCATTGATGTGTTATTGCAATAAAATCTTGTATCTTGTATTGAAATAAAACATTAGGTGACAGCAATGACTATGAACTTTATACTATTAAAATCCGATGATAAACTGATATAGCTCGATTTGCGCATAATGTGCAAATCGGAGTCATACATGCTAACAGTAGTCTCAAATTGTTTGACGGTCTGTCTGTATCTGTGTATATTTCAGTGCAGGAAACAATTCTGGTTACTGGTCCAGGTGCTATAACATCCGAGTAACTTTATAACCCTGTTGTGACTCCAGTAGCGTTCTTTAACGTGCACACAACGAGGAGTGGATATAGAAACTGAACAGTAGGGAAATGGTAACCAAAACAATGATAATTTGAAATTATAAATACTTCCTAGAAGATAAGGCCATAGCAGAATTGGGTACACAGAAGGTGGTGCTAGCTACTATCAGGGTAGCGTAACTAAATTCACCATCGGATGGCCCCATTCCGCAAATGACACACACCATTTTAAGGCTTGTGAACCACATACTAGTAAATACCTTACTGCCGGAAGCAGGTTGTGTGTCTCGTATTGTCTGTCCTCAGCATCCCACTGGACCCAGCGAACTATCGCGTCGAAGACCAACCCTTCAGATGCACTTTTAACGTTGAGGTCATCACAGCTCAACATATCCTGAAGCTCGCTCACGCCACAAGCGAGAAACTCCGAGCTTTTCTGATGTATTTCCGTGAAGTTGTACATAATATACCTCCACGCCTTTTCTGCAGATTTTCTACACTTGTACTGTTTCAGTAACTTCCAAACTCCGAAACAGTTCTCGACTGATATACGCGAAACGAGAAATTCACAGCATTCTTGTAGCAAGTCAATTAGATGAAACTGATCAGCTACCGGTAGGAGGCGTTCTATGTTATTCTCTGATACCCGTATGTCCCCGGTGTATATATAATCTATTAGCATACTTAGTACTTCTGGTGTTACGCCGGGTATAGCTACTTCCAGCTTACTCGCCCGTGTCCCCTCTTTTGAAAGAAGGTCCCTGAAGTATGCCGCAGACGCTGCAAGGATCGGTCTATGTGCCGGGAATGAATGGCCGTTAGCCTTGAAAACGATGTCGCAAAATAAACCGTCTCGCTGCAACACCGAAATGAGTCGAGTTGAGTCTTCATGTTCCGAGCAATGCCGTCCAGTATATCCGCAGCGATAGTTTCCAGTTCTGTTTACAGAATTCATCACGTAGGCCGGAAACGGAAGAACGTCACAGTGTGGACGTGACTACCATCTTGTGACGCATTCAAACATTTACTGTCTGTACTTAGGTTTTATCGTGCCATTATAGCGACTGAGTTATTCACTTTGGTGTGCATACACAAAACAACCGATTTCAAAATGTTTTGACTGATATTGATATTTTCAACCCTAGGCTGATCATTTCAGCGAATAAGCATATTCTAACCACATACGGATAATGATAGAACTGACATATATTGTAAAAAGAAAAGAGTTATCGTAGCAATTACAAAATATTGTCTTGCAAATGCAGACTAAAACTCAGGGGAGAGAAATCGGACTATTTTGCCAATAATTATGAAAACACACGGAGCTGCTCTGCGCTCAATACGAAACACACGTTACGCATCCAACATTCTTATTTTTTCTGTGAATTTTCCCAGCTATGTAAAATAATCAACCATCAAACCAATAACGCCTGGATTCTAGTGTCGAAATATGTCCAACTAGCTGGTGGGCCCGACTTCGTCCGGGCTGTTTCCCCTCTGCTTTCGTCGAAAGGCGCGATTTGACCTTGAATTGACCATTTTGAATGTCAAGGTAAGGTCGGGGTCACGACGAAAACAGTCCCCGGACAAAAGTATCCTAGGTATAAAATTTCGTCGAAATCCGTCCGGCAGTTTTCCCGGCCATTGCTAACAGACAGACAAGCAGATAAACAGACAGACAGACAGAAGTCCCAAAATATATAGTAGATAATCCATGAAATAATACCGCGCATGCAGGGTGCATGCCCGGATAAGTCAGTGTTCCAGAAATTAAAGGTCGTCGGCCTTTACAACGATGTCGCAAAACGGTCTTTGTAATTGCAACATGAGTTGATTTTAATCTTCATATTCTGAGCAAACCCGAGCAGTATACACTTTGTTTCTATTGTGAATTTTTGTGTACCTTTTTATGTAAAGCGCATTGAAACTAATTGACGTCTAATGCGTTTTCAAGTGTATATATAATAATAATACTACTACTAATAATAATAATAATAATAATCAACAAAGATTGCCTTCAGGACTTTCCACATCGGCTAACACAATCCATCACGGAACAACGGCATATATAGTGCAGGACTGCCCTTTATGACGTAATAAGCTACATAGTGGAATATTTTGGTAACGCGAGATTTGACCCACGGCTTCAACGCATGTTCTCGTTTGAGACTTCAAAATAATTATGTCTTCGTAATTTGGGTGCTCTCGGGTACAGTACGTAAAGAGTGCTGTGGGATAAGCAAAACATACAACACCGTGGCAATTGTGACCCGCCATATAACCCACAGGGAACCTCACACAGATGGAAGCATGCACTACATAGTGTCGTCTGTTCCAGGCTGTGTGGGGCTCTCTATGGGTTAATAGACCCGCCATATAAAATCCAGTCGTAAGTCGGGATTTGTTTTTACCCGGTGCCAATGCATTCTCTTATATATGCGAGTCGACCATAGGTCCACTCGCATATATAAGACAAGGCATTGGCCTAACAATTTTAATAATTTTTTCTTGTATTCTTTAACAATTTTATAATTTAACCCATACAGAGCCCCAGACAAACATGAGCAGACGACATTCTTCTATATGCTTCTATATATGTGTGGGGCTCCATGCAGGGTAATGGATGTTTTTTATTTTATGTCCTAAAAATTGTAAGAAACATTTATTTAAAACAAATGATAACAAATTGTTAGGCCAATGCATTCTCTTATATATGCGAGGCGACCTATGATCGACTCGCATATATAAGAGAATGCATTGGCACAGGGTAAAAAAAATCCCGACTCGCGACTGGATTTGATATGGCGGGTCACAATTGTTTTTGGGAGAGTGATTCACGGTGACCCACAAAACACGGAACGCTTGATGCGAGGATTATCCACGGTGACCCGCTCAACACCGAAAGCTTGATGCGAGGATTATCCGCTGTGACCCGCTCAACACCGAAAGCTTGATGCGAGGATTATCCGCGGTGACCCGCTCAACACCGAAAGCTTGATGCGAGGATTATCCGCGGTGACCCGCTCAACACCGAAAGCTTGATGCGAAGATTATACGCGGTGACCCACTCAACACCGAAAGCTTGATGCGAGGATTATCCGCGGTGACCCGCTCGACACCGAAAGCTTGTTGCGAAGATTATCAGCGGTGACCCGCTCGACACCGAAAGCTTGATGCGAGGATTATCCGTGGTGACCCACTCAACGCCGAAAGCTTGCATGGTGCGAGGATTATCCGCGGTGACCCGCTCAACACCGAAAGCTTGATGCGAGGATTATCCGCGGTGACCCGCTCAACACCGAAAGCTTGATGCGAGGATTATCCGCGGTGACCCACTCAACACCGAAAGCTTGGTGCGAGGATTATCCGCGGTGACCCGCTCGACACCGAAAGCTTGGTGCGAGGATTATCCACGGTGACCCGCTCAACACAGACAGCTTGATGCGTGGATTATCCGCGGTGACCCGCTCAACACCGAAAGCTTGATGCGAGGATTATCCACGGTGACCCGCTCAACACCGAAAGCTTGATGCGAGGATTATCCACGGTTACCCACTCGACACCGAAAGCATGGTGCGAGGATTATCCGCGGTGACCCACTCAACACCGAAAGCATGGTGCGAGGATTATACGCGGTGACCCGCTCGACACCGAAAGCATGGTGCGAGGATTATCCGTGGTGACCCGCTCAACACCGAAAGCTTGATGCGAGGATTATCCGTGGTGACCCACTCAACGCCGATAGCTTGATGCGAGGATTATCCGCGGTGACCCGCTCAACACCGAAAGCTTGATGCGAGGATTATCCGCGGTGACCCGCTCAACACCGAAAGCATGGTGCGAGGATTATCCGTGGTGACCCGCTCAACACCGAAAGCTTGGTGCGAGGATTATCCGCGGTGACCCACTCAACACCGAAAGCTTGATGCGAGGATTATCCGCGGTGACCCGCTCAACACCGAAAGCATGGTGCGAGGATTATCCGCGGTGACCCGCTCGACACCGAAAGCATGGTGCGAGGATTATCCGCGGTGACCCACTCAACGCCGAAAGCTTGATGCGAGGATTATCCGCGGTGACCCACTCAACACCGAAAGCATGGTGCGAGGATTATCCGCGGTGACCCGCTCGACACCGAAAGCATGGTGCGAGGATTATCCGCGGTGACCCACTCAACGCCGAAAGCTTGATGCGAGGATTATCCGCGGTGACCCACTCAACACCGAAAGCATGGTGCGAGGATTATCCGCGGTGACCCGCTCGACACCGAAAGCTTGATACGAGGATTATCCGCGGTGACCCGCTCAACACCGAAAGCTTGATGCGAGGATTATCCGCGGTGACCCGCTCAACACCGAAAGCATGGTGCGAGGATTATCCGCGGTGACCCACTCAACACCGAAAGCATGGTGCGAGGATTATCCGCGGTGACCCGCTCAACACCGAAAGCTTGATGCGAGGATTATCCGCGGTGACCCGCTCAACACCGAAAGCTTGATGCGATGATTATCCGCGGTGACCCGCTCAACACCGAAAGCTTGATGCGATGATTATCCGCGGTGACCCACTTAACACTGAAAGCTTGATGCGAGGATTATCCGCGGTGACCCGCTCAACACCGAAAGCTTGATGCGAGGATTATCCGCGGTGACCCGCTCAACACCGAAAGCTTGATGCGAGGATTATCCGCGGTGACCCACTCAACACCGAAATCCTGATGCGAGGATTATCCGCAGTGACCCGCTCGACACCGAAAGCTTGATGCGAGGATTATCCGCGGTGACCCACTCAACACCGAAAGCTTGATGCGAGGATTATCCACGGTGACCCGCTCGACACCGAAAGCTTGATGCGAGGATTATCCGCGGTGACCCGCTCAACACCGAAAGCTTGGTGCGAGGATTATCCGCGGTGACCCACTCAACACCGAAAGCTTGGTGCGAGGATTATCCGCGGTGACCCGCCCAACACCGAAAGCTTGGTGCGAGGATTATCCGCGGTGACCCGCTCAACACCGAAAGCTTGGTGCGAGGATTATCCGCGGTGACCCGCTCAACACCGAAAGCTTGATGCGAGGATTATCCGCAGTGACCAGCTCAACACCGAAAGCTTGATGCGAGGACTATCCGCGGTGACCCGCTCAACACCGAAAGCTTGGTGCGAGGATTATCCGCAGTGACCAGCTCAACACCGAAAGCTTGATGCGAGGATTATCCGCAGTGACCAGCTCAACACCGAAAGCTTGATGCGAGGATTATCCGCGGTGACCCACTCAACACCGAAAGCTTGATGCGAGGACTATCCGCGGTGACCCACTCGACACCGAAAGCTTGATGCGAGGATTATCCGCAGTGACCAGCTCAACACCGAAAGCTTGATGCGAGGACTATCCGCGGTGACCCGCTCAACACCGAAAGCTTGATGCGAGGATTATCCGCAGTGACCAGCTCAACACCGAAAGCTTGATGCGAGGATTATCCGCGGTGACCCGCTCAACACCGAAAGCTTGATGCGAGGACTATCCGCGGTGACCCACTCGACACCGAAAGCTTGATGCGAGGATTATCCGCAGTGACCAGCTCAACACCGAAAGCTTGATGCGAGGACTATCCGCGGTGACCCACTCGACACCGAAAGCTTGATGCGAGGATTATCCGCAGTGACCAGCTCAACACCGAAAGCTTGATGCGAGGATTATCCGCAGTGACCAGCTCAACACCGAAAGTTTGATGCGAGGACTATCCGCGGTGACCCGCTCAACACCGAAAGCTTGATGCGAGGATTATCCGCGGTGACCCACTCAACACCGAAAGCTTGGTGCGAGGATTATCCGCGGTGACCCACTCAACACCGAAAGTTTGATGCGAGGATTATTCGCGGTGACCCGCTCAACACCGAAAGCTTGATGCGAGGTTTATCCGCGGTGACCCGCTCAACACCGAAAGCTTGATGCGAGGATTATCCGCGGTGACCCGCTCAACACCAAAAGCTTGATGCGAGGATTATCCGCGGTGACCCACTCAACACCGAAAGCTTGGTGCGAGGATTATCCGCGGTGACCCGCTCAACACCGAAAGCTTGATGCGAGGATTATCCGCGGTGACCCGCTCAACACCGAAAGCTTGATGCGAGGATTATCCGCGGTGACCCGCTCGACACCGAAAGCTCGATGCGAGGATTATCCGCGGTGACCCGCTCAACACCGAAAGCTTGATGCGAGGATTATCCGCGGTGACCAGCTCAACACCGAAAGATTGATGCGAGGATTATCCGCGGTTACCCACTCAACACCGAAAGCTTGATGCGATGATTATCCGCGGTGACCCGCTCAACACCGAAAGCTTGATGCGAAGATTATCCGCGGTGACCCGCTCAACACCGAAAGCTTGATGCGAAGATTATCCACGGTTACCCACTCAACACCGAAAGCTTGATGCGATGATTATCCGCGGTGACCCGCTCAACACCGAAAGCTTGATGTGAGGATTATCCGCGGTGACCCGCTCAACACCGAAAGATTGATGCGAGGATTATCCGCGGTGACCCGCTCAACACCGAAAGCTTGATGCGATGATTATCCGCGGTTACCCACTCAACACAGAAAGCTTGATGCGAGGATTATCCGCGGTGACCCGCTCAACACCGAAAGATTGATGCGAGGATTATCCGCGGTTACCCGCTCAACACCGAAAGCTTGATGCGATGATTATCCGCGGTTACCCACTCAACACCGAAAGCTTGATGCGAGGATTATCCGCGGTGACCCGCTCAACACCGAAAGCTTGATGCGAGGATTATCCGCGGTGACCCACTCAACACAGAAAGCTTGATGCGAGGATTATCCGCGGTGACCCACTCAACACCGAAAGCTTGATGCGAGGATTATCCGCGGTTACCCGCTCAACACCGAAAGCTTGATGCGATGATTATCCGCGGTTACCCACTCAACACCGAAAGCTTGATGCGAGGATTATCCGCGGTGACCCGCTCAACACCGAAAGCTTGATGCGAGGATTATCCGCGGTGACCCACTCAACACCGAAAGCTTGATGCGAGGATTATCCGCGGTTACCCACTCAACACCGAAAGCTTGATGCGAGGATTATCCGCGGTGACCCACTCAACACAGAAAGCTTGATGCGAGGATTATCCGCGGTGACCCGCTCAACACCGAAAGCTTGATGCGATGATTATCCGCGGTTACCCACTCAACACCGAAAGCTTGATGCGAGGATTATCCGCGGTGACCCACTCAACACCGAAAGATTGATGCGAGGATTATCCGCGGTTACCCGCTCAACACCGAAAGCTTGATGCGAGGATTATCCGCGGTTACCCGCTCAACACCGAAAGCTTGATGCGATGATTATCCGCGGTTACCCACTCAACACCGAAAGCTTGATGCGAGGATTATCCGCGGTGACCCACTCAACACCGAAAGCTTGATGCGAGGATTATCCGCGGTGACCCGCTCAACACCGAAAGCTTGGTGTGAGGATTATCCGCGGTGACCCGCTCAACACCGAAAGATTGATGCGAGGATTATCCGCGGTTACCCGCTCAACACCGAAAGCTTGATGCGATGATTATCCGCGGTTACCCACTCAACACCGAAAGCTTGATGCGAGGATTATCCGCGGTGACCCACTCAACACCGAAAGATTGATGCGAGGATTATCCGCGGTTACCCGCTCAACACCGAAAGCTTGATGCGAGGATTATCCGCGGTTACCCGCTCAACACCGAAAGCTTGATGCGATGATTATCCGCGGTTACCCACTCAACACCGAAAGCTTGATGCGAGGATTATCCGCGGTGACCCACTCAACACCGAAAGCTTGATGCGAGGATTATCCGCGGTGACCCGCTCAACACCGAAAGCTTGATGCGAGGATTATCCGCTGTGACCCACTCAACACGGAAAGCTTGATGCGAGGATTATCCGCGGTTACCCACTCAACACCGAAAGCTTGATGCGAGGATTATCCGCGGTGACCCGCTCAACACCGAAAGCTTGATGCGATGATTATCCGCGGTGACCCGCTCATCACCGAAAGCTTGATGCGAGGATTATCCGCGGTGACCCGCTCAACACCGAAAGCTTGATGCGAGGATTATCCGCGGTTACCCACTCAACACCGAAAGCTTGATGCGATGATTATCCGCGGTGACCCGCTCAACACCGAAAGCTTGATGCGATGATTATCCGCGGTGACCCGCTCATCACCGAAAGCTTGATGCGAGGATTATCCGCGGTGACCCGCTCAACACCGAAAGCTTGATGCGAGGATTATCCGCGGTTACCCACTCAACACCGAAAGCTTGATGCGAGGATTATCCGCGGTGACCCGCTCAACACCGAAAGCTTGATGCGATGATTATCCGCGGTGACCCGCTCATCACCGAAAGCTTGATGCGAGGATTATCCGCGGTGACCCGCTCAACACCGAAAGCTTGATGCGAGGATTATCCGCGGTTACCCACTCAACACCGAAAGCTTGATGCGATGATTATCCGCGGTGACCCGCTCAACACCGAAAGCTTGATGCGAGGATTATCCGCGGTGACCCGCTCAACACAGAAAGCTTGATGCGAGGATTATCCGCGGTGACCCGCTCAACACAGAAAGCTTGATGCGAGGATTATCCGCGGTGACCCGCTCAACACCGAAAGCTTGATGCGAGGATTATCCGCGGTGACCCGCTCAACACCGAAAGATTGATGCGAGGATTATCCGCGGTGACCCGCTCAACACCGAAAGCTTGATGGGAAGATTATACGCGGTTACCCATTCAACACCGAACGCTTGGTGCGAGGATTATCAGCGGTGACCCACTCAACACCGAAAGCTTGATGCGAGGATTATCCGCTGTGACCCGCTCAACACCGAAAGCTTGATGCGAGGATTATCCGCGGTGACCCGCTCAACACCGAAAGCTTGATGCGAGGATTATCCGCGGTTACCCGCTCAACACCGAAAGCTTGATGCGAGGATTATCCGATGTGACCCGCTCAACACCGAAAGCTTGATGCGAGGATTAACCGCGGTTACCCGCTCAACACCGAACGCTTGGTGCGAGGATTATCCGCGGTTACCCGCTCAACACCGAACGCTTGATGCGAGGATTATCCGCGGTGACCCGCTCAACACTGAAAGCTTGATGCGAGGATTATCCGCGGTTACCCACTCAACACCGAACGCTTGATGCGAGGATTATCCGCGGTTACCCGCTCAACACCGAACGCTTGATGCGAGGATTATCCGCGGTTACCCACTCAACACCGAAAGCTTGGTGCGAGGATTATCCGCGGTTACCCGCTCAACACCGAAAGCTTGATGCGAGGATTATACGCGGTGACCCACTCAACACCGAAAGCTTGGTGCGAGGATTATCCGCGGTTACCCACTCAACACCGAAAGCTTGATGCGATGATTATCCGCGGTGACCCGCTCAACACCGAAAGCTTGATGCGAAGATTATCCGCGGTGAACCGCTCAACACTGAAAGCTTGATGCGAGGATTATCCGCGGTTACCCACTCAACACCGAAAGCTTGATGCGAGGATTATCCGCGGTGACCCGCTCAACACTGAAAGCTTGATGCGAGGATTATCCGCGGTTACCCACTCAACACCGAAAGCTTGATGCGAGGATTATCCGCGGTGACCCGCTCAACACCGAAAGCTTGATGCGAAGATTATCCGCGGTGACCCGCTCAACACCGAAAGCTTGATGCGAAGATTATCCGCGGTGACCCGCTCAACACCGAAAGCTTGATGCGAAGATTATCCGCGGTGACCCGCTCAACACCGAAAGCTTGATGCGAGGATTATCCGCGGTGACCCGCTCAACACCGAAAGCTTGATGCGATGATTATCCGCGGTGACCCACTCAACACCGAAAGCTTGATGCGAGGATTATCCGCGGTGACCCGCTCAACACCGAAAGCTTGATGCGATGATTATCCGCGGTGACCCACTCAACACCGAAAGCTTGATGCGAGGATTATCCGCAGTGACCAGCTCAACACCGAAAGCTTGATGCGAGGACTATCCGCGGTGACCCGCTCAACACCGAAAGCTTGATGCGAGGATTATCCGCGGTTACCCACTCAACACCGAAAGCTTGATGCGAGGATTATCCGCGGTGACCCGCTCAACACCGAAAGCTTGATGCGAGGATTATCCGCGGTGACCCGCTCAACACCGAAAGCTTGATGCGAGGATTATCCGCGGTGACCCGCTCAACACCGAAAGCTTGGTGCGATGATTATCCGCGGTTACCCACTCAACACCGAAAGCTTGATGTGAGGATTATCCGCGGTGACCCGCTCAACACAGAAAGATTGATGCGAAGATTATCCGCGGTGACCCGCTCAACACCGAAAGATTGATGCGATGATTATCCGCGGTGACCCGCTCAACACCGAAAGCTTGATGCGAGGATTATCCGCGGTGACCCGCTCAACACCGAAAGCTTGATGCGAGGATTATCCGCGGTGACCCGCTCAACACCGAAAGATTGATGCGATGATTATCCGCGGTGACCCGCTCAACACCGAAAGCTTGATGCGAGGATTATCCGCGGTGACCCGCTCAACACCGAAAGATTGATGCGATGATTATCCGCGGTTACCCGCTCAACACCGAAAGATTGATGCGATGATTATCCGCGGTTACCCACTCAACACCGAAAGCTTGATGTGAGGACTATCCGCGGTGACCAGCTCAACACAGAAAGCTTGATGCGAGTATTATCCGCGGTGACCCACTTAACACCGAAAGCTTGATGTGAGGATTATCCGCGGTGACCCGCTCACCACCGAAAGCTTGATGCGAGGATTATCCGTGGTGACGAACTCAACACCGAACGCTTGATGCGAGGATTATCCGCGGTGACCCACTTAACACCGAAAGCTTGATGTGAGGATTATCCGCGGTGACCCGCTCACCACCGAAAGCTTGATGCGAGGATTATCCGCGGTGACCCACTCAACACAGAAAGCTTGATGCGAGGATTATCCGCGGTGACCCGCTCAACACCGAAAGCTTGATGTGAGGATTATCCGCGGTGACCCGCTCACCACCGAAAGCTTGATGCGAGGATTATCCGCGGTGACCCACTCAACACCGAAAACTTGATGCGAGGATTATCCGCGGTGACCCGCTCAACACCGAAAGCTTGATGCGAGTATTATCCGTGGTGACCCACTCAACACCGAAAACTTGATGCGAGGATTATCCGCGGTGACCCGCTCAACACCGAAAGCTTGATGTGAGGATTACCCGCGGTGACCCACTCAACACCGAAAGCTTGATGCGAGGATTATCCGCAGTGACCAGCTCAACACCGAAAGCTTGATGCGAGGATTATCCGCGGTGACCCGCTCAATCAACACCGAACGCTTGATGTGAGGATTATCCGCGGTGACCAGCTCAACACCGAAAGCTTGATGTGAGGATTATCCGCGGTGACCCACTCAACACCGAAAGCTTGATTCGAGGATTATCCGCGGTGACCCACTTAACACCGAAAGCTTGATGTGAGGATTATCCGCGGTGACCCGCTCATCACCGAAAGCTTGATGCGAAGATTATCCGCGGTGACCCGCTCAACACCGAAAGCTTGATGCGAAGATTACCCGCGGTGACCCGCTCAACACCGAAAGCTTGATGCGAGGATTACCCGCGGTGACCCGCTCAACACCGAAAGCTTGATGCGATAATTATCCGCGGTGACCCGCTCAACACCGAAAGCTTGATGCGAGGATTACCCGCGGTGACCCGCTCAACACCGAAAGCTTGATGCGATAATTATCCGCGGTGACCAGCTCAACACCGAAAGCTTGGTGCGAGGATTATCCGCAGTGACCCACTCAACACCGAAAGCTTGGTGCGAGGATTATCCGCGGTGACCCAATCAACACCGAAAGCTTGATGCGAGGATTATCCGCGGTGACCCGCTCGACACCGAAAGCTTGATGCGAGGATTATCCGCAGTGACCCACTCAACACCGAAAGCTTGGTGCGAGGATTATCCGCGGTGACCCGCTCAACACCGAAAGCTTGATGCGAGGATTATCCGCGGTGACCCGCTCAACACCGAAAGCTTGATGCGAGGATTATCCGCGGTGACCCGCTCAATCAACACCGAACGCTTGATGCGAGGATTATCCGCGGTGACCAGCTCAACACCGAAAGCTTGATGTGAGGATTATCCGCGGTGACCCACTCAACACCGAAAGCTTGATGCGAGGATTACCCGCGGTGACCCAATCAACACCGAAAGCTTGATGCGAGGATTATCCGCAGTGACCAGCTCAACACCGAAAGCTTGATGCGAGGATTATCCGCAGTGACCAGCTCAACACCGAAAGCTTGATGCGAGGATTATCCGCAGTGACCAGCTCAACACCGAAAGCTTGATGCGAGGATTATCCGCGGTGACCCGCTCAATCAACACCGAAAGCTTGATGCGAGGATTATCCGCAGTGACCCACTCAACACCGAAAGCTTGATGCGAGGATTATCCGCGGTGACCCGCTCAATCAACACCGAACGCTTGATGCGAGGATTATCCGCAGTGACCCACTCAACACCGAACGCTTGATGCGAGGATTATCCGCGGTGACCCACTCAACACCGAAAGCTTGATGCGAGGATTATCCGCGGTGACCCGCTCAACACCGAAAGCTTGATGCGAGGATTATCCGCGGTTACCCACTCAACACCGAAGGCTTGATGCGAGGATTATCCGCGGTGACCCGCTCGACACCGAAAGCTTGATGCGAGGATTATCCGTGGTGACGAACTCAACACCGAACGCTTGATGCGAGGATTATCCGCGGTGACCCGCTCAACACCGAACGCTTGATGCGAGGATTATCCGCGGTGACCCACTCAACACCGAAAGCTTGATGCGAGGATTATCCGCGGTGACCCGCTCGACACCGAAAGCTTGATGCGATGATTATCCGCGGTGACCCGCTCATCACCGAATGCTTGATGCGAAGATTATCCGCGGTGACCCGCCCATCACCGAAAGCTTGATGCGATGATTATCCGCGCATTGGTGGAAGCAACATGGTGGTCACATTAATATAAAACAGTTTAGATTGAACATGTCAAGGCAATTATCAATATTTGCTTTAAATATTATATCCACATCAGTTCAGCGTGGATCACTGAACACTATGTAACCTTGAAATCGGCGACGAATAGCACATGGTACTGAAATGTAGGGAACTTAATGAACTTAGAATAAAATACCTGAAACCCTATACTACTACCAGAGACCTAACACTTACAAACTAGCCGCTCTTTTCAACTCCCGAAATCAAAAGACAGTTAAAAATCTATCAGTGTTTATTAAGAAGGTCCTAGAAATATTCAGGTCCGCCTGAGGCTTATTACCACCCCGCCTGGCACACTGAAACAAACGAATACGGTCCAACCTTTCTATATCTTCTATTATTATGCCATATATAATATATATACATGTATACCTGTACTGAATTATATTGTATATTATATCCATATATCTCTGTAATGTCTCAACTTGACGATTAGAATAAACTAATTGAATTGAATTGAATTGCGAAGAAACATCACAGTGAATCGTGGTGATCCGCGGTGGGATTAGTGGTGATCCGCGGTGGGATTAGTGGTGATCCGCGGTGGGATCAGTGGGGCGAAAAGTGGTGACTTCAAAGGTTTTTTCAAGAGCTATTTGTGACCCGCCATATCAAATCCAGTCGTAAGTCGGGATTTGTTTTACTCTGTGCCAATGCATTCTCTTATATATGCGAGTCGACCATAGGTCGCCTCGCATATATAAGAGAATGCATTGGCCTAACAATTTTTTACAATTTTAATAACTTTTTCTTGTATTCTTTAACAATTTTATAATTTCACCCATACAGAGCCCCAGACAAACATGAGCAGACGACACTCTTATATATGCTTCTATATATGTGTGGGGCTCCCTGCAGGCTAAACCTGAGATAACCGCCTGCGTCTACGCCTTTGCGCGCGTGTTTTATCTAACAATTTCCATTATTTTTCAATACTTACACAATACAAATATCAACGATGAGATAGGATTTCAAGGAATAAACATTTTTTTTTTAATATTTTTATTCAGATCATTTTTAATTTCATCATATCACAATAGTATTATTCAATAGCATATAACTCTTTCCAATATTCTCTGATATATATGAATATACATGTATACATGATTAAATGTCATTTGTAGATATATAAAAACAGAGTATACAGCGAGTAATTTTTAGATAATCAGTTTATTTGCGAAATGTGAATATTTATAATCACTTTATTTCTGAACTGTCGTGGGGAAAGTTCTTAAATCCATATTATGAGCATGCTTGAGTAATAAGTTCACTGAGAATTAAATATTGCCTCGTTTTCAATTGCTAAGAATTGCTTCCAATGCTTACCATCGTTCCCCATATTTTTGACTTCTATCATTCAAGGAATATGTGTTTAGAGTTTCAATTCTTTTATAATATTTCAAAAATTCAATAAGTCCATTTACAGTTGGGTTGGTAGCTCTCATTTGAGTATATAAATTTTCTATACAATATTGTACAGATATCCAAGAATAAACATATTTACAGTTAAACAAAATCCGCGCGGAAAGGTGCAGACGGCAAGGGCGTTGTCTCTAGGTTAGCGCGTTTCCAGGATAGATAACTCTTGAAACCCCAACGAAGACAACGCCTTCAGCCTCATGGGGTCCCACCGTATTGAGTGTTTGATTATCACACACGCTGTACGTTCTGTACCTGTGGACCGAAGTTCCAATCTACATATAGCGGATGCGGGAGGTATATATATAGTATATAAGAAAATAGACACTGCATGGGCCCTGATTGTTAAAAAATACGTCGTCATCACCGTCAATCTACAGGACAAGTCTTTTGACTTTTCGTCCCGGTAACAAATACATAATATTTAGTGACAATTTAACAAATAGCAGCTCGTCTGATAATCAGATAATTAAGAGTCTTCAAATTGATACTTCCAAATAAGTTTAAAATTCATTACACCTCTTCCCCATGATTTACCATAGGTGACATACTGACATAGGTCAAATAGCTATTGGCACAAGAATTAACTCTTTGTATAGTGAAGTTTGAATTTTGTGGTTTGGTCTAAAATATGACATTATTTTTTTAGTGCGGTTCTGACAATAGCTACGAAAACACAAGATTTAAAGGCGAATTCCCTGCTAGACGGATATGATTTTTTTAAATAAATAGTTTCCGCAAATGTCAATCTTTCAGATTTAAAGAACATTTTGGACCTAGAATTTACATTGTAAACAGTATATGCTAAATCTTTTTGCAATGAGGCCTATGGAAAACATTTTCGCCAGTGTAACATATTACCACCAGAGGTCAGCGCGTGTCAATGGGAAAGAACACTTTCCTGCCGTGTTTCGTTGTTCCGCATCGAGCGCGCCCAGGCTATTCGGTGCGACACGCTAACACCATGGGGCGATCGGTGCGGGGAATTAGTTACCTTACGACCTCGACGTGACATTGCATATATTACAAACATCACAGAAACAATTTGCGCGGATATATCTTGTTTTGTGGGAATTAGTTATATCCCATGAATATAACGTAGACGTCTAACTTGTCGTAATTGGATTTATCTCATAATGGAACATCGTAAAGATTCGAATGTCATATTAAGAATGTCACATACATCTGACTGGGCACTTCTCCCACGCACAATTACCTGTCAATTACCGTTTTCATATATAACAAGAAAACCATAGTCAGAAATGGCAACGCGCTCAAGATCATATATTATATACCCATGATTGTAATTATAGAATATAAAATATATTGGTTTCGCGAATGACCAACTCAGAATTCCATTAAAATAACAATAACAACCCACCACCTAATTAACAAACCGGCGACCGACTCGGCCGTCTCCGACCACAAAAATCAGTGCCATGGGCTGCAGAACGAAAAATATCTATAAAAATCAACATTATTAACATAATAATGTAAAGGACAATAAATTGAAATTCCCAACTACACCTTTTACCGGACTCGCCCCCCTGGTCGCGCAGTTCGACTTTTAAACCGAAAAAACCCATTATCTATAAATAAAACGCCCAGCGAACCATAGCTATCTAGAATTTGGACAACAGTATACACGCGGCGCGCGCGTAATGAAATATACGACATCCTCTAATACGCCTTCATATATATTATTATTTATGGAAGTCTGTAGCCGAGAGGTATCGTACTGGTCTCGCGTGCTAGTGAACCGGGAATCGCAATCTGGTCAGGGTATTCTGACAAAAATCGAATTCCAAGTTTGCCAGGCTGAAAAGTCTCATTCGAGATCACTGAACAACGATCCAAATGCAAATGCCGACTTTCCCTATTACAAATTTTTTTTCCAGGTATGTTGTCGTGGGTGCAGTACGCTTTAGGTTATAGTACACCAAATATAAAAAAAATTATCCCCCTTGGTGTGCTGTCACCCACAATCAAGTCAGCATAAAATCACATCTGGCAGCTGAATGGCTGATTATGATTGGGATAAAATTAATGCTAAAACACAGGGGCCTGTAACGCGCTCCGTTGACCGCCCCCCTTTGCGGTGCCCATATACGCCCCTTCTATATACGCGCATGCTTCACGTTAATGGTAGTGTAGCGTGAGAGGGTTAACTATTTGTAAAATCTTTCTAATTAAGTTCTATGTTCGCCCTATTTTACGTAATTTAAAATTTCGTAATGTTCATCGCGATTTATATCGTAAATCTATTCGTCGTATTCGTACTATTTCATCAGTTTGATCCGTTTTATTTCACAGATCGCTTTGCTGATCTGGCACTTTCATAATTGTAAATATTACGGGAAATCCTACGTGTCGCGTGATAAGATAAGATTTTAATGCAAAATACACCCAAATGGGCAGTTGCAAACATGAATAAAATACATATAATTTGACAAAAAATAACGATATATAATTGATGAGTAACATATATGCATATACACGTACAATGTAGTTTCCTAACGAATTTCTTTTTTCTCTTTTCATAAGTTATAAATTATCAATTGACTAGCTTTTATTGGAATCCCGAGCGGTGAAGAAAGACCGGATCATGTCACATATAACATTAATGGTTGGTTTGTGTTCATTCTTCATAATAAATCTAAATTTCTCATAATTCGTCATATCTGAAAAATGTGGGAACTCTGTGATTATGTCCCTAAAATATGTATCGCGCATACTTTTGTAGGCTCTACATTCTAATATAAAATGGTATTCTGTTTCAATTTATTTACATTTACAAAAAGTACATAATCTTTCTTTAACGGGTAGTGGGGGCTGTTTGTGTCTCCCCTTTTCAATTTCCAATCTATGATTGCTGATTCGCAATCTCGTAAATAGAATTCTCGCTTTATAGAACGCATATAGCAAATGTATGGCTCCATTTCGTACCTTGTTTTAAACAACCTATACGTTCTTGTCTTATTACCAGCGGTCGGTTTATTTTCGGAAGAGTTTATGTTGTAAAATCGTTTTAAATGTTCCGTTTTCAATTTTCTCACAAGCTCCTTTTCTTGAATTCCTTGAAGTGTCCTACGATTTGATATATAAGTGATTGCATAATGATATCGACGCATTTTCAAGTGATTCGATGTATGCATCATGTATCAAAGACCCAGCTGTGGAATTAGAAACGTTTTTCATATACCTGAATTGTTGTATAATCGCGTCATGTATTACCGGGAATCGTCCCAATTCTGCGCGTACGGCATGATTCGTGGCCTTTTGATTAACACCTAATATCGTTTTGCAAAACCTCAGGTGAACTTGCTCGCATGGTAATGTGTCAGAATGTAAAATCTTTAAAAGCGTTGCTATGCTATTTTTAACGGCCTTGTTTCCGGTTGGCTGGGTATATATACCGACCAACCGCCAACGTCGCTGGCTTTCAACTTTATCTCTCAGCATAGCAACTTACGTCACTTTGTCAACAACGATACATGGGCATTCCAACGGCTATCATGACAATCGAGCTCAATTCCAAGCGTATTTCAGCCGTATTTCCATACGCACCCTGGCGACAGAAGAACATCATGCCAGGCTACTATTATAGAGCACACACAGCTCGCAATCTTGGTGATTGCACTTTCCGTTCAGGTAATTTCAACGCACGGTTCATGCACTTTTCCACTTGGTCAATTTCACCGCAGTTCAGACTTCAGTCGAAGTCATTCTTTACTCTTATTCTTAGTACTCTTGTAGTACATTTGTAGTACAGGTTAGTTCTTGCGTTAGCCTGTGAGGAATAATGGTACTCTAGTCATGCTATCCATCCAGGAGGTAAGTCAGAATCAGAGCCATGTTTAGATGCACGAGAACAGACAGATGCATCACAGCTCAGTCAGAATCAGAGCCAGGTTTAGATGCACGAGGACATACATATGCATCCCCGCTCAGTCAGAATCAGAGCCAGGTTTAGATGCATGAGGACAGACATATGCATCACAGCTTAGTCAGAATCAGAGCCAGGTTTAGATGCACGAGGACAGGCAGAGATGCACCACCTGGATTATGGATAGTACAGCTTCACTCACAGACCACGTCGGTCTAATCATGGCAGATGTAATAATCAGACAATCCGAATCCAAATGCAGACCCGGTACAGTGCATATCAAGACAGAAACCAACCATACAACTACTCATCACCACTTGGTCGATTGCTTTGCCGATGCTCGGTATTACGCCCATCTCAGGTGAACCATTTCCAGTGCTGCCTGGTGACACATAGATGTCCACACTTGGTTGAGGCCCAGGTTACAGGTCAGCCCACATGCACACTATGCATCCAGTACACGTACCACGCCCATACTTTATCAGTAGATGCTGCAGTACATACATAACATGTTTATCCAGGTCATATTATTATTCCTCACAGGTAGCTCAATTACTATAGTATATGCGGGTTCAGTCATATTAATAATCGCACTAATAGAAGTAATTTACGAATATTCCATCACTGCTTTATGCAATACTTATTCCCGTAATATAGTGCGTACAGATTGTTCATATAGCTTATAATATACAATATTATTCTGGTCATTGTAAATAAATCACAGCATTTTATACTGGTCTCTACTCTTGTTAGGCTGGTCAACTCATATGGATTTGGGTGTTGTATTTATCATGCTCACAGTGTAAGTTATAATCTAGTCTGCCAGTTGGTAACACTCAGGTAATACTAGGTATATAGACAGCCCAGATGTACTACGTCCAGCTTACTCATGAATATTGATGTCGTCATCCAGCCCTGCAGTGTCGACGATCCGGTCGCTGTACCGCCCTATCCACTGCTCGTCAGATGTCTTGGTTGACATGTTACTCATCCATGCAGAGATGTCAGATCTGATCGTTGTACTTCACTGTCAGTCCAGCTAATAACATGCATACGAGCCTATCCTAACAGCTAACCTATATTCATATAGGTCAGGTCGTGAACGAGGTCAGAGGTCAAAGTGCCAGCTACCGCGCCGATACATAGTTATTACAAACATGGGTATACAGTTACCTACCAGCCAGCCTATAGGTAGATAGGTCACGTCGTGAATGAGGTCAAAGGTCACAGTATAAGCTACCGCTACCAATCCAATACAGAAGTAGGTAATCTTACCAACTGGTTTATGCATATTAGTGATATGGTAATTATGTAGTGAGTTGACCAGTGGTCCATGGTGTGGCACTCCCTCGGTATAACTATAACGCTACTTGTAAATTGGGAAACAGTTAGTTTCACGTGTGGCATTGGGATATATATTATGTCAGGTTTCCGCTCGGCCTATTTAGTACATTTATATAGGTACCCCCCCCCCCCCAGCACGCCACAGTAGTATAATAGAGACAAGGGGAACTGTAGCTATTCCCCGTTTTACCATCGCTCGGGAATCGGAAAAATTTAGCCCATTTACCCGAGTAAAGCTATCGATATAGACACGGATGTATCGGCGAAGGATTCATCTTTAAATCAATACCACAAGCTCCCATCAGAACCATTTATATACATAGCATTTGATAATTTTTTACCACCGAATATTGTCTCCGGAGAGATAGTAAATATGATGTCACATGCGGTCTTGTTTTTTGTTCGATTCGTTATGGTAATATATAACCCTTACAAATTAGCCAAAAATCCGACACAAAAGTCCAATATGGCGGCCAAAATTCGGACATTTCACCACCTTTCGTTTGTCTCTGTTGGAAAATATTGGCATCTTGACGCGATGTTATACATTTATCGTCTAGAAGAGTCATTGGCGAACCCACGTGGACCATAATATACATTACGTGCTGGATATTTTTGTCCGATATCACGTTTTCCCAAATGCCGGTATAATCCGGTCAAAGCCGAAACGACGCTATAATAACGCATTGTTGTTTCGAATCAATGAGTGTTATTGCTATTATTACTCCAGCCATGATTATATATGTGCTGGAGATACCCGGGCTAGGATTCTTCTTTTACCTGAGTTTGGGAATATTCATCCAAATCCAAGATGGCGGCCAAAATGACCACCAGAAATTGAAAAATCGCCGAAAATCGCTGATTTTAACATCAGAGAGCGTTATTGTCACTACAATTCCACACCTGCTAACTATTGTGAGTTGACAACACTGAGTCGAAGAACTGTCCTTATATCACATCCAAATAAAAGTCCCCCAAATCTAAAATGGCACCCACAATGGCGGACATATTTAGAAAAATCACCGAAAATCCCTCATATTTACATTATTGGGCATTATTGTCGAGAAAACTCCACCCATGCTAAAGTTGAGTTGGAAATACTGTGGTTAAGTAATTACCTTACATCCCATGCAAGAATTTTTTTTTTAATATAAGATGGTTGCCAAAATGGCGAGCGAAATTTGAAAACACGCCTACATTCCTTTACTTTCTTACGATGGGCGTTATTGTTTCGCGAATTCTACCCACCATTACATGTTGATATGGAATATTGATATGAAGTATTCATTTGAGGTTGGCAATTGATACTCAAGGTCAAGATGGCAGCTAAACTGGAGGCCATAAATTGAAAAGAAATCGATATTTTCACATACAAATTTCAACTTTTTGTCATAATATCGATATATTTGGACGAAACTGTACACAAACCATCTATTAGCTCATCTTAAAACGTATCAAAACGCATAACATTGCTCGTTTCCTTCTGGAAGTACGAAAACCCACAATTAATATCGCGATGTGGCATTTCGAATTCGACACTTAGCACCGATAATGGCCGTAACCGTAGGTGTGCCGAACAGCCATATTAGAACAATTACCTGATAACCGATTCTAATTTGCCACGTCCATAATGATCTGGACCAGTTTTCATTTCTGTATCTGATAAATCTAGATTGCTCACACCGACAAAGTATTCAACTCTTCCTGTGAGAAGGGTCCCTCTAATTACAACGTTTCAAACAATTGATTTCCCGGTGTCTAGCTTAAGATTTTAAATACTTGCTAAATATGGGATTTGTGCGTCATCTTGAACTAGAAAGGGATATGGTCGATAAGTATACAAGCTGACAGATGGTCATATCTATGTATGTCTTTCTCATACCCCATGGGGATAACGACATGTAAACCTGGCGAACTTCCCAGTTAAATAGTCACTTCCAAATAGATGGTTCGTCAACTCACAAACTTAGCGAACGTATTGGCATACGCGGACAACTTCGGCAGTGTTTCGACGGTTGCTCGCTGTCTCATTCCCTTGGACAGATGCCTATCTGCTAAGGGGAAGACCATAATGTACCGACTACCCACACGTCTTGACCATGAACCTAAGCAAACAGTGCGACGTCCAGTAGTCGTCTCGTCGAATAGCTCCCAGCAGAGAAGAATACTCGCGGTGCTAGTTTGTGGACATGTGCCATGACAGTGGGAATGAATTGGGCCACGGTATACAACCTACACCAGGTGCATGTTTCAGATATATAATGTCATGCTTGTTTGTGTTTTTGGTGTGGTAAGATTGTATTTCCACATCCGTTTCAAGGCCGTTCTGAATCAACTTGACAAGACGTATAATTTTGTCTGGATAATACTATGCTAGCCTCCCTAGAGCAGTCGGATGGGCTAAAGGATATATAGAATGAAGTTATGCATTGTTGTTATCATCTCTCATGGTTAGTGTCAGTATGTGGGCAGTATTATTCAAGAAAATGTCAGGAATTGTGGTGCATTTATTTCACTATGTGTTTAAAGAACAACTTATAATCTCGACGGCAATGGATGTGGACGTTGGTGAACATAATAATAATACTAATAATTATATAGCGCCTATCCCCCGTAAGGGACCCTAAGCGCTTTACACATTATATAAATACACAAGAAATGCACATGCAAAATAATCAATAGATATTTGGAATTATATATACTAGTAATCAGATTTTGTTAGTTTTCTTTGTGTCGGGGTAGCGTCGTCGGAACATATAAGTTTTTAATGCAGATCGAAAATCGGTTAGCAAACAAGATTGCCGCATTTCATTTGGTAGAAAGTTCCAAATGTCGGGACAGGCTACAGAGAAAGCTCTGTCGCCGACGTTCATAAGCTCTGTCGCCGACGGTCATAACATGACCTTTATGATCATACAGCTTTATATTATATAACTTTAGAATATAGTAGTTAATATGTTTCATGCATGACAACGGTCGGAATGGTGATGTTACCAAGAAATCACTTGGTGTACCTAACGTAGATTACACTGAATGCAAGACCTCATCAAAGCAACATTCCTCTAGATGTTCTTCGCGTTGAACATTTCACCCTTGATGGCATTGTACTATTTTTTAACCATACCGACCACCACCCAGCGTGAGTATGACATATCAACCAACTACAAAAAGCATCGTCTTTAAGACTACACCCCAGTCTGGGTGGGGCTTATATAGTAGTAGCCAATGGTACACGCCTGGTCCAGTTGATTAAGAACGACTTCAATCTTAGCATACAAGGAAAGCAAGGGGCGGTGCAGTCATGGTCCAATTTCATTTCCACTATCATGACACATGCCCACAAACTAGCACCGGTGTATTGTTATTATCTGCTTGGATCTGTACGGTGAGACGATTAATGGACGCCACCACGAATGCTCCGTATGATCATGGTCAAGAAATGTGGGTATATTATGCATTATGGTCTTCTACGCCTTAGCAGAAAGGCATCCGTCAAACGTTAGGCTTTCAACATTCGAAGCCATATGCATAAGTTGTCCGGGTGCGTCAGTACGTGAATATGTGAATTGATCAACCATATATTGAGAAGTGACTGGATGGGAAGATCACCAGGTGTTCATTTTGTTATCCCCATTAGCTAACCAAATCTGAAAAATACGCAGATAGAGAGGTCCTTCTGAAAGCTAGTATACGCATCGACCGCATACCTTTCTAGTTTATCGCGCAAGATGACACTCAGATTCCATATGTATCATCTGAATTATACCATAAGCTACCACGAGTGAAGCTCGCCAAGAATAAGGATAAGAGTTCCCAGCTTTCGAGACAAACACGTGAGCTTGACACCGGCATACGTGTTGTTTGAAACATTCCGATTAGTTGGACCCTTCTACCAAGAAGTGTAGAAAATTGTGTTGGTGTGAGCGAGATAGATTAATGTGACGAAGAGACGGGTGCTGGTCTAGATAATGCTGAATGTGAATAAGCTCAGGTAACGTTGTTTTGATTCTTGGAAGTCATATTATGACTATTCGGCGCACCTATATACGGTTACGGCCATTATGGGCGCTTAGTGGAGAATGGATTTCGAAATGCCACATCGCGATTATTGTGGGTTTTCATCCTTCCAGAAGGCTACGACCTATGTTGGAACTAATAGATGGATTAATAGATGGATTATGGCCGCCAGTTTGGCAGCCATCTTGACTGTGAGAGTTGGCCAAACTCAAATGAATACTTCTTATCAATGTTCCATATGAACATGTAATTGTGGGTAGAATTCGCGTAACAATAACGCCCATAGTGAGAAAGTAAAGGAATGTGAGATTGTTTTCAAATTTCGGTCGCCATTTTGGCCGCCATCTTCGATTTGGAAAACAATTGCCTGCATCAGATGCAAGGTAATTACTTCACCTCAGTTTTTTCCAACTCAACTGTCAGCATGTGTGGAGTTTTCTCGACAATAATGCCCAATGATGTGAAAATGAGGTAATTTCGGTGACTTTTCAAAATCTGTCCACCATTGTGGGATTTGGGGGACTTTTATTGGATGTGATATAATGACAGTTCTTCCCCTCAGTGTTCCCAACTCACAACAGTAAGCAGGTGCGGAGTTGTCGTGACAATAACGCTCACTAATGTTAACATCAGCGATTTTCTGCGATTTTCTATTTCTGGTGTCCATTTTGGTCGCCATCTTGGATTTGGGTGAATATTCCTCAACTCAGGTATAAGAGGAATCCTAGTTCGAGTATGTCCTGCACATATATATGCATGGATTTTGTTATGATAGCAATAACACTCATTGATTCGAAACAGACATTGCGGTATTAACGTCGATTCGGCTTTGACCGGATTATACCGGCTTTTGGGAAAACGTGATATCGGACCAAATTATCCAGCAAGAAATGTATATTATGGTCCGCGTGTGTTCGTCAATGACTCTTCTAGACGATAAATGTATAAAATTGCGTCAAGATACCAAAATTTTCCCACAGAGAGAAACGAAAGGTGGTGAAATGTCAGAAAAATAGCAAATTTTTCACATTTCGACGGCCATCTTGGCCGCCCTATTGGATTTTTGAGTCAGATTTTTGGCTAATTTGTAAGGGTTGTATATTACCATAACGAATCGAACGGAAAACAAGATCGCATGTGACATCAACTTTACTATAACTGCGATAAAAGAGACCTGGTGCATATAAAAAAAAATGGCCGTCATGATGGACGCCATCTTGTCTGGAGTCTCTGCGGCAACTTATTTTTCTTGTTAATAACCGAAATAAATTAGAGGAGACATTAACAAAGAAAATTAGCGGGGTGAAGTTGAGTCCTGTGGGGTGCAGAGGTCGACCAATATCTCCTGGACTAATAAGAATTTCGTCTTTAAATCCACATGGCGGTTTGTGCCCCAAAATTACTCCTAATATATTCGCTTATTAATTTTTCCCGGTATCTAAATATAGGTTTGTAAATACCTTAAAGATGCATAATCCGATTAAATGCCCCTCCGTTACTATTTATTAAGTGCCCCTCCGTTACTATTTATTAAGTGCCCCTCCGTTACTATTTATTAAGTGCCCCTCCGTTACTATTTATTAAGTGACCATCGGTAACAAAATATTTGATTCGAGTCGAGGAACCACCTTTCAAAGCTCAGAGTTATTAGATATCGATGTTTTAAATCTATTACTTTTCACCATCGCGACTTATTAGTGGCCCACTAATAAGCCGATGGCCGACGGACTCGGAGCAAATTACGGGTGAAAATGGATAACACTAAAATCAAGAGGCTTTGTGTTGATAATAATGCCAAATATTGTCCAACAACATGTTGATAAATAACACGTTTTGGGAAATTTGATACCATAGGTGACTGGGGTTAGCATTATTTTGTTCCAATTAATAGATTCTGATAACTAAAGCGTATTTTGAAGAAATGTTGTTGTTCTGATCGGATTGAGTATCTTTAACTATACCGTTCCACGAGCATGATTTATTTGTCACATAACGATGGTGGGGAATCACATGGTTTCGAGGTTGGTGAGTACCACGCATTCAAAATTTGAATTTGGACATAAATGAGGTATCAGCTTGTTTGAAAAATAGTATATATATCATCTGCTCGTAGCTGTCACAATAATATGTAATATGTCATATCTTAGTTTATTACCTTTTTTCCTCCCGTCTGTTCGCGTTTTAGATCGCCTCGGCCATTTTGAATGCGTGATACTCATCAACTCGAAACCACGTGAATCCAAAGATGCATTGAAATCATACAAAATACAACTTGGAACACGATGTTCTGTGCCGTTTGATTCATCTGAATTCTGGAATCAGAAACGGAAAATTATATTGCGTGAAAGTATTTAAATAACTAAAGCAAGATATATCTATCTCATCTGCGTCAATTCCAGATATGTGACCCGCCATATCAAATCCAGTCGTAAGTCGGGATTTTTTTACCCTGTGCCAATGCATTCTCTTATATATGTGAGTCGACCATAGGTCGCCTCGCATATATAAGAGAATGCATTGGCCTAACAATTTTTTTAAATTTTAATAATTTTTTCTTGTATTCTTTAACAATTTTATAATTTCACCCATACAGAGCCCCAGACAAACATGAGCAGACGACACTCTTCTATATGCTTCTATATATGTGTGGGGCTCCTTGCAGGGTAATGGATGTTTTTTATTTGATGTCCTAAAAATTGTAAGAAACATTTATTTTAAAAAAATGATAAAAAATTGTTAGGCCAATGCATTCTCTTATATATATGCGAGGCGACCTATGGTCGACTCGCATATATAAGAGAATGCATTGGCACAGGGTAAAAAAAATCCCGACTTACGACTGGATTTGATCTGGCGGGTCATGTAAAGCAGCTACCGGTACGAATGAAGCGACAGTTTAGAGATTAAATTAGGTAGCAATACACGATTTCATTTACTTGTGTGGGGGTTGACAAATATGATTTAATCATATAAGGGCTATAACTGTCAGTTTGACCTATTCTTATTCATGTGAGTAATGGTTTGGTGGTTTAATTATTTTTATAAAGGTACCATAGTATACAGAATGGGATGATGTTTGAATACGAATACGAATACGAATTATGTTTTGGAATATGTTGTGTGACAGCTCTGTATGGTACACCACCGGGAAAGAGCCTGATTTCTATCCCTTGAAATCAGTCGTCTGCACTTCCAGTTTCAAAATTGATACGATAACTTTTCTTTATTTTTTAATATATCTTACATGTATCTAGGTTATATCAGCTCATACTGTGATTATATACTGACATTCGTTCTGTCGTGGTTAGCTATTCGCCGAATAAGACGCCAATTTCGGCCAAAAAAAATTTTAAATGAAGATTTTGCAGTCAGTCCAATTAATTAAGTGAGATAATTCAACTTCTGACAATTCCTGTCAAAATACAGACAATGCTGTAACCAAGCATTCGTGTACTGTTTATCAATGACCATGGGGTAGCAGAAGTACCGCCTCAAAATGGTGAAAATGGTCAGAAATCGCATAATGCTACCTTAGTGACGTAGGTTCCGGGCCATGAAAAGTAGCAATCTGCAAAATAGAGTTCAGTCCCCTCGCTACGCTATGTCTGAACACTGCCGGCATGTGTATTTTCTTAATTAAATCTAAGTGTTTTGTCAGTTACAATTCATTCTGGCTAGATCTAGACAATTTTCAAATGAATATGAACAATACTGTTTCTCAGAATAATGCAGAATGAATTGTAACCTAAAAAATTCAATTAAATAAAATTTAATGTGATATTTCTTCACAATACTTGTAGGTGCGGGCAGCGGTAAGCCATGCTCAGGGGACTGAACTCTGCATGGAACTTGATTACATGTAGGTGCGGACAGCGGTAAGCCCTACATAGGGGACTGAACTCTGCATGGAGCTTGGGAAAACTAGTAGACGTTTGCTCTTTAGATTCTGGTTTTCCCCGGGGCTTGTAAGCTATTAATGCTGGGTCTGATCACGGGGTCGTTCTCTCGTATTTCCTCGTTAGTTGTGATAAATTTATAAATAATGACACTCTACTGCCTCTCTGATAAGGAGGCAAGCTATATGCTGATCAAACGAGCACTCCCACGCTATATACTGATCAAAAGAGCACTCCCACGCTATATGCTGTTCAAACGAGCCCTCCCACGCACCATTTATGTCAGACACGACCAACGACGTATATTATGTTTATATACGTTCATGAATAAGTACATCGCTATCCGCTGACAGCCAACGGTAATCGTCTCGCCGGTTCCTTCACTGGCAAATATCACGCTATGATAAGATAAGATAAGATTTAATGCAAAATACACCCAAATGGGTAGTTGCAAACATGAATAAAATACATATAATTTGACAAAAATTAACAATATATATTTGATGAGTAACATACACGTACAATGTACATGTAGTTTCCTAACGAATTTCGTTTTTCTCTTTTCATCTTAACATTGAATTCATCTGCATGTATATATGTTATAAATTATTAATTGAAGAAAGACCGGAGCATGTCACATATAACATTAATGGTTGCTTTGTGTTCATTCTAAATAAATAAAAATTTCTCATAATTCGTCATTTCTGAAAAATGTGGGAACTCTGTGATTATGTCCCTAAAATATGTATCGCGCATACTTTTGTTGGCTCTACATTCTAATGTAAAATGGTATTCTGTTTCAATTTGTTTACATTTACACACAGTACATAATCTTTCTTTAACATGTAGTGGGGGCTCTTTGTGTCTCCTCTTTTCAATTTCCAATCTACGATTGCTGATTCGCAATCTCGTAAATAGAATTCTCGCTTTATTAGAACGCGTGTCGCAAATGTATGGCTCCATTTTGGTCCGGCAAATCGTTGAGGGAGTGGTACTAAACACCTTACAGCAAGGTATGCCGTTTATTTATTTTTTTTGCATCTGGTATTTCGGGGACTCACCTGCAACGATTTATATTTTGCTCCCAATTTGTGTACAGCAACCCTCCAAATTTCAATAAATTTTATCTAAAACGACATAAAACCCTACTGATATCACTCATATGACTGGGAAATTATATCCGTCAGTTCAAATGTCAGTTTAACATGTTTCGGATGGTTCTTTCTTTGAGAACAAAAATGGTTAATACCAGGTTAATACAGGCAAATATGAAGAAATAAATAGAGGATCTACAACGAGTCCCCAGTTTATAGTGGAATTTACAAAACGAGTCCAGTAAATTAGGTATGGACCGAGCCTAGGGCGAGGTCCAGACCTAATTTACTGGACGAGTTTTGTTAATTCTGCTATAAACTGGGGACGAGTTGTAAATTCTATTTATTACATGATCCAAAACCTCGGCAAAACATACTTATATCATACTTATTATCAACAAATGAGACGCAAAACTAACATCGGCTTCTATAATGCATGGGATGACGATTCACTTAACTCTGCATTGTTTGTCCCAGATAAATAAAGACTCTTTGGCGTATTTAATGGCGTATATTTAATGACACAATTTTTCAAACACTTCATTCCTTATAGTTTGTTGGAAACAAATATTGGAAGACATAGATTTTGAGACGTAGCGTATGGAATGTAAAAAGACAACAAACCGGAAGTCAAAGGACACCTGGCACTATTTCCTGTTATTAAGGTAACACTCCACAGTTTCGAATGATCAGTAGGGGTGATTTTATAGATATAAAGTGCTAGTGGTTTCTGGCACCATTCATGTGGTATGTATATTGAGACAAAGTGGGATATGAATTTGTGTAATTTAAGAAGGTGTTCTAGACTGATGAAAAAATTAAGTGCAAGTGACCTTGACTCCACCCATAGACATCAGTAGCGTTTTCAGCGAAACAGTGGCTCTAGATACTGGGTCATTTTTTTAGCACCCAAAATTTGTCATCTGCATTAAAAATTGATTTTCTGGAATTGTAAACGGCGAAAGTTTGAATTTTTTTCATATTGATGTTGGTAGCTAGAGGCATTTGAACCAACATAGGTGACCATGCTCGAAAAATGCTGGTATTCGTGCCCCTTGGGTATAAAATGCAAAATGCAATATTTTGGTCATTTTTGTTATTTTTTTATCAAAAGATCAAGGGCCATAACTCTTGATAGCCCATATATTATGGGCATTGTGTATAAAATTCTGAATACCTATTATGTACTAATTTCAGGCATATATATATTGTCTATATGGTTTGGGATCATAATCCAAATAAATTTCAATGAATCTATGGCCCCCCCCCCTATTGCATGTTGAAACTGTGGAGTGTCACCTAAACGAACGTTTAATATCACAATTTGTAGCATGGGTTTATTGAATGGAATAAGGGTAGGATCATGTCATAAATACTGGCTGATTGGCATTTGTCTACCATTTTCATGCATTGGCTGCGGACACACGTACCACAGTAGCGATGGCATAGTAGGTGTGACAATTTATTATGGTGGAGTTTGGTGACAATTGGTTGTCATAATTAATATGCCATAGCAAACCATGTCGCCCTCTGCAAATTCGCACAATGAGTCTACCAAGCTCTACCAGCGCCGGTCGATCCGTCAATGATATATCTACCTGAATGTCTTGTCGATGTTGATCTTTACTCAACACGCATTGTTATATTTTACATGCTAACACACAAGTCCACTTGATAACTTAATGAATAACCCATCTCAACAGCCATGATTGTTCTTACTAATGAAATTAATATAAGTAGATAAACATGCATGCATTGAGATCATACAACAAACGTACCACAATAATGATATGTGATTCAATGAGGAATTGCCATTGGTGAAAAGCAATGGTTAATTGGTCCAGCCGTCTCAGTGTGCGGAAAATCAGCCGGCGACATGGATAGCTATGGCACAGAATTATGACAACCAATTGTCACCAAACTCCACCATAATAAATTGTCACACCTACTATGCCATCGCTACTGTGGTACGTGTGTCCGCAGCCATTATTGTTTCCAGATCAATGTGTGATGAGAGTATGCTAGGTCTACCTGTGTGGTCAAATGCCACACTACTAAATGGAAATTCTAATATAACGATGTAGTGGACAAATGCAGTCTGCCTCTCGGACCATGCACCAACCACCCAATGCGCACGAGTGTATAGACTATAAACGATATCTGATCCTATGGAGGATAACATAGGTTTTGATATGCGATCTTTAGTATAGTGATTTTATATGAAGGGTGAGAACTCTATAAAGAATGTACCTTTACTAAATAACGGCGATTTGTATGAGAAATTACAACACCACAATAGATCAACTCTGGTGAAGTATAAGTCAAATTCTTCTATTGGGTGGGTGGGCTTGGCGATGTTTGGCATACGCTCTTTAAAACACTTCTTCAAATATTTCCGTTATTTCGTCAAAAACACTTCTTCAAATGTCTCCGTTATTTAGTTAATAAAAATATTTTCTTATTTTAGAATCACATATCAAAATCAGAGGATGTGGTGATCCCCATTTCATGGGATCACCATATCCTCTCATTTTGATATATGATCCTGCCTTCATTGAGCCACGAGTGACTCCTGAGACGAGGATAACATATTATATGATACCCTATCCTGCGGAGGATCACATATTGTTTTATATCTACACCCGTGCGCATGGCCTGCACCAACACACCCTGGCATATATCTTCCTGCAACTTTGATAATACCCCCCCCCCCCCCGGTTTGGGACACTAATATCTGGACACAAGTGCAGTACATTCACTACGAAACTAGACATTTTCAAGTGTCTGCTATCTGCTACCCCTGTATCCTGAAACCAGTTAACAGAGGTGGGGGTGATTACTGAATGCCAGCCTTGAACTTAAAACAGAGAGGGTGAATATTGAATACAAATTAATAAAATATGTGTGTTGAAGTAATTAAACCGTGCACACACTATACAAGAATGATTGAGCCGAGGATGCCGGCGCCGAGGATTAATTTTACCGTGCCAATGGCAAACAATGTATTAATTTGGAAAAACAAATTCATTTGGCGAAAATTTGGGCAAGTGGGTTTTTAAATTATGTGAATTATCTAGTCATAAAATATCATCGAAGGTGGATTATTCGTTACGCGTGCCGACTTAGATATTTATTGTAATTTGATATATATTAATAATAATAGCTCATTGTACATGTGTATGTGGTTAGGTTTTACATTATATAACAAAAAATAAAAAACGAGAATTTCCTTCAATTTCCCAAATGATATACCCTCAATTAAATTTAGCAAATAATTTTGAAATTTGGCAAAAACAATTTCATTTGGCAAAAATGTTGGCAAGAGGAAATTTGGGTCCAGCACCAACCCTGATTAGTTCCCCTTGGGAAGCAACTGACAAACTTGACCAGATTCACGAATGAGGTCACCTTCCCTGTGTGTGAATCACATGATTCACGAATGAGGTCACCTTCCCTGTGTGTGAATCACATGATTCACGAATGAGGCCACCTTCCCTGTGTGTGGATCACATGATTCACGAATGAGGTCACCTTCCCTGTGTGTGGATCACATGATTCACGAATGAGGTCACCTTCCCTGTGTGTGGATCACATGATTCACGAATGAGGTCACCTTGCCTGGGTGTGAATCACATGATTCACGAATGAGGTCACCTTCCCTGTGTGTGGATCACATGATTCACGAATGAGGTCACCTTCCCTGGGTGTGAATCACATGATTCACGAATGAGGTCACCTTCCCTGTGTGTGGATCACATGATTCACGAATGAGGTCACCTTCCCTGTGTGTGGATCACATGATTCACGAATGAGGTCACCTTGCCTGGGTGTGGATCACATGATTCACGAATGAGGTCACCTTCCCTGGGTGTGAATCACATGATTCACGAATGATGTCACTTCCCTGTGTGTGGATCACATGATTCACGAATGAGGTCACCTTCCATGTGTGTGAATCCCATGATTCACGAATGAGGTCACCTTCCCTGTGTGTGGATCACATGATTCACGAATGAGGTCACCTTCCCTGTGTGTGAATCCCATGATTCACGAATGAGGTCACTTCCCTGTGTGTGAATCCCATGATTCACGAATGAGGTCACTTCCCTGTGTGTGAATCCCATGATTCACGAATGAGGTCACTTCCCTGTGTGTGAATCCCATGATTCACGAATGAGGTCACCTTCCCTGTGTGTGGATCACATGATTCACGAATGAGGTTACCTTCCCTGTGTGTGGATCACATGATTCACGAATGAGGTCACCTTCCCTGTGTGTGGATCACATGATTCACGAATGAGGTCACCTTCCCTGTGTGTGAATCACATGATTCACGAATGAGGTCACCTTCCCTGTGTGTGAATCACATGATTCACGAATGAGGTCACCTTCCCTGTGTGTGGATCACATGATTCACGAATGAGGTCACCTTCCCTGTGTGTGGATCACATGATTCACGAATGAGGTCACTTCCCTGTGTGTGGATCACATATCGCACATATCAGGATTTGAACCTGATTTCGCCTTCGCTGAACGTCATATGTTTTCCTAAAGCGCCATGCACATTAAAGGGACTCAATGCAATGGAATTATAGGTTCATGCGAATTAACATAAATTGTATTAAAGTCTGCAAAACAATAATCGTCATCAAGTACAGTACCAGTCAGAAGAAGTGGCATATTGAGGCGCGCCTTTATTGTGATATTGAGGCTGAAGGGGTCACTCTCACCCAAAAAAGTGCTGAAGGGTTTTTTTTCAAAGTGAAGGGTACACAGGTTTTGAAATGTCGTTCTAAAGGACATTCAGTTTTCGTAACTGCCATGCTTTCGGTTAGAGATTAATTGTTTACGTTCCAATGAATATTAAAATGTACTGAAAACAAACTGCTAATGGGCGCCAGACTTTCATAACCACAATTATAGTAACGATGTTCGTACCGATCACAAACCCTGTGTACCCTTCAGCACATTTTCAAACCCTGTGTACCCTTCAGCACCTTTTTTGGTGAGAGTGACCCCTTCAGCGATATTGAGCGCGCTTAATTTCGAAAAAGGCCCGATTATAGCGCAATACCAAAAATCGATATTGAACGCAAAATATTGCGATATTAAGCGCGCTAAATTTCATACATACCCGTTAGTTTTACATTTAAAATATATAAATACTGTGCATACAGTGTACATATAGTGAACATATAGAATTTACAACTATAATTATATACAAATATAAAACATGGTCTCTATTTATGCAATAAACAATTTAGAAGAAGCAATTATTTGATTTAAATGTAAAAATTTTGAGCGGAAGATGTCGCAATATTAAGCGCGAAATATTGCGATATTAAGCGCAAAATATTGCAATAATATCACAAGCGGCGCGCTTATATATGCGTTTCCACTTCCAATATTATTGCGATATTGGGCGGGAAAATAGCGCGCTTAATATACCACTTCTTTTGACTGGTACTGTACATGTAAAAAGATCAACTTTGTTCTTATTGTAGTTATAATTAACTCTTTAATTACGGGATATCGCATATTATTATGTAAACAGTACTGTTAGAATGTTTAATCGCTGTTATGTAAACATTACTGTTAGAATGTTTAATCGCTGTTATGTAAACATTACTGTTAGAATGCATGTTTAATCGCTGTTATGTAAACAGTACTGTTAGAATGTTTAATCGCTGTTATGTAAACATTACTGTTAGAATGTTTAATCGCTGTTATGTAAACATTACTGTTAGAATGCATGTTTAATCGCTGTTATTGTAAACATTACTGTTAGAATGTTTAATCGCTGTTATGTAAACATTACTGTTAGAATGTTTAATCGCTGTTATGTAAACATTACTGTTAGAATGCTTGTTTAATCGCTGTTATGTAAACATTACTGTTAGAATGTTTAATCGCTGTTATGTAAACATTACTGTTAGAATGTTTAATCGCTGTTATGTAAACATTACTGTTAGAATGTTTAATCGCTGTTATGTAAACATTACTGTTAGAATGTTTAATCGCTGTTATGTAAACATTACTGTTAGAATGCATGTTTAATCGCTGTTATGTAAACATTACTGTTAGAATGTTTAATCGCTGTTATGTAAACATTACTGTTAGAATGTTTAATCGCTGTTATGTAAACATTACTGTTAGAATGTTTAATCGCTGTTATGTTAACATTACTGTTAGAATGTTTAATCGCTGTTATGTAAACATTACTGTTAGAATTCATGTTTAATCGCTGTTATGTAAACATTACTGTTAGAATGTTTAATCAAAACTCGATGGCAAACATCGGAAACGGTCAAAGCGTTAAAGGTACTCAATCCGATTAAACACCCCTAAATTACTATTTCTTTGGATCGGGGGTAAAAATTATTTGATTCGAGTTGAGGAACCCACACATCAAAGCTCAGAGTGGTCACATATCGATTTTTTGAAGTTTGTTATTTCAATTGTTTGTGGCCCAATGGTCTCGGTCAAAATTGCGGATGAAGATGGATAACTCTAAAAACAAGTGGTAATACGGCCAAATTTCGTGAATACTCAAGTAATAATACGGCCATATATTGAAAAATAAACGTTTTGGGAAATTTGATACCATATAGTTGACAGTGATTAGCATTATTTTGTTGTAATTAATCGATTCTGTTAACTAAAGGGTATTTTGAAAATATGTTGCTGTTGTATTTTGATGTTATGGGGACCCTCTGATCGGATTGAGTATCTTTAAAATATATTCTGAAAATCGTATATATATAGACTAAAATATTTTAACTTACTGCGTGATTAGCGATGTTTGTTGACAAATCACTGTAACAGTTTTTATTACACAGCAATGTGTTCAACACCCGAAATTTCCTTATTGGAGAACTATCAATAATGAATAATATGACCTATCAATAATGAATAATATGAACTATCAATAATGAACAATATGAACTATCAATAATGAATAATATGAACTATCAATGGATGCGGACACACGTATCATAGTAGCTATGGCATAGTAGATGTGACAATTTATTATGGTGGAGTTTGGTGATAATTGGTCGTCACAATTAGCCATGTCGCCCGCTGCATATTCGCACAATGAGTCTTCCAAAGTTCGTTACGATCAGCCTTTTTCTTGTTTTGGTCCTTGTGTATATTGTTCGCTTTGTTTATTCCAGATACTTTATCTCAGCTGCATTCCCCCAACAGTTCCGACACAGCTTCATCGGCCCACATGATAATGTTAGCGGAATTATGCGTAGAACTAAACGTCTTAATACGCATGAAATTAATATAAGTAGCTAGAGCATACGTGCATGATATGTGAGGGAATGAGGGATTGCCACGGTCAAACACAATTATGGACGATCGATCGTGCAATTATATATCGTAGAGCATACAATGTTGCAAAACGTAATGAGCAGTGATCAACATTGGTGAAACGCAATGGGTTAATTGAATTGGTCCAGTCGACTCATTGTGCGGAAACTCAGCGGGCTTGCTATGGCACTTAATTATTGTCACACAATTGTCACCAAACTCCACCATAATAAATCGTCACACCTAATGTGCCATCGCTACTGTGCACGTGGTACGTGTGTCCGCAGCCAATGTAACAATAACATGATTTGTTAGGGCGTTATGGTTTATTAACGGCCGGCTGGAATGATTAACAGCCCAGGGGCATATTAGCGGCCCGAGACGAAGTCGAGGGCCGCTAATAGGCCCGATGGTTGTTAATCATTCCAGAGGGCCGTTAATAAACCATAATGCCCGATATGATCATGTTATTACTACATGTATTATTACACTAGATGTGGACAATTGACCCAATGCCAGTGGAACAATGAGGTAGATTAAGAGAGAGATATATTTCCAAAAACAGTTTAATTTAATATAATATGAACACGAACTCAATTAAACTTTAAAAGTACACGTTAGTTAACAATCATGTGTGGGATCGTGTAGTGCATGTGAACTGTGCTATGGTGAAATGTGGCCCAGTCATTACACTTGGTGCAAGTGGATGTTCATTCAGACTTGTCAGGTGACAAGGAGTCTCGAAAATAGGAGAGAGAAAAACCAGCATTGAAGACGAGTGACAAACGATGAGAGTTTGACAGCTAAAGTTATTAATGCATATTTACGCTTGAGACAATAATTCAACCATATACCGTGATTTCCAATCATAAAACCACTACACTGTCGGGAAAATATTGTTCATATTTCGATTATTTTCTTGAAATAAACACGAACATGTACATGTATGTCAAAGGGACGTGTACACGATTTCACGGGTTGTAGGGGGTCTGAAAAATAGAAAAATATGTCTCTGGTGGGCATAACAGCCAGTGTAGCCTGTGTTAACTGTGTCATTACTGGTTTGAAGGTTTAATTATTTTACAAAACTGGGAATGTTCTCAAAAAAGTGAAACATTTGGATACGCAACAGGTTTTCGTATTCAGTGAAGGCCAACTCTGTGTTATTGGTTACAGGAAAAATAGCCCGATTTCTCTCCCCTGAATTATGTCATCCGGGCTCGCAAGACATTTTAAAAAAATTGATACGATAACTTTTTTTCTATTTCAAATATTTCTCAGCTCTAACATAGCTCTATCAGGTGGAAAAAGCTTATTTACGGACATTATCTCAACCATGGTCTGTTTTTGGGTTGAAAATGGACAATTTGAGTAAACAAAATTGGTAAAATTGAGCGTTTTGTGTGTGCAAACCAAGGGGCATAACTCAATGACAAATTGTACGAAGAAGTTAAAGTACAGACAAATAATGATTACACCTAAAATTTCTGTCGAAACTAAAACATGCTTAATGAGTCCTATGCCAAAGATAATGACTCATCATTGATTTGAAGTACAGTACCTCCTCCCAGGTTGGCAAAAGTGCTGGAAATCGTGTATTGCTACCAAAGGGACGTAATTCGCGTGGTAATAAACGAGATCTAACTTCCGGTCAGTTGCCGGGCCGCGGGCCGATAATGAACAGAGCTTTTCATTATCGGCCAGCGGCCCGCGTATTTTGGTAACAATACGCTATTACGCCCTGAAAAACTGTATTAGTGGCCTAGAGAACGCCCTATAAAGTTGTAATAATAATGAATAATATGATAATTACGTTCAATAATGTTATTATACAATTTTGTGTACAGTATGTGTTATTTATTATACAATGTTGTGTACAGTATGTGTCTCGTCCGATATGACTTTTCGCCACAACCTGGAAGAGTACAAGAAAAACACATACTGTACACAACATTGTATAATGACATTTTTATTATCCATCTGTATGTTTATCCAAATTTTGGGAATAAAACTTTTGTGCTTATTTTTGGTATTTGTCGGCACTTTATTCTCTATAAAAGCCTGTATTTGATCATCAAAAAGCATGATTTGGAACAGTAAACACGGAAGTGGAAAAAAAAACTCAATGCGGAAGTGAAACGTCAGCTAAATTCACCAGATTATTGCTGCATCACATTTTCACCGATTCATTTGGCAATATAATTACTTCGTGACGTCACGGAATCCCGATAAACAAGTCATATTGGACTCTATGCCTTTGTTTATCGGGACTCCGTGACGTCACGAAGTAACTCGATTGCCATGATATGAATCGGTGAAATTTTCGGGAGTCCAATATGACTTTTACCCAGATTATCAGAATCAGAAATAGTGTTAGTTAAGGGATGGATAATAATACGTAATATGAAAACTTACTCAGTTCGAATCCCACTGATTTGGTTTAATTTACAGTAACATCGGCGTGGCACATAATTATACAGTACAATTTGTGTACGTCTATAATTATATCCGCGAAATCAGAACATATATATAAAGATCATTGATATCGGATTATAACACACATTTCCATAGGAACGATCACTGAATTCAATTGCACAATGCTAAAATAAAATATATGCGTGCTTCTGGTAATCAGACCGCCCAAACCTCCTCAAATACCGCACACAACACTATATGTTTCTTCATTTATTCTTTTTCGTCGCTGAACATTTTTATTTCGCCAATCATCATCGTTAATCTAGACACTAAAGTTTGCATTTAAATTTGCAATTTAAACCCGTACGCCGTATATCATGCGCATTTAATTTAATTTGATAGATTATAGAATTTATGAGTGCATGTCAGGAGGTATATATGTAATAATATTCCAATTGAAGAAGGCGTGTATGCAATTGAATTATCGCAAACCATTTTGTTTGGTTGCTTGCTAACTCAGCCATCATGATGGGCTCCCAAAATTAACAAAAACAAAAAGGGAAATTTTATTCTCAAGTAAGACTATTTCACTAATATCTAACATAGTTTTCATAAAACGATATCGCAATAACAAATTTATATGTAAACAACTCTCTTTAAACCAGCGTAAATAGAGATACCAAGCTGCAGATACATGTAATATAGTTTCACGCACTTTCAAAGTCTTAGTATATGTATATATCAGTTGTGAGATGCACACAATCAAATGATACAAATATATTTTGTTTGTTCCTTTTGTATATAGTGTTGTATTATTTACTTTTAAACTATGTTTATTATTGAAATTAAAAGATAAACAAAATTGATTCAATAGGCGAAATTTCGTTGTTGGGTTGCTATCAAATTGATAGCGGCATCCTAAACTACATGGCATGGGGAAATAGATAAACTACATGGCATGGGGAATAGATAAACTACATGGCATGGGGAATAGATAAACTACATGGCATGGGGGAAATAGATAAACTACATGGCATGTGGAAATAGATAAACTACATGGCATGTGGAAATAGATAAACTACATGGCATGGGGAAATAGATAAACTACATGGCATGTGGAAATAGATAAACTACATGGCATGGGGAAATAGATAAACTACATGGCATGGGGAAATAGATAAACTACATGGCATGTGGAAATAGATAAACTACATGGCATGGGGAAATAGATAAACTACATGGCATGAGAAATAGATAAACTACATGGCATGGGGAAATATGTAAACTACATGGCATGGGGAAATAGATAAACTACATGGCATGGGGAAATAGATAAACTAGATGGCATGGGGAAATAGATAAACTATATGGCATGGGGAATAGATAAACTACATGGCATGGGGAAATAGATAAACTACATGGCATGTGAAATAGATAAACTACATGGCATGGGAAATATGTAAACTACATGGCATGGGGAAATAGATAAACTACATGGCATGGGGAAATAGATAAACTACATGGCATGGGGAAATAGATAAACTACATGGCATGGGGAAATAGATAAACTACATGGCATGGGGAAATATGTAAACTACATGGCATGGGGAAATAGATAAACTACATGGCATGGGGAATAGATAAACTACATGAAATGGGGAATAGATAAACTACATGGCATGGGGAAATAGATAAACTACATGGCATGGGGAAATAGATAAACTACATGGCATGGGGAAATAGATAAACTACATGAAATGGGGAATAGATAAACTACATGGCATGGGGAAATAGATAAACTACATGGCATGGGGAAATAGATAAACTACATGGCATGGGGAAATAGATGAACTACATGGCATGGGGAAATAGATAAACTACATGGCATGGGGAAATAGATAAACTACATGGCATGGGGAAATAGATAAACTACATGGCATGGGGAAATAGATAAACTACATGGCATGGGGAAATAGATAAACTACATGAAATGGGAAATAGATAAACTACATGGCATGGGGAAATAGATAGACTACATGGCGTGGGGAAATAGATAAACTACATGGCATGGGGAAATAGATAAACTACATGGCATGGTGAAATAGATAAACTACATGGCATGGGGAAATAGATAAACTACATGGCATGGGGAAATAGATAAACTACATGGTATGGGGAAATAGATAGACTACATGGCGTGGGGAAATAGATAAACTACATGGCATGGGGAAATAGATAAACTACATGGCATGGGGAAATAGATAAACTACATGGCGTGGGGAAATAGATAAACTACATGGCATGGGGAAATAGATAAACTACATGGCGTGGGGAAATAGATAAACTACATGGCATGGGGAAATAGATAGACTACATGGCGTGGGGAAATAGATAAACTACATGGCATGGGGAAATAGATAAACTACATGGCATGGGGAAATAGATAAACTACATGGCGTGGGGAAATAGATGAACTACATGGCATGGGGAAATAGATAAACTACATGGCATGGGGAAATAGATAGACTACATGGCATGGGGAAATAGATAAACTACATGGCATGGGGAAATAGATAGACTACATGGCATGGGGAAATAAATAAACTACATGGCATGTGGAAATATATAAACTACATGGCATGGGTAAATAGATAAACTACATGGCATGGGGAAATAGATAAACTACACGGCACGGGGAAATAAATAAACTACATGGCATGTGGAAATAGATAAACTACATGGCATGGGGAAATAGATAAACTACATGGCATGGGGAAATATATAAACTACATGGAATGGGGAAATAAATAAACTACATGGCATGTGGTAATAGATAAACTACATGGCATGGGGAAATAAATAAACTACATGGCATGGGGAAATATATAAACTACATGGCATGGGGAAATAGATAAACTACATGGCATGTGGAAATAGATAAACTACATGGCATGGGGAAATAGATAAACTACATGTCATGTGGAAATAGAAAAACTACATGGCATGGGGAAATAGATAGACTACATAAATAGATGAACTACATGAAATGGGGAAATAGATAAACTACATGGCATGGGGAAATAGATAGACTACATGGCATGGGAAATAGATAAACTACATGGCATGGGGAAATAGCTGAACTACGTTCTTATTCATTATTGATACTATCATGTAGTTTATCTATTTCCCCATGCCATGTAGTTTATCTATTCCCCATGCCATGTAGTTTATCTATTCCCCATGCCATGTAGTTTATCTATTTCCCCATGCCATGTAGTTTATCTATTTCCCCATGCCATGTAGTTTATCTATTTCCACATGCCATGTAGTTTATCTATTTCCCCATGCCATGTAGTTTATCTATTCCCCATGCCATGTAGTTTATCTATTTCCCCATACCATGTAGTTTATCTATTTCCCCATGCCATGTAGTTTATCTATTTCCCCATGCCATGTAGTTTATCTATTTCCCCATGCCATGTAGTTTATCTATTTCCCCATGCCATGTAGTTTATCTATTCCCCTTGCCATGTAGTTTATCTATTTCCCCATGCCATGTAGTTTATCTATTTCCCCATGCCATGTAGTTTATCTATTTCCCCATGCCATGTAGTTTATCTATTTCACATGCCATGTAGTTTATCTATTTCCCCATGCCATGTAGTTTATCTATTTCCACATGCCATGTAGTTTATCTATTTCCCCATGCCATGTAGTTTATCTATTCCCCATGCCATGTAGTTTATCTATTCCCCATGCCATGTAGATTATCTATTTCCCCATGCCATGTAGTTTATCTATTTCACATGCCATGTAGTTTATCTATTTCCCCATGGCATGTAGTGTATCTATTTCCCCATGCCATGTAGTTTATTTCCCCATGCCATGTAGTTTATCTATTTCCCCATGCCATGTAGTTTATCTATTTCACATGCCATGTAGTTTATCTATTTCCCCATGCCATGTAGTTTATTTCCCCATGCCATGTAGTTTATCTATTTCCCCATGCCATGTAGTTTATCTATTTCACATGCCATGTAGTTTATCTATTTCCCCATGCCATGTAGTTTATTTCCCCATGCCATGTAGTTTATATATTTCCCCATGCCATGTAGTTTATCTATTTCCCCATGCCATGTAGTCTATCTATTTCCCCATGCCATGTAGTTTATCTATTTCCCCATGCCATGTAGTTTATCTATTTCCCCATGCCATGTAGTTTATCTATTTCCCCATGCCATGTAGTTTATCTATTTCCCCATGCCATGTAGTTTATCTATTTCACATGCCATGTAGTTTATCTATTTCTCCATGCCATGTAGTCTATTTATTTCCCCATGCCATGTAGTTTATATATTTCCCCATGCCATGTAGTTTATCTATTTCCCCGTGCCATGTAGTTTATCTATTTCCCCATGCCATGTAGTTTATATATTTCCCCATGCCATGTAGTTTATCTATTACCACATGCCATGTAGTTTATCTATTTCCCCATGCCATGTAGTTTATATATTTCCCCATGCCATGTAGTTTATATATTTCCCCGTGCCATTTAGTTTATCTATTTCCCCATGCCATGTAGTTTATATATTTCCCCATGCCATGTAGTTTAACTATTACCACATGCCATGTAGTTTATCTATTTCCCCATGCCATGTAGTCTATTTATTTCCCCATGCCATGTAGTTTATATATTTCCCCATGCCATGTAGTTTATCTATTTCCCCGTGCAATGTAGTTTATCTATTTCCCCATGCCGTGTAGTTTATATATTTCCCCATGCCATGTAGTTTATATATTTACCCATGCCATGTAGTTTATCTATTTCACATGCCATGTAGTTTATATATTTCCCCATGCCATGTAGTTTATATATTTCCCCATGCCGTGTAGTTTATATATTTCCCCATGCCATGTAGTTTATCTATTCCCCCATGCCATGTAGTCTATTTATTTCCCATGCCATGTAGTTTATATATTTCCCCATGCCATGTAGTTTATCTATTCCCCCATGCCATGTAGTCTATTTATTTCCCATGCTATGTAGTTTATATATTTCCCCGTGCCGTGTAGTTTATATATTTCCCCGTGCCGTGTAGTTTATATATTTCCCCATGCCGTGTAGTTTATATATTTCCCCATGCCATGTAGTTTATCTATTTCCCCATGCCATGTAGTCTATTTATTTCCCATGCCATGTAGTTTATATATTTCCCCATGCCGTGTAGTTTATATATTTCCCCATGCCCTGTAGTTTATATATTTCCCCGTGCCATGTAGTTTATATATTTCCCCATGCCATGTAGTTTATATATTTCCCCACGCCGTGTAGTTTATATATTTCCCCATGCCATGTAGTTTATCTATTTCCCCATGCCATGTAGTCTATTTATTTCCCCATGCCATGTAGTTTATATATTTCCCCATGCCATGTAGTTTATCTATTTCCCCGTGCCATGTAGTTTATCTATTTCCCCATGCCATGTAGTTTATATATTTCCCCATGCCGTGTAGTTTATATATTTCCCCATGCCATGTAGTTTATCTATTCCCCCATGCCATGTAGTCTATTTATTTCCCATGCCATGTAGTTTATATATTTCCCCATGCCATGTAGTTTATCTATTCCCCCATGCCATGTAGTCTATTTAGTTCCCATGCCATGTAGTTTATATATTTCCCCGTGCCGTGTAGTTTATATATTTCCCCGTGCCGTGTAGTTTATATATTTCCCCATGCCGTGTAGTTTATATATTTCCCCATACCATGTAGTTTAACTATTTCCCCATGCCATGTAGTCTATTTATTTCCCATGCCATGTAGTTTATATATTTCCCCATGCCGTGTAGTTTATATATTTCCCCATGCCCTGTAGTTTATATATTTCCCCGTGCCGTGTAGTTTATATATTTCCACATGCCATGTAGTTTATATATTTCCCCATGCCGTGTAGTTTATATATTTCCCCATGCCATGTAGTTTATCTATTTCCCCATGCCATGTAGTTTATATATTTCTCCATGCCATGTAGTTTATATATTTCCCCATGCCATGTAGTTTATCTATTTCCCCATGCCATGTAGTTTATCTATTTCCCCATGCCATGTAGTTTATCTATTTCCCCATGCCATGTAGTTTATCTAATACCACATGCCATGTAGTTTATCTATTTCCCCATGCCATGTAGTCTATTTATTTCCCCATGCCATGTAGTTTATCTATTTCCGCATGCCATGTAGTTTATCTATTTCCCCATGCCATGTAGTTTATCTATTTCCCCATGCCATGTAGTTTATCTATTTCCCCATGCCATGTAGTTTATCTATTTCCCCATGCCATGTAGTTTATCTATTTCCCCATGCCATGTAGTATATCTATTTCCCCATGCCATGTAGTTTATCTATTTCCCCGTGCCATGTAGTTTATCTATTTACCCATGCCATGTAGTTTATCTATTTACCCATGCCATGTAGTCTATTTATTTCCCCATGCCATGTAGTTTATCTATTCCCCCATGCCATGTAGTCTATTTATTTCCCCATTTCATGTAGTTTATCTATTTCCACATGCCATGTAGTTTATCTATTTCCCCATGCCATGTAGTTTATCTATTTCCCCATGCCATGTAGTTTATCTATTTCCACATGCCATGTAGTTTATCTATTTCCCCGTGCCGTGTAGTTTATCTATTTCCCCATGCCATGTAGTTTATCTATTTCCCCATGCCATGTAATTTATCTATTTCCCCATGCCATGTAGTTTATCTATTTCCACATGCCATGTAGTTTATATATTTCCCCATGCCATGTAGGTTATCTATTTCCCCATGCCATGTAGTTTATCTATTTACCCATGCCGTGTAGTTTATCTATTTCCCCATGCCATGTAGTTTATCTATTTCCCCATGCCATGTAGTTTATCTATTTCCCCATGCCATGTAGGTTATCTATTTCCCCATGCCGTGTAGTTTATCTATTTACCCATGCCATGTAGTTTATCTATTTCCCCATGCCATGTAGTTTATCTATTTCCCCATGCCATGTAGTTTATCTATTTCCCCATGCCATGTAGTTTATCTATTTACCCATGCCATGTAGTTTATATATTTCCCCATGCCATGTAGTTTATCTATTTCCCCATGCCATGTAGTTTATCTATTTACCCATGCCATGTAGTTTATCTATTTCCCCATGCCGTGTAGTTTATCTATTTCCCCATGCCATGTAGTTTATCTATTTCCCCATGCCATGTAGTTTATCTATTTCCCCATGCCATGTAGTTTATCTATTTCCCCATGCCATGTAGTTTATCTATTTCCCCATGCCATGTAGGTTATCTATTTCCCCATGCCATGTAGTTTATATATTTCCCCATGCCATGTAGGTTATCTATTTCCCCATGCCATGTAGTTTATATATTTCCCCATGCCATGTAGGTTATCTATTTCCCCATGCCATGTAGTTTATCTATTTCCCCATGCCATGTAGTTTATCTATTTCCCCATGCCATGTAGTTTATATATTTCCCCATGCCATGTAGTTTATCTATTTCCCCATGCCATGTAGTTTATTTATTTCCCCATTGCGTGTAGTTTATATATTTCCCCATGCCGTGTAGTTTATATATTTCCCCATGCCATGTAGTTTATCTATTTCCCCATGCCATGTAGTTTATCTATTTCCCCATGCCATGTAGTTTATCTATTTCCCCATGCCATGTAGTTTATTTATTTCCCCATGCCGTGTAGTTTATATATTTCCCCATGCCATGTAGGTTATCTATTTCCCCATGCCATGTAGTTTATCTATTTCCCCATGCCATTAGTTTATCTATTTCCCCATGCCGTGTAGTTTATATATTTCCCCATGCCATGCAGGTTATCTATTTCCCCATGCCATGTAGTTTATCTATTTCCCCGTGCCATGTAGTTTATTTATTTCCCCATGCCGTGTAGTTTATATATTTCCCCATGCCATGTAGTTTATCTATTTCCCCATGCCATGTAGTTTATTTATTTCCCCATGCCATGTAGTTTATTTATTTCCCCATGCCGTGTAGTTTATATATTTCCCCATGCCATGTAGTTTATCTATTTCCCCATGCCATGTAGTTTATCTATTTCCCCATGCCGTGTAGTTTATCTATTTCCCCATGCCATGTAGTTTATATATTTCCCCATGCCATGTAGGTTATCTATTTCCCCATGCCATGTAGTTTATATATTTCCCCATGCCATGTAGGTTATCTATTTCCCCATGCCATGTAGTTTATATATTTCCCCATGCCATGTAGGTTATCTATTTCCCCATGCCATGTAGTTTATATATTTCCCCATGCCATGTAGGTTATATATTTCCCCATGCCATGCAGTTTATCTATTTCCCCATGCCATGTAGTTTATCTATTTCCCCATGCCATGTAGTTTATCTATTTCCCCATGCCATGTAGTTTATCTATTTCCCCATGCCATGTAGTTTATCTATTTCCCCATGCCATGTAGTTTATATATTTCCCCATGCCATGTAGTTTATCTATTTCCCCATGCCATGTAGTTTATTTATTTCCCCATGCCATGTAGTTTATTTATTTCCCCATGCCGTGTAGTTTATATATTTCCCCATGCCATGTAGTTTATCTATTTCCCCATGCCATGTAGTTTATCTATTTCCCCATGCCATTAGTTTATCTATTTCCCCATGCCATGTAGTTTATCTATTTCCCCGTGCCATGTAGTTTATCTATTTCCCCATGCCATGTAGTTTATCTATTCCCCCATGCCATGTAGTTTATCTATTTCCCCATTTCATGTAGTTTATCTATTTCCACAATCCTTGTAGTTTATCTATTTCCCCGTGCCATGTAGTTTATCTATTTCCCCATGCCATGTAGTTTATATATTTCCCCATGCCATGTAGTTTATCTATTTCCCCATGCCATGTAGTTTATCTATTTCCCCGTGCCATGTAGTTTATCTATTTCCCCATGCCGTGTAGTTTATCTATTTCCCCATGCCATGTAGTTTATATATTTCCCCATGCCATGTAGGTTATCTATTTCCCCATGCCATGTAGTTTATATATTTCCCCATGCCATGTAGGTTATCTATTTCCCCATGCCATGTAGTTTATATATTTCCCCATGCCATGTAGGTTATCTATTTCCCCATGCCATGTAGTTTATATATTTCCCCATGCCATGTAGTTTATTTATTTCCCCATTGCGTGTAGTTTATATATTTCCCCATGCCGTGTAGTTTATCTATTTCCCCATGCCATGTAGTTTATATATTTCCCCATGCCATGTAGTTTATCTATTTCCCCATGCCATGTAGTTTATTTATTTCCCCATTGCGTGTAGTTTATATATTTCCCCATGCCGTGTAGTTTATATATTTCCCCATGCCATGTAGTTTATCTATTTCCCCATGCCATGTAGTTTATCTATTTCCCCATGCCATGTAGTTTATCTATTTCCCCATGCCATGTAGTTTATTTATTTCCCCATGCCGTGTAGTTTATATATTTCCCCATGCCATGTAGGTTATCTATTTCCCCATGCCATGTAGTTTATCTATTTCCCCATGCCATTAGTTTATCTATTTCCCCATGCCATGCAGGTTATCTATTTCCCCATGCCATGTAGTTTATCTATTTCCCCATGCCATTAGTTTATCTATTTCCCCATGCCATGTAGTTTATCTATTTCCCCATGCCATGTAGTTTATTTATTTCCCCATGCCATGTAGTTTATTTATTTCCCCATGCCGTGTAGTTTATATATTTCCCCATGCCATGTAGTTTATCTATTTCCCCATGCCATGTAGTTTATCTATTTCCCCATGCCATTAGTTTATCTATTTCCCCATGCCATGTAGTTTATCTATTTCCCCGTGCCATGTAGTTTATCTATTTCCCCATGCCATGTAGTTTATCTATTTCCCCATTTCATGTAGTTTATCTATTTCCCCGTGCCATGTAGTTTATCTATTTCCCCATGCCATGTAGTTTATCTATTTCCACAATCCTTGTAGTTTATCTATTTCCCCGTGCCATGTAGTTTATCTATTTCCCCATGCCATGTAGTTTATATATTTCCCCATGCCATGTAGTTTATCTATTTCCCCATGCCATGTAGTTTATCTATTTCCCCGTGCCATGTAGTTTATCTATTTCCCCATGCCGTGTAGTTTATCTATTTCCCCATGCCGTGTAGTTTATCTATTTCCCCATGCCATGTAGTTTATATATTTCCCCATGCCATGTAGTTTATCTATTTCCCCGTGCCATGTAGTTTATCTATTTCCCCATGCCATGTAGTTTATATATTTCCCCATGCCATGTAGTTTATCTATTTCCCCATGCCATGTAGTTTATCTATTTCCCCATGCCATGTAGTTTATATATTTCCCCATGCCATGTAGTTTATCTATTTCCCCATGCCATGTAGTTTATCTATTTCCCCATGCCATGTAGTTTATCTATTTCCCCATGCCATGTAGTTTATATATTTCCCCATGCCATGTAGTTTATCTATTTCCCCATGCCATGTAGTCTATCTATTTCCCCATGCCATGTAGTTTATCTATTTCCCCATGCCATGTAGTTTATCTATTTCCCCATGCCATGTTGTTTATCTATTTCCCCATGCCATGTAGTTTATCTATTTCCCCATGCCATGTAGTTTATCTATTTCCCCATGCCATGTAGTTTATCTATTTCCCCATGCCATGTAGTTTATCTATTTCCCCATGCCATGTAGTTTATCTATTTCCCCATGCCATTTAGTTTATCTATTTCTCCATGCCATGAAGTTTATATATTTCCCCATGCCATGTAGTTTATATATTTCCCCATGCCATGTAGTCTATCTATTTCCCCATGCCATGTAGTTTATCTATTTCCCCATGCCATGTAGTTTATCTATTTCCCCATGCCATGTATTTTATATATTTACCCATGCCATGTAGTCTATCTATTTCCCCATGCCATGTAGTTTATATATTTCCCCATGCCATGTAGTTTATCTATTTCCCCATGCCATGTAGTTTATCTATTTCCCCATGCCATGTAGTTTATCTATTTCCCCATGCCATGTAGTTTATCTATTTCCCCATGCCATGTAGTTTATCTATTTCCCCATGCCATGTAGTTTATCTATTTCCCCATGCCATGTAATTTATCTATTTCCCCATGCCATGTAGTTTATATATTTACCCATGCCATGTAGTCTATCTATTTCCCCATGCCATGTAGTTTATCTATTTCCCCATGCCATGTAGTTTATCTATTTCCCCATGCCATGTAGTTTATATATTTACCCATGCCATGTAGTCTATCTATTTCCCCATGCCATGTAGTTTATCTATTTCCCCATGCCATCTAGTTTATCTATTTCCCCATGCCATGTAGTTTATATATTTTTCTCATGCCATGTAGTCTATCTATTTCCCCAACCCATGTAGTTTATCTATTTCCCCATGACATGTAGTTTATCTATTTCCCCATGACATGTAGTTTATCTATTTCCCCATGCCATGTAGTTTATCTATTTCCCCATGCCATGTAGTTTATCTATTTCCCCATGCCATGTAGTTTATCTATTTCCCCATGCCATGTAGTTTATCTATTTCCCCATGCCATGTAGATTATCTATTTCCCCATGCCATGTAGTTTATCTATTTCCCCATGCCATGTAGTTTATATATTTACCCATGCCATGTAGTTTATATATTTCCCCATGCCATGTAGTTTATCTATTTACCCATGCCATGTAGTTTATCTATTTCCCCATGCCATGTAGTTTATCTATTTCCCCATGCCATGTAGTTTATATATTTACCCATGCCATGTAGTCTATCTATTTCCCCATGCCATGTAGTTTATATATTTATCCATGCCATGTAGTTTATCTATTTACCCATGCCATGTAGTTTATCTATTTACCCATGCCATGTAGTTTATCTATTTCCCCATGCCATGTAGTTTATATATTTCCACATGCCATGTAGTTTATTTATTTCCCCATGCCATGTAGTTTATCTATTTCCCCATACCATGTAGTTTATCTATTTCCCCATGCCATGTAGTCTATCTATTTCCCCATTTCATGTAGTCTATCTATTTCCCCATTTCATGTAGTTTATATATTTCCCCATGCCATGTAGTTTATATATTTCCCCATGTCATGTAGTTTATCTATTTCCCCATGCCATGTAGTTTATATATTTCCCCATGCCATGTAGTTTATCTATTTCCCCGTGCCATGTAGTTTATCTATTTACCCATGCCATGTAGTTTATCTATTTCCCCATGCCATGTAGTTTATCTATTTCCCCATGCCATGTAGTTTATCTATTTCCCCATGCCATGTAGTTTATCTATTTCCCAATGCCATGTAGTTTATCTATTTCCCCATGCCATGTAGTTTATATATTTCCCCATGCCATGTAGTCTATCTATTTCCCCATGCCATGTAATTTATCTATTTCCCCATGCCATGTAGTTTATATATTTCCCCATGCCATGTAATTTATATATTTCCCCATGCCATGTAGTTTATCTATTTCTCCATGCCATGTAGTTTATCTATTTCCCCATGCCATGTAGTTTATATATTTCCCCATGCCATGTAGTTTATATATTTCCCCATGCCATGTAGTTTATCTATTTCCCCATGCCATGTAGTTTATATATTTCCCCATGCCATGTAGTTTATCTATTTCCCCATGCCATGTAGTTTATCTATTTCCCCATGCCATGTAGTTTATCTATTTCCCCATGCCATGTAGTTTATCTATTTCCCCATGCCATGTAGTTTATATATTTACCCATGCCATGTAGTCTATCTATTTCCCCATGCCATGTAGTTTATATATTTACCCATGCCATGTAGTTTATATATTTACCCATGCCATGTAGTCTATCTATTTCCCCATGCCATGTAGTTTATATATTTCCCCATGCCATGTAGTTTATATATTTCCCCATGCCATGTAGTTTATATATTTCCCCATGTCATGTAGTTTATCTATTTCCCCATGCCATGTAGTCTATCTATTTCCCCATGCCATGTAGTTTATCTATTTCCCCATGCCATGTAGTTTATCTATTTCCCCATGCCATGTAGTTTATATATTTCCCCATGCCATGTAGTTTATATATTTCCCCATGCCATGTAGTTTATCTATTTCCCCATGCCATGTAGTTTATCTATTTCCCCATGCCATGTAGTTTATCTATTTCCCCATGCCATGTAGTTTATCTATTTCCCCATCCCATGTAGTTTATCTATTTCCCCATGCCATGTAGTTTATCTATTTCCCCATGACATGTAGTTTATCTATTTCCCCATGCCATGTAGTTTATCTATTTCCCCATGCCATGTAGTTTATCTATTTCCCCATGCCATGTAGTTTATCTATTTCCCCATGCCATGTAGTTTATCTATTTCCCCATGCCATGTAGATTATCTATTTCCCCATGCCATGTAGTTTATCTATTTCCCCATGCCATGTAGTTTATATATTTACCCATGCCATGTAGTCTATCTATTTCCCCATGCCATGTAGTATATCTATTTCCCCATGCCATATAGTTTATATATTTCCCCATGCCATGTAGTTTATCTATTTACCCATGCCATGTAGTTTATCTATTTCCCCATGCCATGTAGTTTATCTATTTCCCCATGCCATGTAGTTTATATATTTACTTATGCCATGTAGTCTATCTATTTCCCCATGCCATGTAGTTTATATATTTACCCATGCCATGTAGTTTATCTATTTACCCATGCCATGTAGTTTATCTATTTCCACATGCCATGTAGTTTATCTATTACCACATGCCATGTAGTTTATCTATTACCACATGCCATGTAGTTTATCTATTTCCCCATGCCATGTAGTTTATATATTTCCACATGCCATGTAGTTTATTTATTTCCCCATGCCATGTAGTTTATCTATTTCCCCATACCATGTAGTTTATCTATTTCCCCATGCCATGTAGTCTATCTATTTCCCCATTTCATGTAGTCTATCCATTTCCCCATTTCATGTAGTTTATATATTTCCCCATGCCATGTAGTTTATATATTTCCCCATGTCATGTAGTTTATCTATTTCCCCATGCCATGTAGTTTATATATTTCCCCATGCCATGTAGTTTATCTATTTCCCCATGCCATGTAGTTTATCTATTTCCCCATGCCATGTAGTTTATATATTTCCCCATGGCATGTAGTTTATCTATTTCCCCATTTC